>CABFWB010000117.1:398968-412088 GCA_902151455.1 Timema bartmani | reverse complement strand
AAAAAAATAATAAAAAAATAAAAAAATCCCTAAAAAATAAAAAATAAATCCTAGAACCCGATTGCAGCGCCACCTACCGGGTCCAATTGTGAATCTAAACCATCCACGGACCCACTCAAACACACACAAAAAATTTCATCAAAATCGGTCCAGCCGTTTAGGAGGAGTTCAGTGACATACACACGTACAGAAGAATTATATATATTAAGAAAATATATATATATATGTAAACTTCGTTTGTGCTTGGTTCAAAGAAGGTACCTGCCAAATCCAACTAAAATTGTTCTATTCCTTTGGCAGTAATAGCGGAACAGACACATGAAATGCTCCACTTTGTTGATTATTTCAAAATAAAGATGCGCATTGTTGTGCACGCGGATTAAATGTCAAGACTGATCTAATATGGGTTGCTACAGATAGGTTTAGAATCCCCGGTTGGGTGTTCTGAAGAGTTTTCCCAATCTACCTTCATGTCGTTTAAGCTATTTTTCCTTTAAAATCTAACTTCCTAATTTTTAACTTTATCATCTTAATTAAATACGCATAGCTTCTATGGGCATTAAGACTCAATACTCATACAGAACAACTTAAGGTTAAGGTATATCATATTGCTTCCCTGCAGATAGTCATTTGAGGTCATTTGAAATAATGCAATGTAAAATATAATATCATTTTCGAGCGTAAAAGTCATAATATATCGAACCTTCATAACATAAACACACCCCAAACTTTGTACAGATTAACTAGTCACACCAATGAACACCCAAGTCTCGTGATATCGCTGTTGTGAAAGATAACTTTGCTGAGAGTAATCTGTAGGGGGAAAAAAAACATACATACATTAAAATAATAGACTTCAAATCTAACTCGCACGCATGAACTGGTAATACGTTAAAATCCTCATTCTGATGTGCTTTTATGACCTGTATGTATCCTACCAGGAAAGATAAATACGTCCAATTAATAATCTGTCAATTTCATGACGACACGATATTTAAAAAAAACAAACCCACAGACAACACAACATTATGTCAATAAAAATGACAAGCCTGAAACTGTGCATTGTGAGATAACCGTACGGTGATGACAGTAATCGATAAAGATAATAGGTTACATTGTGCCGACGAAATGCATAGAACAGTTCGGTTGTTTAATGTCCTAATAATTGAACTTATTTTCATTTTAACTGTCACTGGATTTACGGGAATACATCAAATCTTCTCGGCATGTTTCAATGTCGAGGAATAATTCTATGTTGGACTATAACTTATAACTTAACGTTATGGTAGTTAAGATAAAATTTAGTGGCGTTTTAACTTGTTTTTAACAATCATAGGTAGAATGATCGTCGTTCTCGCAATGGACTGAACTGCCAGCTATGGGGAAATAAGGTATCGAATCCCGGTCAGGTGTATTGAATATTTTTTTTCCGCCCTCTTGATTACATATGGTTGCTCAAAATTGGGCGCGCGCCATCTACTCATTACGGTCGAGGAACGAACTAAAATGTTATTTCAAGCTTTGGATTTTTATTACTTGCACAACCCTAGGTTTTGGTTGTTTGAAGACGGCCAAAGCCCGAAATTGAATAGAACTTCGGACTTTGTCATTTTAAAACGTCCAATCCTAGAATTGAGTAAAATAATCCGTTCATTGACAGTTTTCGGACTTTGCGTCCAACATATCCACATTTGCGTGGAAATAAAGTGGTAAACCATTGATGATAAACCCCCTCAATAAATTTGGCTGGAATACAAACCCTGACCTTCCAGTCCCAGTAAAACCAGACGAGACGCGCGTTTTTCCGTACGTGCCTACTGGTGCGAATATTTTTATATTCTCTGCCTTACATTTCACGTGGGATAAACAATAATGTATGTATTAAAAAAACTATTTATCTACTCCCAACAACCTCTGCATCTATAAATTTAATTAGTTCTCTAGGAGAGAAGTCTATAAATGTTTTATATATTAAAAAAAAAAAACCCAACGTATCTACCAAGCGCTCCACGTAAGGAATGTTTAGTGGTTTGAAACTTCATTCGCATATCCGTTTTTCCGCTCACCCCTCCTTTGTTCTGCCCTTTCACACACCCGCGCACACACATTTTTGTGTGAGTGTGTGTGTGTGTGTAACCAAGAGCGAAATTCCCTGTGGAATCTGAAACAAAGCTATCCTCTCACCCATTTGCTACGATGCGCCATACTGAAATAATTGCAATTAAAAGTATAACCGGGCCAACAGGGATGGAACAGAATATGTAAGAGAATCTTTTGTCTGAATGTATCTGTGAAAATCTACAGGAATACACGAAACTACATCCAGCAGTTGGTGATGACAACTGAACTGTTGGCATTAATTTAGGTGAAGGGTTCATTATAATTTTAGTAATATTGGGAAAAGGGGGTGTTAAATTTATTTGACTTATTTTTATTCTTCAAAAATAAATTGTCTAAAGCTTATAAACGCTTAATATTCAACCCAATTCAATCCAAAGGTATTTATGCACAGCAACATTGCATTCAAATCTTGCTAAGTATGTAATATAATTTAAATAATGTGGGCTATACTAGGAGAGTTTATACAATAATTTCAAAAATCTATTTTTATTTACAGCTTTATGTACGGGGAAAATCTTTGATAATATTTTTTGTGTTTGTATATTAATATATTTACATTATTTGAGCAGCTAAACTGTTTCTGAGATATTTTGTAATATGCAATGCAGGATTTACAAGGGGACTTAGTGGGCTATAGCCAAGGGCGGCAAAATCAGAGAGGCGGCAAATTTTGTTAAAAAAAATACTATATTGAAAAATTTAACATTATTCATCTCTTTGTTATCATACGAACAAAACTTTTTTTTTATATAAACACATGCTATACCTCCCGAGATGGATATGTATTTTATTTCAAAACATTTAAATCCAAGGTTTATCGGGCTAGGGTGGAATGGGGTGTGGAGGGGGGGCGGCTAGCCACTTATATAAATACAAAATTGTTGAAATAAAAGCCAGCAGCTTAAGAGTAGCTTAACAATGAAAACTTAGGTATGAGTTGTTTTAGTGATCATTACAGTCAAGGGTATGACTAGGCTATATGCAGGGTTATATTATACCGTAATACCCTTATCTTTATTGTTCATACACGACTTATCTGTATGGTGTTTAGTCTATAGCTTACACAGGACGGGGGTCTGAGGGCTGGGGAGGGGGTGGACCAATTTTACAAATACCATAATCTCAAATGCTGTATTCTTACAACGTTTATAAAAAGTGGAATTGTACAAAAGGTCCGCGGGCAGTAAGTTTGACATGCCTGGGTTAGAGGAGCCTGTTTGTTCCTCAGACATTGGCTGCTGGACCATACAAGGCAGGTTGGGTCCACTTTGACACCTTATATATGTCAGATACTTTTAAAACTAGAGACTTGGCGGAATACTTTAATATCCCTTAATAAAATGAGACCCGGGCTAGATATCGTGGGAAGGGCTCCACTAAGAGCGAGAGGATATATGGTTCTTATCTTTTCATCATATATTTCGTAAGCTGTTTATTTTTCTTAATCTCGCGCTCTCTCTCTCTCGCTCTCTCTTAGCCATGCCCTCTTCGATACACTAGATTTTTATATTATTATTAATAAGTTTATTAATTTGATTAGTTTTAAGGTTCTTAGCTTTAATTACATCTCATTTTTTTTCCGCACCGCGTTTTACTACTTGTTCTGGTTACACGCTTATTTAATAATTACTCTAATGGTTTTATGGATTAGGAAGGTTATATTTAGAGGAAGTGTAACCACATTTGCCTATAGAGAGAGTGGAATTTTTTTTAAACTACCCTCAGTACACCCGACCGAGATTCGAACCTTGATCACCCAATCATCGGCAGTCTAGTCTAGTGCTAGAGTGGCGTGTTAGACCATGCGGCCACTGAAGCTGGTACAACTCACTTTAAAGGAACTTTGTTGACTAGTCTATGTTTCTGTCGCTAATGGCCGCTTTAGAGCTAACGCGAATAAAACTATGTTAACATATTCGAAGCTTTGTTTGTATAGTTCATGAATTTTAACGCCATTCACGGATATGTCTAGATTTGGATTCCATTTGAGATCACTTGGGTTGGCTTATCACATGTAATGTTCCCATTCTCTTAACAAACTAATGTGGGTGTAAATATTCAAAAATACCTTCCTCACCCTCTCCTCTTGGATTAAGTATTTAATAATGCTTTCATTAAACCTAGCAGCTATATTATAACATAATTAAGGAAATATTAGGAATATAATAACTCAATATTTGATATATGCTCCAATATTAAATGTATCCAAACAATAATACAATCCTTTTAATTTTATTTTGTTTCGCTCAAGTGGTGTGAAACCTTTTGCTAGGTTGTAAAATAGCTATAATTTATTTGCAATACATCATCAATATAACATATTGAAATGCGTTCTTTTTTTCACATAATTTATGTTAGTTTAAAAAACGTTGATAATAACTATAATGTGAACACAACTATAAAATTAAATATAAAACTTATTAATGTTATGTATAATTACATCACGTGTTTAGATAAACAGATATGTAGAAGTTAAAATTGCTTACTTAGTTTAAAATATAACAAAATTGTTAGCAATGGAAATTAGCAAACAAATTATAATAAGCGCACACCCAAATAATAGATTCCCATAATGTTGCCAATAAATTGTTTGCGAAAGCATGCTTCTAATTAAGTGAACGTATTTTGATAATTACATTAATTGAGTGAGTTATTACGTTCTCTAAGGGTTCTATTTTATTTCCAAACAAAATGGATAGGATTACATACTTTATAAAATAAATGATTCAACATGATTTGTAGGGGGTATAATTCATTTGTTTATAGAAGAGGAGTCTACATAAGCCCTGTACTCGAAAGAATAACTTGTTAAATAATTAACACTGATTACTACGTACTCAGAAATAAGATAGAAATCATTATAATTATTCAATATTTTTTATCTAAATTCTGTGTATTATTTAATTGGATCTAGTGTACTACGTATAGCCATTAAAGGGACGTGTTAAATTTTTCTTAAGTTTTCACTTTAATACTGCTTGAAAGGAAATATTTGTATCTATATAATTCGTAAAGTACAGTTATATTCTGGCTACATGTCCTGCTCACTGTTAACAACGAGGCTTGATTATCCTAACAATATCTTGTGATGAGTACCAAATATGAGGGTGACCTGGTGGTCTAGGGGTAAGTTGTCAGACTTCTGTGCTGAGGGTCCGGGGTTCCATCCTCGGTCCCGGCACAGATTTATCTGATTACCAAAACCCTTCCTTCACCTCTGACAAGACTTGTATTAATTACAACTTGTGAATGTGAGGCATGCCAGGTCCTCCACCGTGGTTCGGATTCCACGTTAAACTGTAGGTCCTCCATTTCATCTCACAATCACCCTACCATCACACATTAACGTAAGTGCGTACAACCCAAACGGGTAGTATGACGTGGTAATAATAATAATAATAATAATAATAATAATAATAATAATACAAAGTATGTGACTCATAATATGTAACCACCTCCACGCCCCAGTATCCTCATCCCTTTCTGGAACAAACATCTTCCTTTTTTTCGAACACCCTAAATTTGTTTTCGTCATGTAAGGTAAAAGACCACGTTTCACAACCATAGAGAACAACCAGTAAAATGATTGTTTCATACTTTCTGAGTTTTGCATTCCTTGACAGCAGGCGAGATAATAATAACTTACTGACCGAGCAATAGCATGCCTTTCTCTACTATATTACTTTCTTAATTTCCAATCTAATATCTTTATTACTAGTTAAAATTGTTCCTAAATATTTAAACACATTAAACCTGTCAAATAATATTTTGTTCGCAATAATTTCTAAATTATCGACCTCAGTAGGAGATTGATTGTTTTCTCTTTAGAGTTTATTGGACAAGATGTTCCTCTTTTCACGATGTTTCTGTAACAGTGTATATTAATTCATTTGTGCTCTTTGGAAGAATGCGTTTATCTTTTTTTCGTTATGTTTCTGCAACAATGTATATTATTTTGTTTAATAATTCTTACTAGTTTTAAGTAAATGTTCTCATATTTATTTAAAGGAGCGAGAAAGTATCTAGTAGCACCGTATCATATATCTAACTATCGTTATGTACAAAAAAAACAACCTCAGTTGTCCTGTGGTAAAGTAATCGCCTTAGAATTCGATGTTAGTGGGTTCAAACCTGGCCTAGGTGTCAGGTTTTTAACGAACGATGATAATATGTAGCACAACTTCCTTCGGAGGGAAAGTAAAGCCGTCGGGCCCATGTCGATTGTGGCATGTAAAAGAACCTTGTAAGGTAAATGATATACTTTGCCAACAAAATCAAGTAAGCTTTTTTATCTCTCGCTCTCAGAGCAACGGAAAACTACCCCACTTCATGACTTCCCTTGCTCATGTGTTTAATCCCAGATAGAATGGGTTGGTGTCACTAACCGGTTGAATACATCAGGAGCCACATTCGGGTTGTACTCTAATTTATACATAAAATATTTGGAAAACTATAAGTACCAGAATTTTTGACATGACTAACTAGGCCCATATAATTTTCTCGAGGGAATGAGTTTTTAAATTGATCAGGTTTTCACATAGTGGAGTTACTTAAAATTTATCAAGGCACTGATGCAAGTTTCTTAAAATTTACTCATACTCATTTTTATTTTATTTTTCTAACAGACTAGTTATGTCATCGATGAACAGTATTGATTCTAGAACTCATGAATTAATAATCAGAACTATTTCTAACCTCTTGTTTGTATTACTTTGTTTTTTAAATGCATCGCTTGTTCCGTTTTTACACGCAACTCCATATATTGGCATTATGCCCATAGTGGTAACCGACTGTAGATGCTCGTATATGATATGTTGATAAATGGTTTAGCTACCCCCCAAACCCTCCAACTCCCCCTTTGCGATGCCAAAACCCTTCATATCGATCTTGAAAACGTTACATTATATACTTATTTTCTTTGGGTAACTACGTTAAGATTAAATCTATATGAAGTGGGAGGGTGAAGGGGTGGACAAAAAGGGGGTCGAATATGAGACACACGAAGAAGTTTTCTATTCCGAATTGCGTCCCATTTTATGATTTGTTCTTTCCTTTTCACATTGTCCGTTTCTTTATTCTTGGCAAAATGTCCGTTTAAGTATTAAAACTGGAGGGGAAGTTAGGAGGAGATATTATATGTATATTCTTCGCAGATTTATTTTTGTTGTTGCACAAACGTATGCTTGGGTCATTTCCCTTTTCTTTTATGCTCTTTTTTCCCCCCATATTATTCAGTAGAAATTTTGAAGAATATGGCCTTGCATACTCTGATATATATGCCAAGAAAAAAGAGGGAAGTATATACGGTCATAAGTTCAAAGGGTCGCGATATGAAACTGGCATCGTGCACAGTTCGTTTAATTTAACCAAATGCCGTTTGGGGTTATTTCTTTCTTATTTTTACTATAATGTAAATAAGTGGTATTGTGGTATATGATATCTTGTCTGGATTTGTGAATCTGCAGTGGTAGTTTTTGGATTAAACTGTTTGATTTATTGTTAATAAAATAGAGATTTCATATATCCGATTACAACGTTAGTAGAGAAAAAGATGTCTGGCTTATGGAATAAGTTTTTGTAGAGGAAGTGTAATAAATTGGCATATATTTGATTAAACTTACGATGTCTTAAATGATAATTAGTCAAAAATTTGTCAGACAATTATTTTCAGATTTAACTCAATCTTGATTTACTCAGATGTCAACAGAGCCCAAGAAAATAATATTTTTCAACAATGTCGAAATCACATCATCAGTGGGGGGATTAATGAGAATATACTAGTAAAAATTATCTTACTCTCACTATTCATTTAATCAACCTCCTACACCTTAAGATGATGAGAGAATGTTTGTGCATTTTCCTTAAAATAAACGTGTAAAATCATAGGAGGAAACAATTTACTACTGAATTATATTCAATCCTGACTTTCCCTTGCAACAACACGCGACCCCCCACTGGATCTCATATTTAATAGAATCATAAAATAATATTATTTCTACTTTCAAACTTTGATTGATCTTGAGGTCATTTCAATAAACAATGTTCTGTAGCTTTTCAAGTTGACATGAAATTTATATTTAATGTGCGGAAATAAATACGTCAATATAGTTTCTATACACGTATTTTTATGAGGTTATATATAGCACTATGAATAATTCTGGTAGAATAACATAATAATAATAAAAATAATAATTCATTTTAATAATATATCGACTATCTACACAAACAAACAAACCTCAATTGCTCATGTTTATAGATTTATCCGTGAAAGATTTTATTGTATCAATCTTTGAATGTGAAGTAACTTTAAAAAATTGATTTACATATTTAATCAAACAATATTCGAATTAGCGCATAGCTATATGTAAAAAAAATGAAACATATCCATGATCTAGGCTAAGCAATTTTAACGATTTTAGAAGAGTTATTTAATAATCTATGATTAAGGGATTAGTAAGGCAATGAGTTATAAAACTATCCAGAATTCGTCTAGAGATAGAATGAAAAAAAAATGTTGATAACACACTGTAAGAAATCATCCATCATTGCACCAGGGAGGAGATAAGTTTAATTTATTAGTACGTTCAAAACAAGGATTGTAAGCTACTCAATCTGAGGTATAAGTATGATAAACATACCTAAGATCTAACATATTTATATTAACGTAGCTATAGAGAAAAAAAAAAACCTTCAAAAATAATCATATTTCACGTAGCCAGCTTTTGCAACCAGACCGCTTCATAAAATGGTGACCAATTTCCTGCCATCCGCTTCGGTGGATGCATGGTCTAAGGTGTCACTCTCGTAATAGACTAGAGCGCCAATGACGGGGAGGTCAGGTTTTTACTCTCATTCTGGTGCAATAAAAAATAGATTTCCTATACGTGTTTCCACTATCCCTTCACAAAAATGCAGTTAAACTTCCTCTAAATTCAACCATCCTCATCCCTAACACATCCGCGTAGCTAGTATATATATGTATAATAGAAACTAAAAAAGCTATGTGTCCAAAGCCATAGATCACGCGGCCACTGTTGTGATTTAGACGTTAGAGTACGTTTTTCTAGCTCGCTGGCGATGATTTGAGAGTGTGGTCCCAGGCGCTAATAACTCCCACTTGCGTTAAAATCGAGTGGGTGTCAATACACAATTGATAGAGAAATGAAAAGTTAAACTGATGTTTGAAACGCAGATTTTCAAAGGCTTTCCGAAAAAGGAAAACATTGTTAAAACTTTTTCCTAGCTCTACTGAGAGCTTCTTGGAAGAGAAAGGGTCTCCAAAGAACCATTGTCTCTATGATGGGCTAATGACTCGTGTGGTTGCTTCCGCACATCAAAGGGGCTCTTGTAAATGTAATCACTCATGTATCGGCTTCCACTCTGACGTATTTACATGGCACGAGGCAGTCCTTATAGGCGGAGAGCTGGCGACGTTTTATCCCAAGTCATTTCATAAAGAGAGATAGTGTTTGGGATACCTGTGTGTGCTAACCTTCTTTGAAAAGCCATGGGTCTGGCACACCGCCCTTTTTGAGTTCAAAGGCTATGGACTTTTTTTACCTGAGGGTTGTAAAAAAGTAGGATATTCAAAGGTCAATTTTTATTACTAACAATTATTGATGTTCCAAACCTAAAAAATAATATTGCCAGATTAGTAGATTTTTTATAACATAACGCCAGTGTTAATTATAATTAATTACAAAATAAATATTTTCAAGTTATAGTAAAAGGGTTGGTAACTTTAAAAAATAAAGTACATTATATATGAGAAGCACTCATAAAACGCCAGGGAAAATTTTTGCTGTCAATACCTCGAAAAACATTGTTTAAATCGTATGAGTTTTATCTAAAGCGTTGGTCCCATTTGGTGGGCCGAGGGACGAAGGAACTTTTGAGGAAGGATAAAATGAAGTAGGAGCGTTTGAAAACGTCAAACAGCTGTCCGGGGGACGCACATCGAAGCCGAATATCCTCGAACAAATAAGTTAATGATACCCATCCCGGACTAATAAACGAATTTAAAGAGGCTCTTTTGGTGTGAAAAGGACTGACAACTCATTCTCTAAACAACCCATTGATATCCCAGTAGAACAGACAATCAATTCAGATGCGGCAAGGAAATTGAATGGAGTCATGCATTTTAACAAATCTATATCTGCTCGCTAACGTTGAGAAAAAGTTCTCATCATTAGATCAACCATGATATCTCAAATGTTTGAGGAAGCAAGATTAAAGAAGTATCAAGACGTAACACCAGACCTGCAGCTTAGTAAGATTAAGAAACATGTAGCCTGCTTGGGGATATGTTTGAACACAATAAAACAAAACATGAACCCACTCAACCATGATATAGAAAAGTACCTTTTATTTAATATCTTACAACAGGAAGAGTAGCACCAGAATCCACAGCCAATATCCTATTACATATATAAAGAAATGGTAATCGTTTACGTGAGACGTTCATTTTCGAATGTTGCGAAGAACCCAGCAGATATGATAAATATATTTTTTTAAATGTTATATTGAATTTTACTTCTGTTTCTGAAAAAAACTAAAACATTGGTGGTAATGTTCAGGTTAGGATTCAAAGGGATCAATTTGAACGGATACTAAGTATTTCATTGGAGCATGCATGATATGGACATGTCTAAAATTACGGCATATTCTGTGACTCCAGTACCAATGTCAATGTGCCACTTAAATTGTAAGATATGTAAAACTTTGAAATGTGCTTTAAGATCTTGAAAAAAAATAAAGCCTATAACCACCAATATCTGACATTGTTATCCTGGATGGATTCTTCATGCTAAATCTGATTAAAGATATCTCAAAGACATATGGGTCGATCTCAAAGACAATTTTGTAAATGTCCAAGAGGTTTAATGCACACAGGAGTATTATAGACTTTGATGTATAATTTGCATCATCAATCAACGATAATGAGTGTTTACTAAGAGATGGTTCCCGAGCAGTCATTACACAATTAGTGGGCCTGACCAGGTAAGGTCTGCTGATATTAAGGAGCTAAGGAAAAGTATGCTTAAAGAACCGCTGATAATTTTTTGACAGCTCATTGGGCTACCGATCAAATGGTACCATTAATCGACAGCAAAATCATATGTTTAAATCATTAAAGTTGTTATTGTTATCAAGTCTCTGGAGAAATAATTTTGTATCATAGAAGAAGAACTGGAATTCAAAAATCAAGAAGAAGCTGTTATAAAAATAGTGTTTCACTTATCTAAAATCAGTTCTCCTTATAACATTATAAAAATGTGCTATCAAAAAGACATTCTTGTGATAATGCTATGCTACTTGGAATACTTGAGAACTTCTCTGAATATTTGTATAGAAATTGGTTTTGGAAGTTGCTTGGAATATATCGATGTGAAAAAACTGTATAAGAGCTTGGGTGGGCTATTGTGTAATACATTACCAGGATGCTATGCCTTAACTGGATGTGATTATAATCCATCCTTATATATGAAAAGAAAAGTACAGCCTTTAAAACTCGTTGAAAAATCTCCATAAATACCAAAGAGGCTCAACATCTCTTGGTGAAACAAGATCAGATCAATTAACAACCTAAGTTTTCATGTCTCAGAGAAGTTTATTTGTGAAATGTGTTGCATAAAACACATTCATCAAGTAACTGAGCCAAGGCTTCATCTCTTTTCAATAACCTACAAATCATCAGCTGCTAAAGAGAAATTAAAAAAAACAAAACTATGATGCCTTTAATTTTACACCTTACCAGGTTGAGCTGCATTAACAATTACTATGAGCTAGATATATTAATAGCATCTGTATAAATACCAATCTGAACATTCATTCAACTTTAAAACCTTACGAAAGAGTTTATGGACTGAAAAAAAAAGGGGAATATGAATTTCTATTGTTTGAAATGGAACAACTACCCGCATTTACCGATGAAGTTATAATCCAACCAGACGAACCCGCAGATAAAGAAAACATTTCAGGTATGCATTGAAATATCTCTTTAGATTATTATTGTAAACATTCGAATGACATCCCAGTCAACAATTTTCTGTGTTTGAAACGTTTCTAAACATGATTGACTGAACTTGAAACTTTTAATAGAAATATTTCATTTTTAAAATATTTCATAAGCTGAATGTGTTGTGTTCACTGGGATGTAAGAATTTCAAATTTTATTTTTCAGACGAACCAGGAATGTCTGGAGATGAAAATAGTGACAAAGATATTGACGGCTACAGTGAAGAATTCAAAAGGTAACAAAGGATAATTTTTTTTAAACAAATTAAATGAATACAAAATATGTTCCTACCTTTGAATTATTATAACACGTGTCATTTCAACTACGATATATTTTGTTTAGTTGTTTAGCAATTAGTTATTATTAAACAAAGAATACTTTTATTCACTTATAATAGGCTGTAAGATTGTTAAAAGAAAATAAACTATAATAAAGTTACAACATACCATTAACAAATGACATATTTTATTGATCTTAATCGAAAAATAACGAATGTTATCGTTTTGCATTTAGGTTAGTAATTAATTTCTATAAAAAAAATAATGTGATCCAAACCATTCATTTTGAGGTGTTAGCAAAATTTTAATCTGGCATTTTAAGAGTACTAAGTGTAAATAATGTGCTTGATTGTTAAAAGTTCACAACCCTTATACTATTACTTAAATTTTTTTTAATTAGTTATAGTTAACGCTACTGATCTGACAATATTATTTTATAGGTTTGGAACATCATTAATTAATATTTTATAAAAAAAATTACCTTTGTACTGTGTTGTGAATGTCCTACTTTTCAAGATCCTCCAGGTAGTCAGTCAATGGCTCTTGAACGTAAAAAGGGCAGTATGCAAGACCCATAGCTTTTCATAGAAGAGTAATATACACAGGTATCCCGAACCCTATTTCTATTTATGAAATGACTTGAGATAAATTGTCGCCAGCTCTTAGACTATTAACAAGACGTAATTGTGGTTGCTTTCCCCCC
>CABFWB010000117.1:356999-389083 GCA_902151455.1 Timema bartmani | reverse complement strand
TTATTATTATTATTATTAGCAGCACCGTGTCTTACTACTCGTTCGGGTTATACGCACTTACGCTTATGTGTAATGGTAGGGTGATTGTGAGATAAAATGGAGGACCTACAGTTTAACGTGGGATCCGAACCACGATGGAGGCCTGGAACTCCAAACATTCACAAGTTGTGACTAATACACGTCTTGTCAGAGGTGAAGGAAGGGTTTGGCAATCAGATAAATCTGTGCCGGGACCAAGGATTGAACCCCTGACCCTTAACATAGAAGCCCGACACCTTACCCCTAGACCGCCAGGTCACCTCTTTGTCGTTTAATTAAAACAGTAATTTAATACGTCATGTAAAACGAAATGGTCCCTACAAAGCAGTTATCTTAATTAGCTTTCAGCGCGATTAGTACCATTCATTTGAGTCCGTCAAGTGACGGCTTCATGTCAATCTAAACAGTATTTATAAATAATAGAAAGTGTAAGCCAACCCTGCTCTTAAAATATTTGAAATAAGTACGTATATTATTTTTCATTACTCATAACTAAAGTTCATATTCTAAAAATTGTAACTTTTACATTTTTAAACGCTCATTTTTTCTAATATTTAGATTAAAATAAATACATGCTATTTATCGTGAATAACGTGAGTACACTTTTTAAACACATTAACGAATATATGTTTTTCAAAATAATGCTTGGATTAGTTTTAACCAAAGTAAAATTTACTAGATTAATTGGTTTATAACTCCTCTTTTCAGTTATTGCACAGAATAAGTTGAGGCATACAAGTGGTGTTTAAGTAACACATTTAATTCATAAATTAATACGAATATTCAAACACCAAAAATGTATTTTTTTGATAGCAGATTTTTTTTTAATTTTCATTTTTTTATATGAAAGGATAGATGTGACGAGGTCATAAGTGGAACGTGACGTAAAATATAGTGACATCGCGTTTAAATTATTCTTTAGTATCTTAAAACAACCCTTGTAATGATGAACAGACGGGACTGCAAATTTTTATTTAATTTTTTCTCTCCATATTTGTATATAATTTATAAGATTTCATACACAAATAGTAAGGGTAATCTAAACAAATCAACAAACTTATAAACAATGTTTTCAATAATCTTTGGCATATGTACAGATTCAGTAAGTGCTGAAGTGCTGAAGGAGTGTCGTTCTGGCATGTTGAGAGGATGAATGTGGATCGAAGGCCGAAGCAAATATATGAATGTAGGTTGTGTGGATCAAAAGGAAGGGGTAGGCCATGTTAGAAGTGGTGAAATGTTGTAGACTAATGTGTGAAAAAGATAAACAATAAGTTTAGAATAAAAGAAACTGTATGACTCGCTGTATGGATGTCGTTGAAGCAAAGGGAGTATACAAGAATAGGGAAGTGTGGATAAATTTAGTGAGGATGGATTAAGTATGGAGTTATTTATTGAGCTACTTGCAATATTTTGCCTACCCCGTAGGGGAACGGTGTGATTAGATTAGGTATGTACTTATGGATAACAATGTGTACATATTAATGCTACCAACATAAATCGTGAATAAAAATTATATTGCGTCGTGTTTTTAAAGCTTGGAAGAACATAAATTGCCCAAATTCACTAACATTTCGACAGCTGTTAGATTTATTTGTATGAATTAATAATTATATTTAAAAAATTGAGACCACTTGATTTAAGTAAAAAGATACAAAAAACTAGTTATAAGAAAGGTTGTACACCAGATTTTACTACATTTATTTTTAAACTATCATGAAACACGATTTATTGTAATTTACGGTATAGTATTGTGACATGGTTCATTGTATTAATTTGGCTTGAAAACTACTTTTAATTTACAACTACACCCTAATTTTATATTTGATTAATAAATATGAAAGTTTTCAGTACATAGCTGTCTAGAAAATCGAGTAAAAACCGGTTTTTAATAACGCTAATAATTGCTATTGCAGTTAATATTTTAATTTTATAGACTACAGTAAAGTATCATTAATATTTAACGTTTAAACGTTAACTTGTTATTCGTTGGGCCCTAAATCAATATCTTCTTATAGATTATTTTTTGTTACATTTGGTGTTTAAAATCATATATTTAAATGCATGGACACAAACTAAATAAAAAATATAACATATGTCTGACCACAGTTTTACTTATATGGATCTACTCAATCGAAATGGAGGGTATTTTATGGAAAAATCTCTGTGCTTTGAGACAAGGGTTCTTCACAAGTGTTTGGATCGTTATCAATTCTATTAAAAACGTTAAACAAATGGCATGTATTAGATTTTATTAATAAGATGTTAACTACCCCCTCTCCTAGTTTGGATTATAAATATATATTAATATGAACCTTTATCTTCAGTCCTGAGGCATTCCTAAAAATGTCGATTAAAGTACTAGAGTAAAATAACGCTAATAAACCAATGAGTTATCTCTGATCAACCTTAAAACTCTAGAGACTATTTTATTGAATTATCATTTTAAAGTAATTGTTTGAATTGGTTGTTTCCATGAATGTATTTATATAAATGTGTGTGTATAATCTATATTTTTAACTATTTGAATTAAATTTTATCAAAATGAATTAAGTTTGAGTGAAAAAATTCAATTCGTTACTGTTTCCTATTTAATTATAGACTAACTAGCCTCGATGATCAATAAAAAAAAGATTAATTCATGATGTAAACAATTAGCATATTAAATATCTTTTCCATATAGTATCATATTGAACAGTTCGTCAAATGTCGAAAAAAGAAAGCGAAAACGATAAAACAAGCTTCATTTAATTGTACCAAATTGTTTTAACATTTTTAATTGGAGTCAATAAACGAATCTAATAGAACATATTGAATATTATTATCATCGGCGTTAGTAGAAAATCACTCTATTTAAATGACAATAAAATAATAGTTTAAAATTAAATAGCAACAGATAGTACCATTTTTGAACTGCCTCCGACTGTACAGATTTTCAAAAGCTGCAACATGTATTGTTTTAAATTTATAGTCGTTTAAAGTCTCTCCTAGGAATATCGAATACAATTTCTACGGAAACGGGGACTAATAACAATGACCAATAGATCAATACATTGAGACTAACACCCCTCACCCAAAAAAAGCACTATGCTCCATGGATTACATATTTTAATCTGTCGGTCAACCAACATTGAACGTTCGTTTTCCAATTTTGAATTGTTACATGGACGAACCGATATATTAGAAAGGCACGAAACATTGTAACATTTAAAACCCCTAAGCGCTAGAGAGGGAATTTTTTTCTAACAAAAAAATATTAATTTTCCTACTAATATGAATGTCAAAACAAGCTATCTATATTAACAATTCGAAACTATTGGTGATGTTTCATTATTTTTATAGATCCATTATAAAGATTAAAATATAATTTATCTAGTTTAACAGCCTTAAAATGATTTATAATAAAGGTATTTTTTATGACATATAATTTTGGATTATATAATTCAATAAACTCAAAGTGAAAATAAAATAACCTTAGAGAAAATAAAAATATTTTTGCTATAACTTACAAATTATAGTAATAATAATGTAGATCAACAAACATTTAGTAAACATAAAATTACAAAAAATAAAAAAGAATTAACTTGTTATGTATATATATAACAAGTTAATTCTTTTTATTTTTAATATATACAGGCAAGTAGTCTATATGTATTTTTATCTATAAAGGCAAGTATTCTATATATATTTATTTCTATTTATATAGGCAAGTAGTCTATATATGTCTGTATGAATAAAAATAAATTAACTAAATAGCATATAATCAAATAAACAAAACAAACATCCAAAAATAAAGCTTGGCCAAATTTCTGAAATCAGAATAGCAATAATTGTTTAAAATACAAATGAGAGGCCTAGAATGTTATTGAGAATAATACTAATTATATTCAAACTTAAGCTAGAATTATTAATTAATAACTATGATATAAGAGCGCATTTGGTATTTGTATGAGTCAAAATAATATGTTTCTAAAAATTACAATACGTATACAGTATATTTATAGATGCTTTATATTTTTAATCAATTTCAACTATACATTAATAAGAGTGATTATTGGTATTCATAGTCATAATATTTACATTATAGGCCCAGCTCTGGTAAACTTTACGAGGCTCATGATCGAGGTGAAAAATGTGTTCAAACTTTAAATTAATTAAAATGTATCGATTGTTTGACCTTCAGTGTGTAATATTAAAAAGTTATGTGCAATTTGAAATGTTGATTAAACTCTAAAAGGTTACCATAGTGTAAAAATAAATTAAGTTATATTAAGTATTATAAATACATGATATATTAATAGTAGGAAAAGTTTCAATTTTGCAGATGCGATACTAATTATTAAACATCAAATGAATAGGATTGCATTCAAATAACAGTAACATTACTCACGGCATTAATTTATTTCAAAATCTTATAAAGAGAAAATTAAGAAAATTATACAAGTCTTTTTGAAATTTCTCAAGACTGATCCCTGATTTCTTATAAAATTTTAAATCAAAATTAGATTTCATTTAGTTTTAAAACTAAAATTAGTTATATCCCAACATGGGCTTACATTAATCAAAATTTGTAAACATAAATTTATTCCTTAAAAATATACTACAGTAAGAAGGGTAAATTTCAGTGTAATTTTATAGTAATTTTATAATTTAGTTCTATGAGTCAAATGTGTGTCTTTATGTTTGACTTGTACTCGGTATGAAAGAGTTTGGTCCCCATTCGATAGAATAAGGTATAATTTCCTCAAAATGTATTATATGCATCCTGCCTAAAAAACTAATAGATACATAAAATCGCTCTTATGAAAACAGAAAACAGCATCTACGAAAAAAATGTAACTATCATGATCTTAAAGAACAATTTTATATTTGCCATCGAGATAAAATCTGCGCGAGAAGAAATATTTCCAACCAATCGTTATCGTTTTCTTTTTTTTTTATCTTTTTTTTTTATCTTTTTTTTTTATCCCCTCCAAGACTCAACTTGTTTACACAATCTCCTTTTACCTGTAAGTTATATTGACTTATCAAATCAACTGGCTCTTGAAACCGGTAGAAAATAAACAGTAGAGATTTGATTTGTGACGCTCCATTCAGAGGGATTGATTCAAGTAGTGGATATGACAAACTAAATCACAAATATCCGTTTCAAAGTTGTTTTTATTCATATATTAGTGAATGAGTGGACACTATAAGGGCGATTTGAACCAGCTTGTAAAAAAAAGTCTAAGATGGCCTACATATTATGTAGTATTTTTGTATTATTAGTTAATGACAATATATTTAATCAAATATACTAAGTTAATGTGACGTTAATGTCACGCCAGGCACTGACTAACCCAACTGTTGAAATAAGAGTGTGGTTAAGAAGAGTTAAAGGCAGTTTTTTATTTGCAGTTTTTTTTTATATCAAAACAATATTTTGGTCAAAATAAATAAAATATTTCTTTAGTAGAAACATAGTCTAATTTTCTTCACAAGTTGATATCAACAGTTCTTGAATATCTGTCAAGGCTGTCTTGGAATTTAATTACTACTTTTTCTCTCCATTTAAAAAGTGTATCATCTAATGCCGCTATGCTCATGACAAATATTCAAGAATTGTTGATATCAATTTGTGAAGAAAATTAGACTAAGTTTCTGCTGGAGAAATATTTTATTTATTTTGGACAGTAATTTTTTTTTATATAAAAACTGCAGAAATATTGTCCTTCCTTAACCCGCATCCCCTACACTTCCACCTTAAGACTCTCAAAATTTTGGTTGGTATTCATTTATTATTTACGTGGTACAAAACTGGGATAGCGATCAAAAATGTATTATATGTGTGGTACCGGTTGCTAATAGTTTTTTGTTTTAAGTGATCTGTAAACAAGGCATATCAAACATACGGCCCACGAATCTGTATGGACCTTGGTCCTTTTGAAGAACCAACACACAATGCGGCTTGATTCTTATTTTCATAAACGTTGTGGAAAAAACGTCTTATAGAATGACGACACATGTAAACTAGGCATTATTTTTGGAATTCTATTAAGCATGGTTGATGTACCAAATTTTTACTTTTTACTCACAGACATATTATCTCAAAAACTTTTAAATATGTGCAATGTTGATCAGCACATTAATGTGTGAAAAGCTGTTTTATTTTATGAGAAGGAACTAATACCCGTGATATCACTTTTACTCAGGGCTGACTCGAGGGTTTTATGCGCCCTAGGAGAAACAAAATTCGAAACCCAGTTATATTATGTAAAATATAAAAATAAACTGCACCCCTTGCGTGATTTTAATAATAATAATAATAATAATTTTCCAAATACCGGAAAAAAACATAAAAATAATAATTAAAAAATAGATGAATACATTAAAATCAAATGCCCACCTCCTCCGCTTATTCGATGTGTACAAAAATATTAACCCCTTTTTCTATACCTTTTCTCTTAATTTTTTTTGGAAGCTTTTATTTTTATTAAATACAAAAGCTATTCGCCGACCAAGCAAACCTGAATATCATAAAACCATTAAATTATAGTGTTTATGTAACTAATCAACATTTTAAAAATATATTCGTATTATTAAAAACAAAATTATTTGAAATTTCTTTGTTTGGAAATACTTATTATCTTATTTATTTTGTTTGAATGCACCTCCCCCCAACACTTTTGCACCATAGGCTATCACCTAGATACGCCTAATGGACGGGCAAGGCCTTGATTTTATGAACACGCATTAGTCATCGATTTTGAAAGTGACGTTAACTCAAGATTTAAAGCCTAGCATTCACATCATTGCTGCAAATAATATTACATATTTATTGTAAAAAACAGACATAACCTATCTCTTAAAATCATATTTAATCTTAATTTTCTTTAAGTAATATTAAATAGATTTTTTTTTACTTAATATGGTGAAAATTTTGAATTTTTAGAAATGCGGCCCCGTTCTAATTTTTGAATTTTCAATGTTTCTCTTACGATCAAATGAGTTTGGCACATCTTCCGTAGACCAATAATAATAATAATAATAATAATATATTTAATACTAGCAGTGCCACCCGTTCTTCGTACTGATAAGCCGAATTAAAGATTTATCGATTTAGGACGTTCAACATCTGGGTACTAGCTTTTGTTGCAGTACGACCTTGCAGAATTCCAAAATATGTTACTCCATAACGAATAGCAGAGATAAATAAATTAAAATAAATGAAATTTTTGAAGAAGAAAAACTGTTACCAGCCAATGTGTATATCAACAAATTGAGTGCATAAACTATAGTCAAACCTCATTAATGGACGCAACACAATTTGTTCCCCAACAATACGATAAGTGAAACTAAACAAGTGACATTGTTACAGAAACATATTGAAAAAACATCAAGTTTCCACAAAGGGTAAAAAGATTTGCCGAGCTATGTCACCACATTTTATTTACTTTAGTTTTGTCGTAACAAGTTAGGTGATAGATTTTCCCTCACTTTTTATCTATGTATCAAATAATTCAATAGTCTTTGGCTTTTGTGGGTTTTTTTTTACACAAAATGATGATTTTACATCTTACTAAGAAGTTGGTTTTTTAATAAGCTTAGGAAACGACTACATTTTCCCTCACTCTCTCCTCCATCATTTTTAAATTTCATATTTAAATACTTTTATTCATGACAGCAAAATTTTCAATTTTATATCACTTGGAGGTTCTTTTTATATTAGTTTTGTAAAAGTCAAACCCTTAATTTTCTTTATTACTCTATACGCCTATGAGAGAAATTAGTCATTTATAATTTACAGCATGTTTTATTTACGAAACATTAAACTAAAATAATAAGAATGTATTTTAACGTATTTAAAACTATATTATTTAATATTTTTAAAAATATCAGGATTAAATGTTTTTTAATATTAATATACATTATATGCACACCCATATGGGGAAAACAAAATGTAAATAGGGTTCAATTTTGTACTTTCCCAAATTTTACTAAAATGATTTGTTTATAGTTTAAAAAATAAACGTTCAAGAACTTTCCCTTTGTAAATTACCTAATTTAAAAGTCTAAGACATCCAGAATTTTAAATTTAATTTTAAATTTGTTTGATTAATTTAAGTGGGCTTTATTGATATTTATAAGCGTATTTATATTAGTCAGCTAAATATTTGTACACTACTAAAATATTTTCATAACATGTTTAGGTATATATTTTGTATCGTGGGTTGGGGGTCTAAAATACAAACACTCTAACAAATGTACGAAGCCAAATTATAAACTAAACTCTTCATGTATAAACTATTTTATTGTAAATAGTAACACTTCGAAATGGCTAATATATTAAAACAACAAAATATATAAATTAAACACACAAACCATGTTTGAACTGGAAAAATAAATATTTTCAACATTTTGAGAAGGAACACCAGTGAGTAAAATGCAAACACTTGAATGTATTTTTCAAAAATACTACTTCACAAATTACAAGCGCTTTAATAACATACAGTACTGTTTATATGTTTTGTCTGTTCACACAAATATTTACAAACCTATTTTTCATGAACACTTTTCATGTTGAGGGCTTATTTTGAAATTCTTTTATCTTTAAATAATTCGTATCAAATAGTAAACAGTGGCTTAATTTTTTGTAAACTTTTTTTTAGATATATTTGAAGATAAACTACAATTTGCATTAATATTGACACTGTCGTATATTATCTGGTTTCTTTCGTGACTTTTCGTGGCCTGGACATTAAAAATAGAGTTTTTTTTATAAATCTTATATATTATTTCTGTTGTCAACATCTCTTTTTCTCAACTAATACAAAGCCTACACCGATGAATAAGGTATCAGTGGATAGGATTTTTTTACCGACTTCTGACATAGCATACTCAGTTTACGTTAAACTACATTATTTGTTTAAAATTTAAGTTAAAAGAAAAATCTAACCATATTTTTGTAACAATTACCGAAAATAAATTCTCTTTGCTATTTTGTGTATACACTTCGCTGAGTATTTAATTTCAACAACCCAACAAAATACTACTNATAAACTCTTTGCTATTTTGTGTATACACTTCACTGCGTATTTAATTTCAACAAAAGACTAAATCAAATCTGTTTGGTGGGGTAGGGGGGTGTTTGAATGTGCCAAAGTTTCGCAAGGGTTTACTGGTCTTGATTATTTATTAATAAATTACCAAAAAAATATAATTCAAAATTGAACTGAAAAATTATCAACAGGAACAAAATATGTTTGAGTTTTCAAAATAAATATTGTACAGCGGGTATATTACGTTCTATTTACCCTGAAAGGTATTATTCTTGCCAATTTTTTATAAGCTTTAACATAGTGTAATAATGTTTACTTTACAAGGTAAAAGAAGGATACATTTCCTACCTTAAGTAACTATTTTATTATATATTTGATCATCTTGAGATTTTTAAATTTGGGAATTAAAATCTTCTACACTAAGTGCTATTGGTCAAGAAATAATGTAATCATTTATTCGCTAAACAATTTTTAATTGGGAACAATTATATTAATAACATAAACCAAGAGGAAAGATTTATTTTAATATAATTTATTTCCTCTATTAGTGTGATTAATTGAAGGGTAATTTAGTTTTTTTGTTTTCTTAGAACTAAGATACTTTGGAAGTAATGTGTTGATTGCTTCAAAAAAGCATATGCTAACTAAGTGACCCTTGATAAGAATTGATATATTACGCATATTAAATGGAAACAATTCATATTTAAATCATATCTTAGATACAAGCTCGAATTATACAATTATAGTATGATTTCACACTAGTTAATTTTATGAAGAATGAAATATCGCTTCTCTATGCTTCAATCAAAGATATTTAGGAAAAAAAATTTAGTTCCTTCTGAAAAAACTAGAAAAAACAGTGAATTTTGAATTAAAAAATAGTGTCAATCTTTAACTTAGTTTATTCGTTTGTGATCACTCACATTGTGTAAACGCACCTTTATAAATTATAGTAAATATAATATATAGGCCTACATATATTTTTATCACCATGGCTTACTTCCCATTTGGGTTATAAGCTTATGTACTAATTACACTAATGTGCTAGAAATTGGGAAGTTTGAATTTAGAGGAAGTGTACCCATTTTGCGTGGAGGGGAGTGGAAAGCCATTTAGGAACCCCCTCCCAGTACACCCGACTGGGATCAAATCCCGATCTCTTCGTCTTCGGCAGTCTAGTAAATTGCGAGAGTAGCGCCTTAGAGCATGCGGCCACTGAAGCGGGTTATATTGGATATTGATTCTATAGTAGTTTTCATTCACCCGCTTCAGTGACCGTATGGTATAGGGCGTCAATCTAATATTAGGCTGGCCTGCTGAAGACATTGAGCTCGGGGTTCGAATCCTGGTCTGGTCTACTGAGGTGGATCTTTTCTAAATGGTTTCTCATCCTCCTTCCATACAAATACCGGTAGACTACCTCTAAAACTCTTCCTTCCTCATCTATACCCCATTAGATTAATTATAGTATGTTTATAGCCGGGACACGTAGTAATACGCGGTGATAAAAATTGTATAGGGATGTCAAACTTGATACTTGGATACCCTCAATTCTTACTGGTATTGAAAGAATCGATAATCGAGCTTAACATTACGATTCTCGATACTTCCGATTCCTAGCTCTTAATTAAAGTACTAAAAACTAAGCAAAATGTAAAAATTCAGAATGAGTAGTAATCTATTATTTCTATAGTAGTTTATTTGTTGTTAATTGCTATATATTTTGGTTCAATAAATTACCTTATTAGGTGAAAATTCATGTTGTATTTTAGTAAAGTTTTTTTGCTATGCTAAGAAGTTGAATAAATATGTTTAGATATGAGGTTGGAAAAATAATGAAATAGGAAATGTTCAAGAATCAAAATACCGAGGTTGAACTTAAGAATCGGAATCGATAATCGAATTTGAGAAAAACAGGTATCGTGACATCCCTAATTTAATTTTACTTTGTAATTTTTAATAACACTATCTTATTATTAACTTGTTGCCCTATATGGCAGCTGAAAATATAAAGTACATGTTGTACTATTAGACATACTCGACTTTTATTGCACAAGAAAACAATATCCACAAAGTTTTGGGTCACTCTGTTCTATGTTTTCTCGCGCCTGTATTTTAATATATATTTACGCTCCTATTCATATATACTTCATCTGTTCAGCCAAACGTCAATCAGCTGCTATTCAGAGATCCTACGTCAGTTTATAGACCAACTATTTGTGTTCCAGCTATCATTGTTTACGTCAATATTCAGAACAACAATAAATCTATTGTACGTCATACAATACATTTGCTTTACGCCTTTAAAAAATCATTATAAGTATTGTTGAGCAAGGTAAGCTCGTTAATCACTTCTTACCCAGGTTTGAATGGTATTCGGTAAAATTAGAATGGATGAGAAGGTGAAAGGCGGATTTGGTTTGAAATAATAATCGGCTCAACCGCCTCAGATAGACCACCACCCGCAATAAAATAATAACCAATTCATAATATTTATGTATTCAGAACAGTCAGCCCTTTATCCGTATGGTCATTTAAACTGCAAATACAAGAACCACTCACCCAAAGTACGACCACATTCTGGAAAAAAATTGGTAAACCAAGGAATGTCGGTGAATTGAGAACTGTCCGTAAAATCAGGTGATATATCAGGGAATTTAGTATATTTTTAAACGCTGTATTACTCTAATGGTGACGGGATGGCAAATAAATCATTTTAGAGGTAATCTACCCGCATTTACAAATAGTAAGATTGGTAAACCATCTAGGAAAAACGAAAATTCGGTCACTGAAGCGGCTTGATTTATTAATTGCTCAAGGTAAATATTTTATTTGACTGTCTATTGAAGAGATAAATGCATCTTAGTTAAATCTTATTAAAATATTGTTTTTAGTTTGTTTGTATTTATCTATTATTTAGTTCATTAAAAATATAGATATTTATAACTAATGGAGTAGTTTGAGTTTATAATATCCTTATTAATTTCAGCTTTGGTTAGGAAATTTGGATTGTATTTAGAAATTAGGTGACTACCTTTCAATATAATGATAATCTGAATTTTTTTGTAGACTACAACGTCTTACTACACACCCGGGATATTTAAATATTTACACTAATGGTGTAGAGATTAGGAATAAATATAGTTTAGAGGAAATGTAATCACGTTTTCGTAAACGTAGAGTCAGATTGCATTAGTAAAAATCACGTCACTACACTCAATCAATATTTGAACTTAAATATTTCCGTTACCGTTAATTTAGATTAGTCATACTGACATTCTAGCCGTGTTCTCACCAGTGCGAGTTAATTTTGAGTAAAAATAAGCTTGTTAAAAAATTATAGAAAACTATTCTATTTCTGGTAAGCCAAAATTATCCTGTAATGTACGTCTGTTTTGTTGTTTTTATTTCAAATATTGCCATTCTCTTTGTAACTCTAGATAAAAGGTAGATTAAATCATTTCAATTGAATTGAAATTACCAAAGCAATCGTTTTCGCTCATAATTATTCAAACGTGTTCAAATTATTTTTAGCTCACTCTCCATTAAACTGACACAACGAAAAATAGTTGTATGAAAGCTGAAATAAATTGAATGTTATGCATGTTAGTTTCATTTAAATTCAACCTAAACAAGATTTCGATTGATGACATAAAATAATTTTTATTCTATTTTGAAGTAAAATAAAAACCTCCCCATAACTGGTCCAAATAATTCTAAGGTGATGTATATTTTATTTATTTATTTTTAGCGCCGCGTATTACTACCCGTTCGGAATATTTAATTAAAAATGTAATGGGTCGAAGAGTGTTGTATGTACTTGTAACGGGTTAATTAATTTTTAACACGTAAACGCAATGAAGCCCTATAAAAGGTTAAAACTATTACTAACAGATTTAATAAGTTTTAATAATGTGTGGCAGATATAGACTCACTGCGACATCACAAGCGGGAGACGCCTAATTCTCATCCAAATTGCCCCAGCGAACGAGGCAACCCGGCTTGGAAGACCAACACGCACACATCTAACACCTGAGTCAGACGACGAGTAAATGAGAGAGGCTTCATTCCAGAAGATACCAACAGTCATCTGCTAGCGCTAGCGGTTGGGTGGCGTGATGTCTGATGCCTCTTCGTACTTGGAGAAAGCCGTGCCAAACTTTATCAGTCCCGCTGGTATAAATAGCCCTGTCCTCGGTTCACGTATATCTATTCTATTGTAACCACTCGTCGGAGGAACTGCTGGAAGATATTCACGAGCATCTGCTAGGATGACGTACTGAAGACCGCGATGGTTGAGGCTTCTGTGTCACCTCCTCGCCGCAGAGCAAGCTATGGCGGATTATTGAGGGATGTAATATTTTGTTGATCTTTGAGCTCTATTATTCCAAGTCCTTATGACTTAGTTTTTGGTATGTAAGTTCCACTGACTTATTTTACTATGCCCATATGGCATAGTTTATAGCTTTATGCACTACCTTTCTATGTCTATTAGGATTAGTCTCAAATACTAGGGTCTAGATTAGACTATATGACCATGCTGCGGCTAGTTTAAAGAAAATAATTTAATTATGGAAGATACCGGGTTATCTATTGCTATGTTCCACGACACTTGTTTCTGATGTGTCTAACTGAGTACTGGCATGTGGTGCGCAACATGTGGAAGTGCTACTCGTCCATAGTAGTGGCCCGCGGGGTTTTGTCTATTGTGTACTGTCCCCTTGGGGTGCCTTTAACGTTAGTTGAAAATGACCACTATTTTGTATAATAATAATGTCCCCCTAGTAGGTTTACTGAATAAAGATACTATTGAATGCTCAGGCAGTATTAATTAGGAAGAGTCCGGCCATAGTGTCTGTAGCGTCAAGTTACCTGGTAGTTCGCCATGTACTAGTAGTAAAATTATAATTTTTCTTCTAGGAATTTACTAACGTTGTAATGTTTAACTCTCTATAAAGTTAGCTCACGCTAGTTAGCGCATGTTAATTACCTCTCTTGTAGCTCCTTAAATTATGACTGAATTTGTGTGGTTTGGTTTAGTTTAGTTATTTATAATGTTTATCAAGGGTAGCAGCTGGAAGTCTTAGTCAGCAGGCAGTGTAGTAAAATCATGTATAGTAAATTTGAAATTAAATTTGATTACCGCCCTAATTTAAATTACCGTGGAGTTACTGCTTTTCATCCTATTTGATGAATTAGTAATTGTCCTGCTTTAACGAGTTACAATCTTTCTTATTTACACCTCTAACCTATATGTGTGGGTCATAGGGTGTACCTAGGTGCTTCGCACCTGATGCTCCTTTGTCGAGCTATTTGTATACCTGTATCCGTTCATATTCTTATGTTTAAACAATGGATGGATTGATTAGTTTCTAACTGTAATGCTATGTACTTCCTATCGACATTTGAATACTAATAAACTGATTTGCTAAAATTGTAAAATATTCTCAATCTTTTGTTCCTTGTAATCAACATTTGTAAGTACATCAAATGTTGTATACTGTAACTTTATGGTAAGGTGAGCCTATTAAGATCAAAATAATAAGTCAAGCTGCTGGGCAAATATTCTACGCATGTTTGTCTACATTGAATGTATATAATTATTGACTGAACTAGTGGCATATTAAATAAATAAATAAATAATATAAAATTATTAATACAACAAAGACTTAAAAATCGTTTTTAATAGATAGAGGTAGGAGCGATTGACCTAATTTTCCTACTGTTGTAAATAATCGTATTCGCACCAAATTTTTTAC
Source organism: Timema bartmani (assembly GCA_902151455.1). Lineage (NCBI taxonomy): Eukaryota > Metazoa > Arthropoda > Insecta > Phasmatodea > Timematidae > Timema > Timema bartmani. Next base: position 374,247 of record CABFWB010000117.1, on the reverse strand, counting down.
GACATTCCAAGTTTTAGGTTTAGAATTAATATTTATAGTTTTAAAACTAGCAATTTGTGGCTTATCAACAGATATAATAAATTTATTTTCCAATGAAATAACATCGATATTTGATATTTAAGAATAATTGACGTCAGACGCTATTTGAATCAATTTTAAGGGTGTCTATGTAAAAATGTTTTATTTATTGTTTTATCGAAATCTAATCAATTATGTACATATTTTTTACTAACGGTGGTACCAGAGGGTGCCCGACACCTCAAGGATTTTCGGAAAAAAAATAAAATAATATCACTTTTAAAACATAAGCATTATAAAAGGTACGGATAACTTTTACTTGTGCTTTTTCTTAATATAATCAAGATATTGCACTTTCTTACGAGGACTTAAAAAATTTCACCTTTGCAATCCCTCCCCTTCCCACAACTCAACTGGCACCCCCAAATTAGAATTCCTAAATCCGCCTATGAACATCGATAGAATCAGTTTGTCGGTCGATCTAAAATAAACAAATGAGACAGTAGTAGGTGAATTTGTCAAAACGTTTCAACGAATGGGCACTTCCCCTTACAACCGCAATAAGGTGCCTTAGTAAAAGTGTCTTCTTTCACAAATCTTAACCCTAATAAATCTATAAAAGAACCAGAACCTCTAGATGGCACTGCGCAGCCAAATATCTTTACCATCGCTGTTAATGGATAAACAATTAAGCATTTCTAAAGTATTACAAAAGCCTGTCAAAAGCACAAATACTTAACAAAGACAATAGTTATTAATGCCACCTTAATTTTTAGCAAAGTAAAATTTAAATGAATGTTACAGTTTGAAAGTGAATGTTGAACGTAAGTCTTTGCACCCCTAGATTATGAGAAGCCTAAGAGTCGTGTTCTATCGGAATCACCCACACCCAATACTTGAGATGAAGATTAGGACATTGATATGCTAGTTCACAATAAAGAAGAGTAAAATGCTTAATGTGTTTGTTTTTTTAGACCATCTTATCTTGACATAAATTCAAGAAGAAAAAGATACTGAATTTAATGCCATAATTGCAAATCGTTGATTTATGAAGATTGTGTCTGTTTCTTTTGAAACAAATAGGTAGCTAAACTCTGATAAATGCTTATAAACATTTTGTTTGAATGCATTGACATACAAATTTAACAGTACTTTTTTAAATATTGATAAATACTGTAGTATAATAAGTTATATAATTGAAATAATTCTAGATCTGATCCAAATGTCAGTTATACTTCATAGTAGTTTTTGAAAATGTTTTAAATTTTAAAAACAATCTAAATTGGTTTTTACTAAATATAATTCGGAGTACAGGATTAAACGTTTATGTATTTGACAAACTTTTTTTGGAATTATTTTGAGTTAAAATCGTAACTATAGTTTTAATGACCCAAATAACTGCACCCAACCATATTCAAATTATTAGTTCAAGGGTTGGCATTCGGATGTTTACTATAATAATATTATGCTCTTCTATATTTGAGTTTGTTTGTAAAATGAGATTTAACTCTTCCTGGCAAAACTTGTAGGCTCTCTAGCTCTTGGCATTCTTAGTCGTTTTCTATAAATAATCGTGTCTTACTATGTATTTTTATGTCAATTCGAGTGTCTCGTGAAATAGATCTATTTTGCGGTCAAAATTTCTACATTTTACTATATTATTAGTGGTATTTTATAATTAGGCCAATTGGTAATAATTATCAAAATTGACAGCTCCACATCACCATAATAAACGTATGAATGTATAAAGGTAGATATATTAAATTTTTCAGTGCACAGATAAGATTTTTCAGAATAAAATTGGACTTAACTTATCTTGTCCAAAATGCTCTAAAAGCAGTGGCGTGACGTGGCGTGTTATCTGAGAACGCAGAGCTACTCAATACAAATACAAAAAATAATTAATGAGAATTGTTGTTCATAAAATCATTATTTATTACATTATGAACCACCTAGAGACGAAAATACACAATAATTCGAAATATGAACATAACATTCCACATTCTCTGTAACTCAATCTTTATTTTGCTCTTGTATTATGAAGTTTGGAAGATTACCTGAGAAATGTTTACGAAACTACCCAGACTAACTGGTACATTGTTTTTTTGTGATTCAGATACAACTTACTATTTATATTTTGAAGAATATTGTGAACATTTTAATAAGGAATTTGATATAAGAAAAGTAAGGAAACTATAACTCAATAAAATGGTTCAATCATTTAATTGACTTAATTTCTTAGTCTTAATATTATTATCTATATTTGTAAAGATTTTTTTTAACACTTGTGTTAACAACTTGCGTGTAAAACACGAACATGAACTAAATTAATATAAGTGTTGCCAAAAAAAACTTAGAAATTAATTACAGTATTTTAAAGTAAGATACCAGAAACGACATATGTATCGAGTTATTTGCGCTATAATTATCATCCGTAGAAATTTAATGTCCAGGAAAAGCCATGGGTTAATCAGTAAATGGATGAAACACCAAGGTTGCGAAATACCTGGAAAACCGAGAGAGCTGGGAAAACATATTAAATTAGTCTGTGTCTGGAAATAACAGGGAAAACATTGTAAATTTCACAGAAAATCCTAAGCATATACTGAAATATTTGTTAATTTGGGACACTTTGGTGCAAACTTTAAGTAGTAAGTATTTGCATAAAATAAAAGTTGAGCTTAGACTAAGGACTAAATGCCTTGACGGAACAAATGTTTTGTTCCACTACCCACACCCTTTTTTCTCCTTAAAGCAACTGCATAGATTTCCCCATCATGATCAAATCATACTTTTTCTAAACACCCAATGATAAATTCTTCACACTGTTAAATTTTATGAAAAATTTAATTTCATTCCTCTATACTTTTTTTTAGTACAGTTTTTTCCAACATTTTACATTTTTTTTTTTAGATATTTACATAAAACAATTTTTTTTTATGATTTCTAGTCACTTAGTTATTTTATTCAAAAATCAATGTAATGCAGGAAAGATAGTGGTAGAAAAAAATTACTAAAAAATTTTGTGTTGTTCGGTTGGTACTGTTTTGTTATCATCAGTTCTTGAATATTGGATTTGATGTTTGTTAAAGCACACCGCAAATCGCTTTTCATTTCAAGTCGATAACGCTGTTTAGTTTTTATGAGAGTCAGAGTTGAAAATTCGATGGTGTTGTACGTGGTCGCCATGGTAGGTGAGGGTAGAGGTAGAGGGGTGAATTTGGGGCTGAATCAGAGGCTGGCGGGCTTTAAAATAAATACGTGCTTGCGCATGGACGTCTTATTTGTGGCTGGTCACCTAATTGATTAATTACAACTAGTAAGCAGTGTTGCCAATACTCTAAGCCATAATTATCTTAATTACTTTCAAAAAGTTATTTAGATAATAAAATATCTTCAAAATTTTAGATTATTTTAAACTTTATTTCCCGAACTGTTTCGCGCCCCCCACGTTGGGAACTTCTGCTCTAGTGAGTCTAGTATGAAGTGTCTGGAAAGTAAGAAATTGCTTCTGAAAAACTTTGAGAAATTGAAGAATTTCGTATTATGAAAATATTGGCAACCCTGGATTCGCTTTCATTTATTGCATGGAAGCCCAGGAAAAACATCTTACCAACGAACCATAAGTTTTCAGCTATAAACAAAATATCAAGTGTTTAGTAGTTTTAATGCCTTTAAAAACAAATATAGATATTTATAAGAATCTCAAACTATAGTAAATTCCGACTGAGTTATCTCAATGCTACCAGATATACTGAGGATCTAGCTGTGAACAAATGCACTAGGATTGAAGTTCATCCATCACTCAATATTATATCCGCTATCCATACAAATGTCGGTGCATTTCAAACAAAAATATTTAGGCGATGGGCTGTTCAACAAACACAGCCTTACGAGCTGTCACCTCTATTTTTCTCGTCAGTCTCCCAACCCCTACCATATCTGTGGCGCCAGTCGTACTCATCATTGGGGGATTGTTTAAATCATTTGATACCTTTGTGTCGAGGGAAGATTAGTACCCGGAGGAGATTAACGTGGACTGTAGAGGTACGGGCACTAACAATGTATAATTCACGGCTACATATTAGCGCGACAGTCCCAGGGGAACGCAACAATCGCACACATTGGAGAGTGTCACTTAGTCAACAAATCATGGAGGCTCAGATTTTAACCGGTTGGCAAATTATACATTATAACTTGTCGGGAGATCTAAATATTTACCCTAAGGGGGATAAACAGCCCTTGCTGACAATATTTAGGTGGTAGGGATGTTCTGTGACATATTTTGACATGGTGCTATCTATCACCAATCATAGTAACGATACCACTATCTGTATCGTGGCCTGCCCCCTGTACCTTAGCTCTTGAAGGCACTGAGAGATAGTGATGCAGAATATTTGAAATAAAGTTAATGTCTGCAATTATAGACAATTGTTATTTTTAAAGTTCGCAGTGGAAGCCTGTCATTGGGGCGTTTCAGAACCAACGTTCCATTTACAATATTTGAAGATTGGGCAAGAACGATGTTTTAACTTACCTATTTTTTTTAATTTTACATGGTCCAACAAAAATTGTTTCTCTCACAAACTGGTAATTAGTAAAGGCCGAACTAGCTTCAACTCACTTTAGAAATGGTACTTATTACTTTTATTATGATCAATAATCACTGCTTTTATATTGATGCGCTTACAAGCAATTAATGTTAGTTACCTGAACAACAACGTGGCGATTTTGTAAGTTACAAAGTTGTACCTCCACTGCACATTCAATATTAATAATTTTTAAATGCTGACCTTCTGTAGAAAAATTTATTTTGGCAGTAAACATAATACTATATTATAATCATATCATACAATAGCAAATAACTCAATTTTCAAGAAACTCAAATGTCACTAGTCCATAGGGAATATTATAATATTTTTTCCCAAGGCCACTTATACATTTCAGACATTATATGCATTCAGAACCTATATATAAAATATGTTCAAATAGACGTAGCATTATACACTAGCCACTGCCCTCATTACAGAATACAATAAGCTACAACCTTGTTCTCCTACCTCAATAGGTGCAGTTAATATATGAACAATTACCCTTCGCCTATTGGTATATGCTTTCCCAGAATTTCTAGCCTTCTTTCTTGCAAACACATTGCCATTATGAAATATTAGAGTGCCGCTTTTTGCCTCTATTTAGGAGATTCGCCATATCCACAAACAGCTTGATGTTGGCAGACACTGCCATTTTGATGACTAATACAACGTTGTTTCAGGTTAGCCAATTTTCAACGCATTATTACCCTCCTTCATTTGCAGACTACAGTGCCATATATTTTTCAGGCTAAAAACGTCTTCCAAAACAACGTTGTCTCATGCAGAACAGGCTTTCGAGAAAAATGCATGTAACAACATTGTTCCGGCATACTCTTAGTTGTTTACATGGTTTGTTTGACTAGGCAGAAGTGTTTGTTTACTATAGTATTGAAGTAATAAAATGTTTTAAAAAAAATAGTTCTATTAAAAATAAATAGAGAAATTTTTAAAAAATAAATACAAACAATTTTGTTTTGTAAGAAAATACTCTTCTAAAAATATGTTGTATCATATCAAAGAATTGGATAATGTAATTCAAATATCCTCTATAAACCAAATATTTAACTTCTATGCTTTGCTAGTTTCGAAATAACTTTTTAAATTAATTAATTATTAGTCAAATTAAATGTGAAAACAAATCTCACATGCTGAAGTGCACCCTTAATGCGGTTGTTATCTTACTATTTATCAGCGTAAAACCCGAACGGGTAGTAAGACGCGGTGCTAAATAACAATAATAATAGTAATAATAATAATACTATTTTTATTGATTAATTTAACTAGTTGAACATTATTTTTGGTGTAATGAATAGTAAAAAATTAAATATTTTCTGCAGAATTTTCAATTCAACGTTGTATGGTATATAATGTTTGAAAACATCGCTTTAAGAGAGTGTTTTATTGTAATAAGCCTAAGCATTAAAACTAATAAAATTAGTTTTCTTTGGTTAAAATACATTCAAAATAAGGGTTCTAGATGTTGCTTTAAATAACCAAATTGAAATAATTTGTCTTTGATCCGTGTGTCAACAAAGATACAAAAGTCGGTGAGCAGTTGGAAAACAATAATGTTATGATTTGATGAGCAAATTTGATACGTGACATACCATTGGATAGTAATGTTCACTTACAAGGAAATCAATCAAATAATAAATCTGGACAAGACTTTAAGTTAATTGAGAAAAGTATTTCTCATCAGTATGGTCGAAAGGGTTTTAGAGAATATGGTAGTATAAATCATGAACTTTATTGCTCTGATGGTTCAATATAATTGTAGTTTTTATAGTAGTACTTTCGATAACAAGACATAACTTATTCTAAGGGACAAGTAATAAGAGATAATTTAGGAGAGATTCCGCTGAACTATTGTGGAAATGATACCGAAAAACCACAGAGATAAATTACATGTGGAAAACCAGCCACATGCACCCGGCCTTTTTTTTATAACCTTCACCAAACAACCATCGGTTAATACATTGTGAGATTGACGCCTAGGATTATGTATCAACTGGCCAGGACTATTATATTATAGTGATATATCGAGAAAAACTCTTGAATTGCATGATCAGATCACAAATTGGCTTTGCTACAAGATGGTGAGAACGATTTTGGTGGTAGGAGTGCATAATAGGAATATAAATCTGGAAATCTGGTGTCAATAAAATAATGGTAATCGTAAGGCAATGCACACTATAGTATATTTCAAAAGAGACTTACGGACCATAGTAAATTTCAAAAGAACCTTACGGAGCTGTTCTAGAAAGGACAGAATACTATCGTGTTGAATATAAGCTTAGAGCAGGGGCTGGTGACATTAAAGTAGAAATAATCCTCTTAAGGCAGTAGAAATCAAGGATATGAAGAGTGTATGTGGAGAGTTTTAAGAAGTGAGTGGTGATTACGAATTAGAGGAGCACATGTCAAGTATAAGGGCAAGTAGCAACCGTTGAGGTTGAATAAGAATGAGATAGGGCCTATCTAAATAGAATGAAATATTTTGAAAATCTTAAGTTTAAAGGTATTCATGTGCTGAGAGTGACAATAGAAAGAAAGACGACTTGGATACATGCATTCAAGCAGATGAGTAGGATGTTCTGTGGGGTTTTAAATCATTTGATTATCCCTCAACTTTTCAAAATATCGCTGTGAGGTTTTCTGACCGATTGGGGTAGGTTAACTAAGAAGGATGGATTTATAAGAAGTGAATCATAATTTTTGTGACTAAGGAATATTAAATTACAATGTTGATAACAATCTTAGCAATATCTATACAGGGTGTGTAAAATTAAATAAATATATAATGGAATCGCTCTCTGCAGAAATGGCCTCAGTCAAGAACCTATGGTTCACAAAATTCCTGGCAGAAAGGTTCTCAGTCAATCCCTTTCTGTCGGGAACATTAAAATCACTACATTTATCTTAAGTTTTATTTTCAGAAAGGGCTTCAGTCAATGAGAGGAAATCAGACTATAAACAGTGCTCACACAAAACATATACGGGTATTTAGATCAAAATCAAGTATCCCTTATAAAGAAAGAACTGATATACTGTCAATATTAAATTTAAGTAAACGATGAATGAAGTATAGCACACTTTCCTGAGCTTACGTCTACCATAGTAAAAACTTTCTTCCATGCGTCTGTGGTTCATTTGAGAAAACTAAAATAATTTGCTAAAGCTATTGACCCTTGCTTTTTGACCTAGCAAATTCCATTTGATATCCGGTTATCAAATCATTTATTCACTTGAATTTTGAACTGAGGTGACTTTTTTCCTGTAATGTAAGTAGTTCAAGGCAAAAGCAATCAAAGTATTTTATATCCCATTAAAGAAATGACTTTAAACTACTAAAGTTGAATGTGAATTACTTTATATCAGCAGTCAGGTGACAACTTTTTTTTTTTGTTAAGTGTAAGCTTCTCTTATTAGTTGACTGGTTTAAGTATTTATACAACTTTTTTTTTTGTTAAGTGTAAGCTTCTCTTATTAGTTGACTGGTTTAAGTATTTAGCGATACTCTGTGTTCATAATGTCAATAGTGCAATGAAACTGAAAGCTATTTAACTAAATATTACGCAATACTAAAAACTAAATAAGCACCAGTCCAGAGATGGTGGTAGTGAAACTAAAAAAAAACAGAATCTCTTCTTATCCTCCTTGAAAACAGAATCAAACTTGAATATTGAATAGTTTTTAGCTACTTGTTGAAGTATTGGAAACTAGCTTTGCTACCCTAGAAACACGCCACACCATTGTTTTATGTTAATTTTTATATCAGTTCGTTTAGTAGAAAGCAGTATTATTTGGTGCAGTGTAGTATCCAGGATAAGCAGAGCTACGTTAACACGTTTTCTGTGATATTCGCCCCTCCCCCCCCTTGCCCCCTCCAACTTGGTTCTCATTTAACCAACTAAACATATAATAAGAATCAAATAGCCAAAGCTATTATTTATGCTTTTAGTGTATTTAGATATCGTATTCTGAAAATTGAAAAATGACACCTGGACACAGGAATAGAACCCGGGACCTTTGGTTTAGTAAGTCAATGCTCTAACCACTGAGCTATCCAGCTGCCCATAATAGACTCTGCCTTAAAATATGAGTGAAGAATGACCCTGGGCACGGGACGATTCGTGGATAGATCAGTGGTTAGAGCATTGGCGTACTAAGCCAAAGGTCCCGGGTTCGATTCCCGTGTCCAGGTGTCATTTTTCAATTTTCAGAATTAAACATATGCTTTACTCCACACACACCTCACATTTTAATGTATTTCTATTGCTATCTAAAAAATGAATGGTCTGCTTATTGATTAAAACATTAACAGGTATAGTTTTAACTATTTCTGCTTATCCTGGCAGCACTACGCGACTCTCCATTTCTAAAGATGAATTTGTGCTCATGGCATGAAGCCAATAACTCGACTATAGAAACGATATTTCTAATTTTATGTCCACTTTTTAAACAATAAGATTATATTTCCAAACAGAGGAAGCTTGCCTTAGCCGTTGATTGATTTTTGAGAATTTTATGTTCACTTTTTTAACACAAAGATTATATTTCCGCACACAAGAAGCTTGAGCCAGCTATTGATTTTTTGAATTTTTATATCAACTTTCTAAAAAACATATATTTCCATTCACAAGAAGAGTGCTTTAGCGTGCCGGAGTTTTACTTATGACGCGGCGAGGCTCAATTCATGAGCTTGAACACATTGTGTTTAGTGTTGTTTTTGAACTCAAACTAAAGATTGTATGTGCTTGGAAAAGCAGTTGTAGTTAACATCTACAACTCCTCGGGATGACTAAGCAAATTCGACCTGACCGAGAATCGAATAGACAAGACTATCAGAAAATGTTAGATATTGTTAAAGTTTGTGTGTACACTCTGGCGATTTTTATTTGCTATTTTCTTTCCAGGTGCATTCATTTTCATTTTCATTCATAATTTTTTTTCAGCACCACGATTTACCACCTGTTCATGTTACACGCATATGTAGGCTACTAATTATGCTTATCAACTAAGGATGCAGAAGGTTGAATTTAAATTAAGTGTACCCACATTTGTGTGAGGGGAGAGTGGAAAACCAACCTCAGTACACCCGACAGAGATTTTAACCCCGATCTCTCTGCGAGAGTGTTGCCTTAGACAATGCGACCACCGAAGTAGGTTTCATCATAATCTTGTTCTCTTAAATAAAAATTGTAGGCCTATACCCGATTGGCGCCAAACTCTGTAAACAATTTGTTTATCTCTTTACTAATGTATTGATTTTGTTAGTTTCTTAAGAATATGATAAAAGGACAAAGTGTATCCATAATTTTAAACCACCATAAATAATAGTCAAAAAAGAACATAAAGCTTTTAGAAACTATTAAATGTTTAGACAATATTAGTAAATTAAATATGAAAATTTAAAAAAAAAATTTCAAACATTTAAATATATTTTATGATAAATAATTCCAACTAATTTTTACTATAAGTATACATATTTTTCCTTAGGAAAAAAATTAGTAAACTAAATATCTATTAAAACATAGGCTCATTAAATTTAAAATCTAATATTAAAACAATTTTTTAAACTGAAAACTAGACTCCATTGTTTACTATAAGAGGGACAGCAAAAGTGATTTTTTATTCAATTTTAAACTCTGACCACGCGGTAAAATGAAACAAGGTGATAAAGGAAATATTACGAACGTAACTTTGTGCGATATGTAAACTAATTTACCAATGTAAATAATAAGAAAAACCTTTTTTCCAACATGTTTGGGCAATACGCAGCTGTATTGATCACGCAATTTTTGGGGAGGGGGTAATAAAGGCTAAATATGGAGATATTATACCCGCTATTGAGTGAAGAGAGAGAGAGAGTAGAAAACCATTTAAGTAAAACCACCTTCATTACACCCAACCTGGCTTCAAACCTTGATCTCCCCATCACCGGATATCTGATCCAATACTGGAGTGATGCGTTAGACCATACTATCACTGGTGTGGGTTCGAACCCCTTGTTTTCTGACTGATAAAATCTCCACTTTAGTAACTGACCGGAATTCGAACACGCATTCCTTAGCGATCGTTAAAGGGAAAATACTTCCACACAAGCGCTCTCGAGCAATGCATAGCTAACTATAACAAATTGAACAACACAAATAACATATTGTAATATCTACTAAGTGTAATAATATAATTATGTGTGTAGACTAGCAAGAATTAAAGAGGGAATCATTAGATTGAATATCAGTAAATGACACAAAGACATAGAATATTTTGAAATTTATTTTTCTATCAGTTTTAAAAACTAAACTGACTTTAATTTTATAGAGTCAGAATGTCAAATCAATTGAAATTATAAAAATATTTAAACCTAGGATTCCTACGCACAGCAGTAAGTTTCCATAGTATTTCAGTACATTACATTTAATAGTCTTCTAAACATACAGTCAACCCCAAATTATAAGCCACCTCAGATTAACAGAACCTTTAGCAATAAAACTTATTGACATGTTTTGATGCCAGTTAATGACAAAGTAATCATTTGAAAGATAAATAAATATATAACTTGTCGTTTACGCATATCTGGCTAGAATAACATTTTCTTTAAAACTACACAATATAATCCTTAAAGTTATTTTAAAAATATAAATAAAACTGGTTTTAATAATTATTTTAAGTACATTTTTAAGATTATCACAATAAATTTACTATAAAGGTATCAATCCATTTTTACGCTTTTTTGTAAACAGTCCTGGTCGCCCAGCCAAGTACTGATTTCAAACAACCCTTTTCCAAGTCAGTTTATGATGGCTTTCACACCACTACATTAACATAATTTAAAACGAAATAAATCCAATACTAATACTTGCAAGTAACAGGTAAATAAAAGTTTATCTGAACGAGCTTACACCTATATTTTATAGTAACGTAATATGACAAAACTTATAATCAAAATTCTGAGATCATAGATCAGACTAATTATCCAAGCTACAACTATTAAGTAAACACAAACAAATAAACTGGCATTTAAAAATACATTGCAATATATTTCATAAACCTAACATATGTTTGTTGACCTTTTTTCTGGCAAATATGAACTCCTCTGTCAACAGATTTACCATACTATTTTTTTTCACCCACTGTTTTCCTTCATTTTAACTTAACTTTCCAACCTTTCAGCAAATGCTGCTAAAAAAACTGACAGTTAAACAAATAGCATTCCTGCTTCACCCTTTCACAACCCTCCCTAAAGCCCCAAAAAACTGAGGGGGAAAAACTCGGCTCTGTGAAATCGATGAACGCAATGTAGTCGTACTTTTAAAAATATATATATAATAAATATACCATTGCATAAACTTTCATGTTTATTAATTCACATAAAACTGTTAAATAAATATATTAAAGTGTTCAATTAGCAAATGTATAGTAATTAATTTAAGGGCTGTGAAATAAAGTACTTTAACCAAAAACAAACTTGCAATGAAGCGTCTATTATCTAAGTTAGACCGAAATATCTCCTCAGAGTAAAATTCTACTCACGTAGATATCGTAAAATCCATATCTACAAAAAAATATATTTTTTTAAAATGACGCACCCCTAAAGAATATCGCCATGCATCATTTCACATCCCCGTCCGAAAAACACCTCATTCATCCCTATACGAAAAAAAGAGGTCTGGATAAAAAAAAAAGCAGCTCAGCTTCCTTTTTTTTTCCATCCCCATCCACATAAAATGAACTCTCATCGGTTGAGCTACCAGTTGCATGGTTTTTACTGCGGAAAAATAAAACAATTTAAACATTTAAAAAAAAAACTATGTTAAAATAGTACCAACGCCACTGAAAAGTGTAATTGCATGGAACACCTACAGGAAACCACACATAAATGTATAGCACAAAAAAATATATTTAGCTAAATTTTGACACGTTCTTTATATTTGGAGAAATCATTTTTTGTTTTTGGAATACACTTTAAAATTATATAAATTTTTAAATACGAATATTTCAATCTTAAATATATTTGTACAAATTAATATAAAACCATGGATGTGTAAATAAGAGGACGGCTTACCTTATAGTTCAACGATGTTTTCGATCACACGACGAAATGAAGTCTTCATATGTTGATATTGATGTTTCCAGATGACGCCGGGCGTCAGAAAAGGTGCGCCTTCTTGTTGGAGGTGTATGCAACCGACTGACGAGAACACTGATGCTACAGCACCAGAAAAACAGGGGGGTGTTTGCTTCGCGCCGCGCGCGTAGGAGAAGGGGGTGGTGGTTCGGATGGGGTGGAAGAAGGTATAGTTTCAAGCCTGCTGCTCCCTATGTTACAAACTCCAAGACTCTCACTCGTCCGACTGATCGATAATACAGAGTCCCCATTTCGAATCCCCACCACAATACCCTCCCTCCAAAACATCCCCTCCTACCCCCTTTGCCCTCACTACCCGGCCCAACAGAAACTGAGTCCATTGCCTTTCCTCCCTGGCGTCTCTCCCGCCCTTTTCCTCCCCAACTCGGCGCACGCGTGCTGGGCGCCATGTACCAATATTTCCTTTTCCTCTCCAACTCGGCGCACGCGTGCTGGGCGCCATGTACCAATATTTGTACTCTATGGCGCATCAATAAGCCGGACTGGAGTCTTTGCAGTCACAACCAGAAGTAGAGGGAAAAAACAGAGTTGACATTGAAAACCCTCATATGAAGGGAAAACAAATATAAAGAGTATTATTTGCATTGCCACCATAACATTTTATATTGCGTATATGAACTTTCCAGCATTTTATCAAGGCTGGATTATATCTCGCTCTCAACTTTTAGTAATATTTGAAAATCACTAAGAGTCGTGTGTTCAGGGACTGGACAAGTCGTCTAGAAGAGATCCAAGGTCATATCAAAATAGACTATCAATTATTATTAGCACCGCGTCTTACTACCCGTTTGGGTTGTACGCACTTACGCTAATGCGTATATGGTAGTGTGATTGTGAAATGAAATAGAGGACCTACAGTTTAACGTGGAATCTGAACCACGGTGGAGGCCTGGCATTCCACACAATTACAAGCTGTGATTTAATACACGTCTTGTCATAGATGAAGGAAGGGTTTGGCAATCAGATAAATCCATGCCGGGACCTAGGATTGAACCCCGGACACCCAGCACAGAAGTCTGACACCTTACCCTTAGTCCACCAGGTCACCGCAGTAGTACTATAGATGGTGTTGGGTGTTTAAGGTAAGATAACTGCCCAAACAATACACCATATATAGGTTGTGTTGTCGTCTTTACCCGTGGCTGGTGGGTCGACTGTACGCTTAGAAGACCCTGGTTATATTCAGGCTGACCAAAAGCTTTGTACGCTTAGAAGACCCTGGTTCTATTCAGGCTGACCAAAAGCTTACTGTATTTGTTTAGGTTTTTGTAGCGTTTGCTACTAGGTTTTGTCGGCTAGACCTTCCTCGTCTATTACTGGATATGTAACCTTCTGTGTGTAGGTGTGGTTACTTCGTCCCGATGAGATGATTTGTGTTTGTGTCTCCTGTCCACCGCTGAAATGGGTCTTGTGTTTGTGTCTCCTGTCCACCGCTGAAGTGGGTTTTTGTTTTTGTTTCTCCTGTCCACCACTGAAACGGGTTTTTGTTTTGTGTCTCCTGTCCACCGCTGAAGTGGGTCTTGTTTTTGAGTCTACTGTCCACCGCTGAAGTGGGTCTTGTTTTTGAGTCTCTTGTCCACCGCTGAAGTGGTCTATTTTCTGAGTCTCTGGTCCACCGCTGAAGTGGGTTCCACATGTTGCTATACACCCTGTATAAACTATATAAAGTTTATCATTCAAATTAAATAATCAACCGGAATGGATGGAACCCGTACTAAACACCAAGCTCATTTAGTCTGGTTTGCTGGTGATAGGGAGGTTAGGGATCGAATCCCAGCCGGCTAAATTGAGGATGGATATCCTTTAATGGTTTCTCGTTCCACATTTTTCAGTGACCAAATAGCTTAAGGTGTCATTCTTTTGTTAGACTGGTCTGCTGATAACGGGGTATAATGAGGGGTATTTTTTCTAAATAATTTTCCAAATTCCTTCCACGCAAATGCGGGTATATTATCTATAAAAGGTTCTCTCTTCATCCCTATTATTAAAATTCGTATATCTCGGATGTAGTGCGGAGAGGGGAGGAATTATATTTATTCTTTTCAGTACTGAGCTCATCCGCTATATATCTCTTTCCCCTGTTTTTTTACACCCAAGGGAGGTGTATTGCTATGAGAATAGTGTGCAGATAAATTGCCTCATTTATGTTAATTGCTGCCACGAGTGTAATTCCTGCCTAGTAATTTTCACTCATTATTTACAATGCAGCCCTAACTGCATGCCTTGCATAACTGCATGGCAATTGGTAACTCCACGCGAAAACAGAGAATGCTTGTGCATTCACATAACAATTAGATTACAAGTTAAAAACGGAAAATAGTTTGTTTTACAAATGAGTGGTGGACACGCGAAAGAGAACTTCGATTGCGGCGAATGAATTAAGATAAGAATGTTTGTGTTTTTTGAATATTAAACTTACATAATAGTCCTTTGATAGGATAGGTCTAACAACCCGTTCGGGCTATACGCTTATGTACTTATTATGCTAATGGTTGTATGGAAGGAAAGTGATAAACTATTTTAGAAAAAACCACCCTCAGTACACCCGACCGAGATTCGAACCTCGATCACCTCAGTCATCGGCAGTCTAGTCTACTGCGAGAGTAGCGTGTTAGGCCACCGAAATTGGTGATAATTAAATTAAAAGTATTGCTCTAAGTGTTGTGATATTATTAACAACGTTAATTTATTAACAACGTTAATTTATTAACATAAGTTTGGTTTTTATATTTTGTGTATTTTAAGTTGCTTATAATCGGCCCCAGCCCATTATAATCCTGCATCTTCTCCCCACTCCCCCTCAACCCTCCGTCCTTTTGAGTCGGGACTTAAACCAAGCTCAGCCGTTAAAGCTTATAATGATTGGGCTATGAGAAGCCTTCGTGCACATAACATTTTTTCACTCTTTAATCTACCCATTACGTTCTAAATAATAAAGCGTTAAAATAAAATGTTCAATACATATTTATAAAACAATGTAAACGTTATTTATGTTACTTAACTTATTTTTTTGAATTATATTAGTTATTTAAGTTTTAAAAGTAAATAAGTTCAAAATAATATATATATTGTAATTTATACTAAATCAAATAAAAATAATAAACTTTAATTTATATACAATTTAATATAAGTAGACACTTAAATTATGATTATATTTTTATCACATAGAATTTAAAACAAATTTTTTTATTTGGAATAGCTATAAAATTATTCGTTAAGTAACATAATTGTTTTTAAATGTTTATTACTGTTATAAAAAAAAATTATTTATGTCCCCTAATATGTAGCTACATTAAGTGGACCAAAATATAGTTTTATTTAAACATAAGTCTATATATATATATTCCTTTGACGTAATTATAATTATTAGGCCTATAGATCATATGTTACGTAAATAAAAAAGCAATCAATAACTTTAGTCTTTAAAAAAAAGTTGTGTAACTTCGTAAAGTAAAATAAAATATTCATCAATACAAATTTATAATACCGTTTAAATAATAGCTGAATGTCATATTAAAAATTCATTTATAATGATGTTTCCCATTGTCTTGGTTTCTTAACGACCTGAAATTAACCTTGTTCCATTCTCATCTTTACGTTTGTTGAAAATACTTTGTCTATTTACGTAAATAAACGTAATTATTATTAATGAGCTTGTCGTGTAAAGGAACCGCAAATATATTAATTATAATGATTTCATATGACGAATAATTATATCTTATATCTGATTACCAAACCCTTCTTTCACCTCTGACTAGACGTGTATTAATCACAACTTGTGAATGTGTGGAATGCCAGGCCTCCACCGTGGTTCGGATTCCACGTTAAACTGTAGGTCCTCCATTTCATATCACAAGCACCCCACAATCACACATTAGCGTAAGTGCGTGTAACCCGAATGGGTAGTAAGACATGGTGCTAATAATAATAATAATAATAATAATAATAATATATCTAATTATTTAGAAATTACTATTTTTCGAAGCGACTAAAGTAATGGTAACATAGGCGCATCTGTTTTGAAAAATTATAAAGGCAGTCCAAATTTCAAAGATGGCGCCTTATTTAACAGATATAAACGTTACTATTTCTACTTAACATGAATTGAGGTATCAATAATTTAATCTGCAGCTTTCACTTTTTATAGATATTATAAATTTTGCCCAAATTAAAAATTATTAATTTATTTGATAAAAAATCTTCCATTGAAAATTAGACTACATTTTATAATCTTAAACCTTAAGACGTAAAATGTATTTGTAATACAATCGGATAAATAAACGTGTGTTTGACTGTACATTTAATTCTTGTATCGTATTATTTAGTACCAATATCACCCGTACCGTGGGGGGCATGGTCTAGGGCGTTACTCTCACAACATGGTATATTACCTGTATTACCTCTTACTGAAAATTAGTATTTGAAATCCGACTGGGTGTACGAAATATTTTTTTTTACTAAATGCTTGTCTACTCTCTCTTCCCCC
>CABFWB010000117.1:327199-356053 GCA_902151455.1 Timema bartmani | reverse complement strand
AGACAATTGCTTGTGAATTCCGCAATTATAATGTGAATCATTTAATAATGAACATCTAAATATCTTTAAACTACCCATCAAATTACCTACACTAGCATTTTCAAATTGTTGACATTTAAAAACTAATCCAGGTTTCAAGTAGCCTAGAACGTTAAATATTTACAGCTCTTAGCAGCACTGACCCCGCTAAGGTGACCTCATATTCTAACGCGCTACTCTTGAAGATGACAGGAAGATCGAGGTTTGAATCTTGGTCGGGTGTAATTACTGAGGGTGTTTTTTCCAAAATAGTTTTTGCATGATCTCTCCACGCAAATACATGCACACTTCCTTTTACTATATAACCTTCCTAAACCTAAAATCATAAGCATAAATAATACATAAACGTATAACCCGAACTGGTAGTAAGACACGGTGTAGTAAAAAAAAACACTGACTTTATGTTACAGTGTCATAGTAAAGAAATACAGTAGATTTTCAGTGGATTATACTTGTTAAGTGTTTGTATTTGTACTATTTGTAAATTTAAATTAGATAGGCACTAACCAAAACAAAGTGTGATTATAGGTCCAACAAGCATTTTAATCCGCAGGATATTTCAGCCACAGGATCGATTATTACGTTGGCTCTAACTCCAATTATAATATCATTTCCTACTTTCTACTAGCATGACTATAAATGCTTCTAAATACGTATACATTAAATAGAGGTTGAAGGTTTTGTGAAATAATCTTGCACACACAATTTTTTTTACGTAAATGACAATATTAATAACAGTTTGTGTGATATAAACAAACGATTGTACGCTTGGATGAAGAAATTTTATCTAATTAACAGCGAGAAACTAAAAAAAAAAACAAAAAAAAACATTTTTATGACAGCGTTGATATTCACAAATGATAAATAGCTAAGACTATGGTACAACTTTATTCTTACTCACTAGAACTTGTTACATAAACATGATATGAACAATAATTTAAAATTGAATGAATAGTTTTATTCTAGCTTGAAAGAAATTTTGGTAGCCCAAAGCAAACTGGCCCACGGTGAAATTCTTCGATGTCCCAGTTCATCCTTGAACCAGGATTGTAATATTGTTGAAGATACATTGTTCAAACAAATAATGCAGAGGGGCTCATGGAGCAAATTCAGCATTCGGAAAGATAAGTGGAAACACGGCGTGTAGGAAATGTTGGAAAATGAAGTTAGGTGGGGAGAGAAGACCATTCTTTATGCGAGATATTATCAGTTGACCGCAGTAACTCTGAATTAAGCGGCGAGTCGATAGGTAAATCAACGCCTCCTTGATAGCTAACTAGGTACACAGTATGAGAGAACCGAAATCACGGCCCCGTAGATTTAACAAAATAATAGAAAGGGAACAAAAAGCAAGAGATAGAAGGAGAAATTGTGTTTTATTATTCGAGATATGGAATGATTTCAAAAGTGCTGTTCTTGTAACAGGGCTTTCCACTTTGTGAAACAAGAACGGTAATAAATTACCAATTTACATTAAAATTACACTTAATGACAGTTCAAAAGTGCTGTTCTTGTAACAGGGCTTTCCACTTTGTGAAACAAGAACGGTAATAAATTACCAATTTACATGAAAATTACACTTAATGACAGTTTTTTTTTATGAATAAAGGAACTTTTCGGTGTGTATTTTCCTTGAAAGTTTCATTTATTAGCATACATTTTCATAACAATAAGGCCTAAGGAAATAAGAAACGGTTCATTTGAAACTAAACAAGAATGAAACTGGTGTTTACAACTATAATACCACCGTGAGACCAAAATCACTCATTCTCAAAGTCCTCTCTCATTTTCTTCATTAGTTTAATATGTAATCAATATGATAATTGTATATTAGACTGAGACAAATATATGTTTCAAAACATACAGTAGATTCCTTCACTCAGGTTTTGTTTTTTTAATTTGTTTTAGTAAATCATTTTATTAAATCATCACGTCAAGCTTATTCTCATTTGTAACAATGGAATTTTGGATCACAATTATTTATTTATCTTATCAAAGCTTAATTTTATATTTTAAAAAAGCGATAAAGTATACATACGTAATACCAACAATGGTTTTCCTTCTGCAAAAGTTAAAACTTGGCAACAATAGAGAGCTATTTCCTCTTTGTGAATCTAGCAGTAGAAACCTTCTAGTGTGTAGACACGGCAAAGTGTGGAACGTAAAGAGTATTGTTTCTAGTTTCTCAAACGTTCGAAATTCAAAATGAAGGATGGGGCGGGATAGGAGGGAGAGAATCGTTGCTAACAATGGCGAGCTCCTATTCGCGCTCTGGTTGGCTGGATCAGCGAGAAGTGGTTCCCAAACAGAGTTTCTAGTGTTGAATGTTTGTTTTAGAGGGTTTGACAACCTGTGTGCCAGGGACTATATTTAGTTTGAAAAGTCAAAACATGCTAATGCGTTTATGTACAGTACATTGAGTGAAAACAGTCGTCAGTCAGCTGAGTCTCGTAGTGCGTAGTAAATATACAATTCGCTGAGAGAGAAACTTTAATTTGGAGTTTCATACAAAAGTAGAACATTTACTGGTGACGCTTTGATTGCTTAGCTAAATCTAAACCCGTTTCGGTGGTCGAATGGTCTAAGGCGTTAGTCGAACTATAAACTGGACTACTAGTGACAGGGAGATTAGAATTTGAATCCTGGTCGAGTAGACTAAGTTTTTATAAATGGTTTTACACTCTCCCTCCACGCAAATGGGGCTGCACTTCTTCTAAATTAAACCTTCCTTATCGCTAACCCTTTAGCGTAATTAATATATCCATTTCGCCCGAACAATTAGTAATACATGGTGCTTTATATATATATAACTCGTTCATAGAGATAACGTTACATTATATCCCTCATTAAAAACATTCTAGAATATTGATAAGTTTAGATGTCATCCTAATTCTGCTATATAAATTACAACAATTTGACAAAACACTGATCCGCCTGCTAAGAAACCCTTTTTCTAACAGTTCAAAAAGTTGCTGGATCTACTCTTATGGATTTTAATCGCTGTAAGATTTGTTCTTCTAGTCCTTGCAACTTTCACTTTTTGGCAGATGGTATCAATCAACATTTGAAATCTAAATATAGTTAATTATTTCATTCATTCATTCATTTCAAAGGGAAATTGAGTTGAGGAAGTTTAGTTAAGAAGAACTGAGGCTAGATTTGGCGTGGAGAGAAGGCGAGAAAAACACAAGTGATGAATCAAGAACCCTTACAGATTTTAATGCGAGTCTAACTACCTAGACATTATTAGTGGCCTCTTGGAGATGGCACTTGACGTTAGGTAACACAGGCTACATCTGACAGCGTCCGCAGTCGCGCTGAACTTCGCAAGGCTTTAAATTATTATTATTATTAGCAACGCGTCTTACTACCCGTTCGGGTTATACGCAAAGGCTTTAAACTCTGACACAACCATTTAGAGGTGATTTTTGGATATCTTTGAGAACACTAAACATTAAAGATTATGCCTCCAATCGAAGCTTCCCGGAAAAATTATAAAACAATTCAATGGAGAGGATAAAGTGTCTAAAGTGTTCACGTTTTTCTTTTTAGCACTGCGTTTTACTATCATTATTATTATTAGCACCGCGTCTTACTACCCGTTCGAGTTGTACGCACTTACGCTAATGTGCAATGGTAGGATGATTGTGAGATGAAATGGAGGACCCACAGTTTAACGTGGAATCCGAACCACGGTGGAGGCCTAGCATTCCTCACATTCACAAGTTGTGATTAATACACGTCTTGTCAGAGGTGAAGGAAGGGTTTGGTAATCAGATAAATCTGAGCCGGGACCGAGGATTGAACCCCGGACCCCCAGCACAGAAGTCAGATATCTTACCCCTAGACCACCAGGTCACCGCGTTTTAATATCCATTCAGGTAATACGCATATGTACTAATTACGCTAAATGAGTTAAGGATGAGGAAGGTTGTAATAAGAGGAAGTGCACATGCATATGCATGAAAGGAGAGTGGAAAATCATTTAGGAAACACTACCCTCAGTACAACCCCCCGGGATTTGAACCCTGATCCCCCCGTCATCGACAATCTAGTCTACTACGAGAGTTGACACCTTAGACCAGGGGTGCCCAATTATTTTTGATGGCTGTTCCTTTTAAAATTCGGCATACAGTACTTCCGCGGTCCGGCAAAACTTTAACAGTGACTCAAGTTCAATACCTATAGGGCTATACTAATTCAAACACGTGATTTCTTTTTCTTCTAAGTTATTCTACTTATTTATTATTGCTGGCCTTTCATGTCTTCTACCAGCCCACCACCGAAATAGTATCATTTCTTCTGTTTATCACTATCTCGTCAAGGTTCTTAACAAATGTATCTGCGGTCCGTCATTTGGTGACCACTGTCTTAAACCATGCAGCCACCGAATCAGGTCGCATTACCAAAATAACCAAAACCAATTGAATAATGTTTGAAACCCCTACATTATTCTCAAAATTAAACACAGACGAAAACTTTTTCATCCAAGCAGCTATCCTCCATAAAAAAAAATCCTCAATGAACAATTATTTTCATCCAACCAAATCTTAATTAATACTCTCAAATATTTACCCAAGACCCTTAAAATCTTTTAAACTCCATCTGTCCTGCTCTACCTTCCAGCGTAGTAAAAGGCCTGTTCGAGCCGAAGTCGAGAAGACTAGAACCATTTCTCCTCCTAATTCCTATCTGAATATCTTTCCAACCTGTCACAGTTTCACAAACAAACATTTTTTACATCAGTTCACACCTAACTTATGTTTACCTCGGGATTTCAACTAAATAACCTATTAGGTTTCCAGCACTGCAAGTTCCATTTCACCTGATTCTACGATCAATCACACTAAGACAGTCATCGTCTATAGCTCGTTACAACACATCGTGTTTCTGCACATAACGATTTTCATGATTATGGTACGCCATTCACAGTACCGAAACATTTCGGGTTAATAAAGTTCCGATAAACTCCAGCTCACACCGGAAAACTGGAAGGAGTACAGGTATAAAAAAAACCATGGATAAGACTTATATAATATTAAAAAATCCAAACCAACTTTTATGTAAATTACTTGGTACTAAAACATTTTAAACTAACCAACTCTTCATATATGGTGTAATATATTTTAACTTTGTATTTTAAATTGTCTTTTATTTTAACTTTTTTAAACTGTTTGTATTGTTAAGATATTTTGACTCTGAATTCCACTGTGAATGCTTTTCAGTTCATAGTTGTTATGTCGGGGTGTTATTTTTGTATGTATTTGACTCGTATCACAACAACGCTACTAATGTAAACAGATATTACTAAATTATGCCAACTCCTTATAAGGGCAAATTATAAAGTATATATATACAATCTTTTAAAGGTTACCTAACCAATTTAATTCACACTTGCATTTATTAAATTACAATAATATCTTAGTCTTAACCTTTTTATCACATTATGATTGTTTATTTAAAATTTAAGTAGAAACTCAAATCTTGCACGGGAACAGAATCGTCAACCTCGTCCTGTGTGTTTTGTCTGTAGTGAAGGAGTTTTGGGTTTGAATCTCGGCTTTAAATTGTCTTTTATTTTAACTTTTTTAAACTGTTTGTATTGTTAAGATGTTTTGACTCTGAATTCCACTGTGAATGCTTTTCAGTTCATAGTTGTTAAGTCGGTGTGTTATTTTTGTATGTATTTGACTGATATCACAACAACGCTACTAATGTAAACAGATATTACTAAATTATGCCAACTTCTTATAAGGGCAAATTATAATGTATTTAAATACAATCTTTTAAAGGTTACCTAACCAATTTAATTCACACTTGCATTCATTAAATTACAATAATATCTTAGTCTTAACCTTTTTATCACATTATGATTGCTTATTTAAAATTTAAGTAGAAACTCAAATCTTGCACGGGAACAGAATCGTCAGCCTCGTCCTGTGTGTTTTGTCTGTAGTGAAGGAGTTTTGGGTTTGAATCTCGGCTGTACATACATAAATGTTTTTTCCCTAAATAGAATTTGGTTCTTCCTCAACGGATATGTGTCCATACTCCCTCTTAACTCTTATCTTCCTCATATCTTCGACATTATTGTAAATATGCGGACAGTATGAACTATTATTAATACGCATAAAGCTTGACTCACTCGCTAGCAGAAATGTGTCTCGATCCATGAAGCTTTGCAACACAAACTATTGATTGTCAACATTAAGTAGAATAAACATTTCTCTAAACAAATGTAACAATGATGTTTTCATGGTATTGTGTTGTCTCGAAATGAATTGAAACTTATACAATAACGATACACCCGGTTTCCATATAACGAATTATTTAAAATCTTTTCACAACAACAGTAAACGCAGCTGTCTGATTATATCTTGATTTGTAGAGTATGAGCATATTGAGTCGACTTTTTAGGTGCATGCGCACTGATAAAGTCTGTTATTTTTAGGTGTCCACTGGTTGAGTTGGTTATTTTAGGTGCATGCGCACTGTTGAGTTGGTTATTTAGGTGCATGCATACTGATTGAGTCGGTTATTTTAGGCGCATGCCCATTGATTGAGTCGGTAATGTTACGCGCATGCGCACTGTTGAGTCTACAATAACGATACACCCGGTTTCCATATAACGAATTATTTAAAATCTTTTCACAACAACAGTAAACGCAGCTGTCTGATTGTATCTTGATTTGTAGAGCATGAGCATATTGAGTCGACTTTTTAGATGCATGCGCACTGATAAAATCGGTTATTTTTAGGTGTCCACTGGTTGAGTTGGTTATTTTAGGTGCATGCGCACTGTTGAGTTGGTTATTTAGGTGCACGCATACTGATTGAGTCGGTTATTTTAGGCGCATGCCCATTGATTGAGTCGGTTATGTTAGGCGCATGCGCACTGTTGAGTCGGTTGTTTATATGCATGCAAACTAATTGATTTGGTTGTTTTAAGCGCATGCGCACTGTTGAATATGTTGTTTTAGGCACATGTGCACTGAAGGAATCGGTTGATTTAGATGCAAGCGCATTGTATGAGTCAGTTATTGTAGGTGTATGTGCACTGATTGAGTCGGTCGGTTTATCCTGCAAAGCAGATTTTATGGAGGATTGCGAACAAAGCTTAGCTTGTTTTTAGTGGCGAAGAACGACCAACGTAGCTTGTGATGATTTCTCGTGATTGGTTTTATATCTCGTCACCTGATTACATTTAAATTCTGCTCATATTTTCCGACGAACTTGTGAATACACAGTGACACGTTAAAATGAAAATTAAGTTCAGGGTGATATCAAACCCGGTTCCTCCATGTCTGTGACCGGTTTCTCAAACCATTACGGACAAAGATATTCTCTCTGGCTATAAATTACTAGAGCGAGCGAAGGAAGGACAAAAATTGAATTTCTATTGCCATGTTTAAATCGCTATATCCATGATCAAATTTGCTCCTGATAAACATATAAACAACAGTTGGAAACTGGAGTTGCACCATAAAAAGAAAAAGGTTTTTATTGGACATTGTAAAACTCCCCCCATATCTATCTGTTATGGCGACCATTCATTGCACTCCGCTGTAGAATCTAGAGAGGCACGCGATTGAAACACTGAACCGAAACGACGCCTGGCTCCACGTCTTGGTGGAGTGCTGCAGGGGTTTTTAGGGTTGTAACTTACACTGAACAGTGTCACGTTCGACTCCAGTAGCGGACCAGTTGATTTACTTGGTGATCGTGGTCGCGTATTGGGGTTGCGTTGGGTTGGGTAGTTCAATATTAGTTGCAAGTTTTTTTTTTTGGTAACATTTATGGGACATTTTTAATATTAGTTGCAAGTTTTTTTTTTGGTAACATTTATGGGACATTTTTCCACATGAGACTTTTTTTTTAGTACCGCGTTGTACCTCTATGTAGGCTGCTAATTACGCTGAAGTGATAGGGATGAGGAAGGATGAATTTAGAGCAAGTGTATTCTCATTTGCGTGGAGGGAGAGTATAAAACTACTTTGGAAAACCAACTCTTAGTACACCCGACTGGGATTAGAACCCTATCTCCCCGTCATCTGCAGTCCAGTATATGGCGAGAGTGATTCCTTGGACCATATGGCCACTGAAGTGGGTCTATGGCAAATTAAGAGCCCGTGTCACCCCTCAGATAACACCTAAATTAGTGATGAAATAAAGATAAAGTTAACATCACATCAGGGTGAGGGTATTCTTCTTTAAAAAAAATAATAATGAAATTAAGAAAAGTGAATCCTTTTTAATATAGGTCTATTTTAAAAATCCCAACAAAATTGAAAAATGATTATTTTTTAAATTAAAAACCTCTAAGCTTCTCCCAATTTCGTTGTTGTCAAATAAAGAATGTGGAAAACGACACTTTGTTGCGTTTTATAGTTAGAGCGAGATCGTATATTTATTGTCACGGTTAATCGCCCGTGAGATGGGCTCTTAAAAGACCCCACGGATATCATCTAACTTAGGTGGGCAACAAAGATCGAAGCCCGCCTCGGTGTCCGCGTGGTCTAAGGCGTCACTCTCGGAGAAGACTAGACTGCCGATGATGGGGAGATCGGGGTTACAAATTGCGGCTGCTTGTACTTAAGAGTTTTTTTTTAATTTCCACTCTACCTCCACGCAAATGTGGGTACACTTTTCTAAATGCAACCTTCCTTATTCATAATATATTAGCGTAACTAGTAAAAAGGTAAGCTTATATAACCCTAACGGGGAGTGAAACGCGAAACTGAAAATAAAAATATGGAATCATATGTCACATCATGGTGCCATTTTATAAATTATACTTTTGGAAAAAAAATTGTAACTAAAACCGTTTCACCAGATTTCAAAAATTAAAACGAAATTTAAAACGAATTACTTAAAAAACTGAGAGCTAAAGGCGGAGGCAGAGGACAGGGTGCGTTGGCGGTCTAAGTTCAGTGACAAAAGGAATAAAAGACCTGTCGTAAGACAGAACACCTACTAATAATTTCTTTGATTTAGAATGAAGAATTAATAAAACTGAACTTCGATACATTTTCTGTTTCGAGCGTAATCTTGTATCTAATATATCAGTCAATCTATTGTGAGACGGGCTCTTAAGGAGTCCTCTATTATTAAGTCTAATATGAAAAAGGCATCAATTCTGGTACGCTTTATTTCTAGTGAGTTATTTGTTTTATATGATCAGGGCGAGGAGGTTGATTAGAAAGTGTAGCTAATAGTTAGTGTCCAAACCAATAATACCTTGACATGACTGTATTAGTAAAATGGCTCTCTTAATATTGGTACCAAACTTGCCCCTCTAATTCAATAAACAAACAATTGTTTATTACATAATAACTGTGTGTGGTGGATCAGATATTTAGTGTGTGGTAAGGGAGCAGTTATCAAGTACAGTCCCGACAAAGCCTTAAATAACTTAGCAACAGCCCATTAACCATGTATGTGTGGTGATAGCCTGGGAACACAAATACAATATTCCAACATATAAATATACCAGGCTAGGATTGATCTCTGGTCTTCCGAGTCAGAGTATGCTAGACCATCCATCAATATCTTAGTGAAAACTAGAGCTATACACGTAATATTTAATCACATGAGCGAGAGCTATTTTTAAAAAAAACAATCAATTTTTAACAAATACTTGTGTTAATGATCATTTTTGTTTATAAAATAGATTCATCAAATAATTATTAAAGCTGACATTGCATTACGTAAAGTACACTTTCTTGTAAGTTGAAATAGAAAAGGGCAAGTTTATGTAATGCAAGAATTCTCTTAAGTAGAACTACATAAAAATACATTAATATTACATTAAAATGATCAGGCTTCTTGACAACTTTTTTATAAATTAGGAAATAAAGATAGGAATGTGTGTCGAGATTATGTTGTAATTTTCTTGAAATACTTTGTTCAACATTTAGATATTACACTAAATGTAAAAACTTAATTTTGTTTTAACTTCGCCTGCAATAAATTTTCAATTTTATCTCGATACACGAATCAAAAGTTAATTTAAGCTTGAAAGTATACCATTTTAGTAAAAACAAAATAGCCCTACTGCTAAGAAATATATCATTTGAGTAACTAACTGTATAGTGAAAATTTAATAAACTATAATATTGTCAAGGTAAGTTCATTTACCCTGAACCTAAATGGATACTATAAGTTTTGGGTATTGCACTGAATCTTTCTACCAATCCGAACCATACGATTAATTATAATAACGGGAAAAGATGTAAAAGTAAGAGGAAGTGTTCCCCCATTTGCGTGGTAAGCTATTTAGAATAAAAATACTTCATTACCCAGTATTGGAACTCGAGCTTCGATGTATCGGTTAGAAGAAAACCAGACAAGATGAGAATTTTATTTCTGTCCACGTGACCTTTTTCTAATAAACTTAGAAAAGTAAAGATCACCAGTAAAATGTTAACTTATGTCAACCCGCTCCGGTGGTATATTGCTTTAAGGCTAAATATCGGGGTACGAATCCCGGTTGGGTGTGCTGAAAGAGTTGTTTTTTTCCTAAGTTGTTTTCCAATCTCCAGCCACGAAAATGCGTACACACTTCCTCCGAATTCAACCTTTATCATTAGCTTAAGATCCGGTGACAAAAAAAACCTACCAATACAAGCTGGATAGACAACATGGCGGATATATTTACTCATCTTCGTGACACTGACACGCCTTGTCTTTTCAGCCGCGCTAACACCCCCCAATCCCGGACGCGTTCTTCAAGCCTCAATATTCACGTCAAGTTATAGAGCACAAGAAGATACACAAGCTATCAAACTGAACACCCTCGATGTGTTTTCACAGGCACTGCGAGCAAGTGAACGTGTGAACAATGTTAATTCATCTTTGGCATTTCATCTATTTTCGACGCCTTGTCAATAACGGAACCTTCACTTCTCTCAACTTCCCCCTGCAAACCCTTACCAGTAGGCAGACTTGTAGGCGAAACAGTAGGTGAGCGTGTGTCAAAATACATTGGCGCCACACGCTAGCACTTTGTATTCCCCCTCGCTCCCCACAAACCCTTCTACCTACCCCCTCCCTCCGGCCCCCCCCCCAACCCAGCAACCAAACATATAGCACACTCAGTAAAAANTCCCCACAAACCCTTCTACCTACCCCCTCCCTCCGTCCCCCCCCCAACCCAGCAACCAAACATATAGCACACTCAGTAAAAAGTTAGCAAATTATAAAGAAACGTGTACAGAAAACACGAACAATGATTTAGTGAGGAAAAGTGGAATAGATTTTATGTGACAAGGATATGTAATTGTATATAGCCTATTGTGGGTTTTTTTTTAGTTTCTTTCGTGCAAGTCTTTTGTAACAGTTGCCACTTTTTTATTTATTTTTTCGACTCTAGTTTTAAGTAGTTTTGTTCCTCACTCTTTAATATCGTGAAGAGCAAAACCCATATTTCCTTTAACCATTGCAAAACCAGTAGACCCCAACATTAAAGAATACCTTTGGCTTATTACTCACTCTTCCTGATTTAGTGGCACAAAAAACTAAACAAAGCTAGCTTAATAGGATATTAAATAAAATTTTCAATATATGATAAGCAGTGGCGTGTAAGGATTTTAAAGTAGTAAAAGGGGGAGGTCGTTGGCATATAAGCTAGGAGGGATGTTTGGTTTGCTTTTCAAAACAGTGGCTGGCTCTAAAAGCTATTTAAAGGGTGTTTTCTAGGTTTTAAGAGGAATGATGGCCATTTATTAAAAAATATGTTGTATTGCTGAAAGGGTAAAATTACTTTATAACAAATCATGTCCACCTATATCTTATTATAATGCATAGTAATATTGTAGTGGGTAGTACTTTATTATTATTATTATTATTATTATTATTATTATTATTATTATTATTATTTAGAACCGCGTCTTACTTATCGTTTGGATTATACGCTTAAGTACTAATTACTCTAATGAGCTAGGAATTGGGAAGGTTGAATTTAGAGGAAGTTAACCCGCATTTGAATGGAGGAAGAGTTGAAAACCATTTAGGAAAAACCACTCCCAGTTCACCCGACAAATTCTAACCTCGATCTCCCCGTCCTCAGCAGTCTAGCTCAACACGAAACAAGCGCGTTAGCTAATTACGCCACTGAGTAGTACTGATGTAAAAATATTTTATGAGCTTTAAAGAAAACTAAAATATAACTAAACAATAAACACATCTTTTAAACATTCGTTTTATGGTTAAATTATAAGCATCAAAAATTATTAATAACTTTTTATATAGATATTATTTATAGAACACTCAATAAATATATATTATGATTAGAAGATAATATCGATATTATCCCAGATCTAGAAACTGTCTTGATATCCCTGCAGCTATAGCCACAGTGCCGAGAAGAAAAGATAATCTTGATTGAGTCAATAGGTTTCAGGGCTTTTTTTTATATAAGAAATCCTCTATCTTCTGTTTTCCTCGAACTAAGACTTAGTAATGAGGAGGGAAGGGCGTATTAAAGATTCCATTAGCTCTGCCAAGGATACACTATGGAGTTCTTCAGAATTAAATAATTATAAACAACATTACCACATGTTAATATGTTATTTCACATATATTAATTTTTTTAACTAAAATATTCATTTAGCTAACAGTTTTGTTGGATAAATGTGTATTACGTTGATCAATTTTACGTGATAACGTCACGAACTCTATTTTCATTTAGATATGAGAGATAAAGCTTTCACTAATATTACTCAAATTTCATATTAAAAGTCTAGAGACAATATAAAAATTATATAACGGTTTTGTTGCACAAACTCATTTGAATAGAATAAGTAAACTGTCAATTATAGATTGAAACCATATGCAGAGGAAATAATTTTGGATTATTAGTGTGGATTTCAACGATATAAATCAACAACATATCAGATTTTTACCACTTGGCAAATGTTAGAAAAAAAAATGAGACTACAACATGATGGTACACATCAAGTGGACATGGTCTTTTTAAAAGGCCTACGTTCAATTAAAAGAATAAAATCACATGAAATTTTAGTTAAGGTTCGGATAACAAAAAACTTGTCAAATTAATTAAGGTATGTTTGTACCGGTGCACACGAAATGCGGAGCAACTAATATGGGGCACACGAATTACGGAGCAACTAATACGGGGCACACGAATTGCGGAACAATTCATCCGATCTTGGTAATACCCTTACCCGAACTGTGAAGTTAAAATTAAATTCATAATTACTTTGTTTAAAATAGAAATGGAGGTTATGTTAAGCTAGGTTAGATTAGGTTAGGTTAAGCTAGGTTAGATTAGGTTAGGTTAAGCTAGGTTAGATTAGGTTAGGTTAAGCTAGGTTAGATTAGGTTAGGTTAGGCTAGTTTAGGCTAAGCTGTGTTAGTTTAAGCTACGCTAGACTATGTTAGGTCAGGGGTCAGGAGTTGAATGGAATTACAGGCTGCTCCGCAAATGGTGTGCACCGGCTGACAGATATAATTTATTCCGCAAATAGAGTGTTTTTATCTGGGGGAACTATACTTGATACTAATTCATATGACGTGTTAAAACCACTTAAATGCAGCTGTTGTTACTTGAACTCAGGTCTGCTAGATCCATGCAACACCCGCCGGTATAAGACTTGGTAAGAATAAAAAAAAAACTTTACTGTAAGCATGTGTCACATACCAATCAACTCTGTCTTAAAAGAAACATAGGCCTACTGTATTTATAAACAATAAACTTTGTCCCCCAACGTCACCGCGGAAAATTTCTAGTAATCATTCAAATATGAACACACGGCACACATTTCTGACATATCATAGGTCTTTTTTTTTCCCTTTTACTCCCATACCTCGTGTAAGGTAGGAGCTGAGTTGGGACTGCTATGATAAACGCTCTTAAGGTGTGATGGAAGGGGACGCGAGAAAAGACAAGTTTTTTTTTGCATTTTTTTAATTGCAAAACATATTTTTGGCCAAAACAAATAAAATATTGCTCCAGTACAAACATAGAGTTTAATATTCTTCACGTGGTGATATCAACATTTCCTAAATATATATCAAGAGCGTGGTGGCATTATCTAACAAACTTTTTTAAATGAAGATAAAAAGTTGTCATTAAATTCCAGAACACTCTTGACAGATATTTTTAAAAAAATTGAGGTCACCATGTGAAGAAAATTAAATTATATGTTTGTTCTGGAGCAATATTTTATTTATTTTGGCAAAAAAAAAAATCATTATAAAACCTGTTTAAATACTGAATTTTTCTCACGTTTCCTTCAAACCCACCTTAAAGGCTGGGATATGTAATAGGTTCCGTTCTTTCTGTTTTTTTTTGTTGTTTTTTTTGACCTGACACTTTGGTAGATAAAAAAAAAGGGTTGCTCTGAAAGGTTAGAGACGGGAGTAACTACTTCTAAAATCGATGAGAAATTTTGAACGTACGCCTATGGGGGTTGATTGATAAATTTACAAACGTATCTGCTGTATCGTAGTTTCTGGAGTGACATAATGACATATTGAGTAATCCCATTTATATTTGAAGCATGTCAGTTGAATTATTGTGTTGCCCGCGTCCCACTCTCGCAATATACCCAACTGACGGTAAAGGGGAGATTGGGGTTGGAATCCTGGTTGGTTTGGCTGAGGGTGTTTTTACATAAATGTCTTTACACTCAACTTACAAGCAAATGCGGGTGCACTTAATCTAAATTCAACCTTTATTATCACTAACGTACTAGCTTAATTAGTACATATGCGTATAACTCAAACATTTATCAAGACACGGTGTTAAACATTAATTAAGTCCGTGTAATCTTATTTTTGAAAGCACGCTAAAAATATAAATTTGTATATAAAAAAATGTTATACAAACATTGACCAAGTAAAATTCGGGGATTTATTTTTTTCTTGGATTTTGTAACCAACCTATCATTTTAGACCTCACCAGGTTCTAACAAACAGTGAAGATTAGGATGATCCTTGGCGATACTACCCACTGTACAAGGCCTGATATTAGAGGGGGATGTAAACATGAATTGTTTTTACTTTTTCCTATTGCGATAGTATTTTAAACATGAACATTTTTAGCCTTTAAGAAGATGAATATTGATGATTTACGGGCATCCGAACCTAAAAAAGTGCCTCTTTTAATCTGCCTGGACTGTACCTGGAGCTCGAACTGAAACTGTTTAATGGATTTTGTTCTAAATTTATAATGTAAAGATTTAATTTGACTACGTAAGGCCGTATTTATTTACTTTTATTATAGCCAGATTAAGGTTTTTTTATTGATGATGCCTGATGATTAGAAACTCGAATTTTTTCAAAAAAATACTCTTAACAATTTAATTTAAAATGTATATCTGGGGACTGTTTGAAACTATGAATAAAACTCTATTTATTTTTTTTAGGGTAAATTTGTTTAAGTGTATCTTACTGCTTAATATTTATGTGAATTTATAATTTATTTATTTAAACTGTTTAAACTGTTTTCTGGTTCAAAATTGACATATAAAATAGTGTTTAATGTGATAGCAAAATTACAAAAAATCTTAGGGAAATCAACTAAGGTGGTTATCAATAGGTAGTTTACTGATAACTTATTTTTGAAATTTTTATACGAATCTTTTATGGACTACACAAGAAATTAAGTACAATGTTGTCGTAAAATTTATTTATTTATTTAAACCTCCAATCATTTACTAAACCACCAAAATAAAGGTGAAATACCTTCCATTTAATTTTTAATTAAAGAGCCATACTGAATTGTAACGGCTTCTTTGCATGGGAAAACTTAAACTTACACACCAAGTGGTGACGTTTTTAACAAAATTGACGTCAAAAAGCCACGAAAATAACATCACCACCAACCACTCCACAGCAATAGCTCCCCTGCATGGTATGACCAGTGCAACACTGCTTGGTTGCTCCCTCCTAGAAGCCTAGCGTCGGTAGGTTGGCACCTCCCACCCACTATCAGGAAACTCATTACTGGTTGAGTTATACTCGTTCCGTGCGATCAACTCAGCAAGATAAAACTCAAGAACTTAACCTCGAATTGTCGGAAGAACGTGCTGACTACACCTTGTTCCCTTTCAATTCTTTATAACGGTGGAGAGGTAAAAAAACAACTGTGTAGGTCAGTGCAGTTGCCAAGCGAGTGAGACAGAAGATAGCGTTATTGACCGAACATAGCAAGGGCTCTGTTTTAACTTGATCATTTGGCTATATAAACCAGGCGGTAGCGATTTTTTTTAATGAAAATTACTAGGGGAAAGCTGGAATTTGTTTTGATCGCTTTATTTTGGGGGTTTGATGAACGTACTAAGTTTTCCCCCTCGAAAGATTTCTGCGTTGGCCGCCATATTGGAAAAATGGAGTAAAATTTCAGTTTTTCACCAATATCTTCGTTTGTGCTAGTTTTACAGTGAAAATAGTTATTAGTGATATTGGAGATAGTTAAATTCTCTATAAAAACGGTCAAAAAGACTTATTCGCTAAGACCTATAGTTTCTGAGAAATATCCGCGAGAAGTGTGGTATTCTCTCGCAACCGCTCAAAATATCGGGCTTCACTCGCTACATATCGTTGTCTATGTTTAATATTTTAATGAAAACTAATGCAAATATATAAATATTTATATACTAATTTGCAGCTTTTTAAAATTAGTTTCCCCACCACCATACAGTAGAGCTATGGCGCTTTTTTTAAATAAAATTGTAGCCCCTGTAGGCCTAATCCACATTGATATTTTTAAAGTAATTTTTCTTGGTTTAGAAGTAGATGGTTGGTCAAAATCTTCTTGTTCAGTCTTCTTATTTTACTCGTAGTTATCGTGCGTCTCACTTTGTTTCCGATTCGTGAGATATTTCAGTCTCTTCAGAGATAAATTGGTCCAATTGGCTGTCAATTTCTGTATCAAAACTTATGTTATCTTTAAAGTTAATATTTTTGCACGATTGTCCCCGACAATCGTAACAAATTGTGGAACATCGAAGCCCAACTTTCCAACAGCTACAGGACGGTCTACACCGTTTTATGCATTTACAAGGTATAGACTTTAAAAGCGTTTGCGGAGCTGGATCCTTAGTTTAGGTAATCGGAAGAAGACCGTATTTGGTGTTCTTCCAGCCCCAATTTAGCGCGCTCTTGGAATTGCCACTCCATAGCTGTATTTGGTGGTACTTTCGAAAGGAATGTTGACGTGCAGCTGTCTGAGTAGGTGGTAAAGCTGCAATATGAAACGAGCTCTTTGATAGGGACTTTGATGAAACTAGTTGGAATCTCAGATTATCCGATGAGCTGTCATCGATCTTGGTTCCTTACAGAGCTGCGATTATATGCTTTCCTGTCACGTCAATCCCATCTGGGTCCTCGAAAATCTGCACGATTTTCTGCAATTTATTATCATCCCTCAATAACATAACAACCTTTAATTTCTCCTGCCTGAAGAATGAAGAAGCTGTGTATCAGCCACTGGATGCGTGTAGAATCAAGATGTTGTTTCATACTTCGTTTGGCAATTTTAAACTGCTCAAGTAAAATATCATCTTGTCCGTTTTACCTTTGCTCGGTTTCATGTAGTAAATTTTTGCTGTAGGTAGGGATAGTCCTTTTAGCAGCACCAAAAGGTCAATCTATGTCTTCGCCTACTGCTATTACACAGTCGTAATCGCGTGATACATCAATTACAGTATTGACAATGAGACAGTCAGCATCTTCATCAGCTTGTTTAACGACGAATCTCGCTTCTTCAAGTTTGTCACTTAATTTGAAATTATGTATTTATTCTTTTCATTCGCTATACATTTTTCTTGCCACATAGTGGGTTCCGTCGACTCATCGAATAGTACATCAACGCTAGTGTGTGTGTTCAATCGACGAAAATGTTCGTTTAGAGATGGAAAGTTTAATGGTATAAAAACAATGAATTAAGGAGTAATATGAAAATGAATTCATAATTTACCCTAATTATTTAAGGAGTGATTGGACATTCCAAGTATCCCTTGGTATGGCCTTGAAATATTTATGTATTTGCATCAATTATCGTTAAAAAAATGAGAGAGTAATATTAAACATAGATAGCGATATACGGTGAGGGAAAACCGATATTTCGAGCTGTTGCGGGAGAATACTACACTTCTCGTGGCTATCGCTCCGAAACTATAGGTTTTAGCGAATAAGTTTTTTTTACCGTTTTTATAGAAAATTTAATTATCTCTAATATCGATAGTGGCTATTTTCACTGTAAAACTGACACAAACGGAGATATTGGTGAAAAACTGAAACCTGGCTCAGGTTCTCTAATATGGCGGCCAACGCAGAGGTCTTTCGAGGGGGAAAACTTAGTATGTTTATTAGACCCCCGAAATAAAGCGATCAAAACCATTTCTAGTTTTCCCCTTATTAATTCCGCTAAACGACCTTTCTGGCTCTCTGGCGCTTGGGCTAATAATGGTGGAGCGGGGGAAACTGTGTATTTCAGTGCAGTTTCGAAGGGAGTGAGACAGGAGATAGCCTTATTGACCGAGCGTGGCAAAGGTTCTGTTTTAACCTGATCATTTGGCATTTCGTTTGTCTTATCTGTCTGTATCATTATTCCGCTATAACTGTCAAATTCGTGAACCAAATTTCCCAAATTTTGGCAGGAATATTCTTTGAACTTAATCCAAACAACTATATACAAACTTGCTTCGGTGTCTGAATAGTCTCAGGTATCACTCTAGTGTTAAACTAAACTCCTGATGACAGGGAGATTGGGGTTTAAATACCAGTCGCGTGTACTAAGAGTGGTTTATCCAAAATTGTTTTACACTCTTCTTTCACGCAAATGTGGGTACACTTTCCCTAAATTCAACCTTCCTCATCCCTAATTCATCAGCGTGATTAGTACATTTCCGTATAAGCCATCTGAGACTCGATTTAAAAATTACAATCTTGTGTTGTATAACCTACTTAGCAGCCAAACAGCCCTACCAAGTCGCAGTTGGTTGTGGTATCTGATAGCTGGTGATATTATTGATCGCTCATATGTTCTGACGATTCCACACGTCCGTCACAGACTCGGTCTTAAACTATAAGCGAAGAAAGACCCTGAGCCCGGTACTAATCCTGGATAACCCGCTTCGGTGGCCTCGTGGTCTAACGCGCTACTCTCACAGTAGATTAGACTGCTGGTGACGGGGAGATTAAGGTTCGAATCTCGGTCGGGTGTACTGAGGGTGGTTTATCCCAAATGGTTTTCCACTCTCACTCTACGTAAATGCAGGAACACTTCTTATAAATATAGCCTTCCTAATCCCTAAATCTATCAGCGTAGTTAGTGCATTAGCGTATAAGCCGAATTGGACGTAAGATGTGCTAAAAATTACCCGGATAGCTCAGTGGCAAAGAACTGGCGTGCTAAGTCAAAGGTCCCATGTTTGAATCCCGTGTCCAGGTGTTATTTTTCATTTAATTTAAATTAACACATTTAATGTTTCAGTTTTAATAAAAGATCAAAACAAAGTTATAGCTATATGTTTGACTATGTTTGTATGTATTTTTAAAGAAATAAAGTATTGCATCAGATTATTATTACTATTATTAAAAGATTTGACACATTCTAGAGTGAAGAAAGACGATCTTATCCCTAGATTTAGATCATATTTTTTAAATATTTCAATTTCTACCAACATCCGCTAGATTTGTAACAGGTCAGCCCTGAAACATACATGAGAATATTGGAAAATATAGAATAATTACATATGAAAACAATAATTAAAGATAAAAAACAATTTAAATTAGTAAATAGAAACACTGAGTTAGTACAGTAAGGTATATTGGTTAAAAAAAAAGTTGACAGTTTTTCCATAAAATGTGCCATATACGTGTTATTGATAACTCAAGTTCACGGCACTCATTACCAGATGGCTCTGGGCCCGTATGACGTCACTGGCATAAAGAGTCAGTGGTTCATTCCTCGTGACGGGCAGCCGTGTATCTATTTTTGAATGAAACAGGTCTTCAGGTCAGGGCTAGTTTTGTACAAGTGTGTCAGTACACTTTAGGTGGAGTAGAACTAGTAGAACAACGAACTAAGGTACAAGAGAGTGCATTACGAGACTGTGATTATTTCAGTATCGTTCCAAGTTATTAATAAAGGCCTTCTACATAATAAACCTCATATTATAATACAGAATGTACCCGGATTATTCTCTTTTCTCCTGAAAACTCCTGTTAACACCTATTTTTGACGAAAACTCTAGCACTGTGCTACTGTTAGTGTCAGTGGCGTGTCTAGAAGAGTTGGCAGAGTCGGCACGCAACGCCATCCACTCCAACTTACGAAGTAGGCTTATAACAAAAATAACCTTGTCGTGATATGTGAATCGTGGTAAAGAATGTAAACCGTGCAAAATTTAGTGCCAAAGGCGGTGAAGATTGGCGGTTCAAAAACAGTTCATTATTATTATTATTATTATTATTATTATTATTATTATCACCGCGTCTTACTACCCGTCCGGGTTATACGCACTTACGCTAATGTGTGATGGTAGGGTGATTGTGAGATGAAATGGAGGATCTACATTTTAACGTGGAATCCGAACCACGGTGGAGGCCTGGCATTCCTCACATTCACAAGTGGTGATTAATACACGTCTTGTCAGAGGTGAAGGAAGGGTTTGGCTATCAGATAAATCTGTGCCGGGACCGGGAGGATTGAACCCCGGACTCCAGCACAGAGGTCTGACACCTTACCCCTTGACCACTAGGTCACCAAACAACAGTTAGTTCAAAAGCGGCATAGAAAACAATAGAAAATAAAAGATTTTAAAAACATGTTAGTAAAAAACATATAATTAAAGTCCTTAATGGTAGTATTAATAATAAT
Source organism: Timema bartmani (assembly GCA_902151455.1). Taxonomy (NCBI): domain Eukaryota; kingdom Metazoa; phylum Arthropoda; class Insecta; order Phasmatodea; family Timematidae; genus Timema; species Timema bartmani. Next base: position 335,163 of record CABFWB010000117.1, on the reverse strand, counting down.
GAATTTATTTGACTCCTTATTTGAAGTATCGAATCGTAAAATAGCTTTGCCTTTACATTCCATTTTCTGCCACACTTTTTAGTTCGCATCATTACTTGAGTAACTTTTATTGTTTACGCCAGAAAAGCTTTAGTAAATTCCATTTATAAATCTCTGAAGGTTCTTTCATCGATAAACAGCGAAAGCTAACGATAAACATTAAAATAAGGATTTTTTTCTAAGAAATATTATTGTTACAAGACTTTATGCCCATCTATGCTATCCCAAACTTTTACTAATGGAATAATAGATTGGAAATTAGGAAAAGAATACAGTCGGGAAATGCTTGTTACTATTCGGTCAGTAAGTTGTTGGCGTCTCACCTGCTGTCAAGAAATGTAAAACTCAGAATATACAAAACCATAATTTTACCGGTTGTTCTCTATGGATGAGAAACGTGGCCTCTTACCTTAAATAACGAAAATAAATTTAGAGTGTTCGAAAACAAGGTGCTTAGAAATATTTTTGGTCCAAAAATGGATGAAGATAGTGGGGAGTGAATGAGGCTACATAATGATGAGCTGTATACCCTGTACTAATCACCAGCCATTGTTAGGGTAGTAAAATCTCGCAGGCTACGGTGGGCAGGTCATGCAGCGCAAATGGGAGTATCTAGAACCGCGTTCAAGGTATTGAATGACAAACCCAATTGGAAAATACCATTGGAAAGACCCAGACGCAGATGGGAGGATAACATTTGGCTAGATCTGAGAGAGATAGGGTGTAATGGGATAGATTGGATAGAATTAGCTCAGGATAGGGTTAGGTGGCTTACTTTTTTGAGTACGGTAATGCACCTTCAAGTTACCAGTGTCATAGAGAAAGCAAGTATATTACAGTAAAATATAGTTTAAATACATGCACCAGACTTCGTCTGATTAGGGCATTGGAAAATCATACTAAAACTACAAAGCAGAAAATTAAATCTAGTACTTTCAGCTGGGATTCGAACCAGATACCGATCTCTCGGCTCATGCTAAGTATGCCAGTCAAACACGCTCATTCTCTCGGTGTTAAATGTAAGATAATAAATCTTATTTGTATTCTTTAAATAATACATATTTAGCGTAAAGACATGGCATGAGTTCAGTTTTAAGAAGGTAAATGGAACATTTCTTTGTAAACCAGTGCAGAGTGAAAGAAAGAATAAAGGAACAAGATTGGGAAAGTTGTGTGGCCCACCAAACATGCGTGTGTAATATAAAGTTGAAGCACTCTCTCTTTTCCTTCGCCGCAAAATACCCCTTTTCAGTGACCCCACCCTCTCACCCCCCGAGTAGGGTTGACCTCAAAGTTGAGGTCACATGGCCCAGTGAGGGGATGGAGAAGAGGGTAAACTGGAGAGGAGGGGAGGGGGGGTTTGAACAGTGTAGTGGAAACCATGGTGGAAAAAAAGGAGGTGAGGGAAGGCATGGGTGGTTACAAGAGGTACAAAGCCTTAACTACATCTTTCAAAAGGTATAAGGAAAAGGGTTTTGGGGTGGTAGGTGTGTGGGGGGGGAGGTAGTTTTGAAGTTAGAACACCGCTTTGTGGTGAAATTAAGGTTTTCCTATTATACGTGTTCTATGACGTAAAGTGAAAATTCCATTTCGCACACCTTCTACTTTGTAACTAATAACATTGTTCCGGCGTCGTTGAATTTTTAAAGATGTTTCCCATTATTAAAAAAAAAAAATGGAAATATGTTGAAACTTTCATCTGATACTTGAAGAAATAAATCAAACTTTCAAGTTCCGGGTGAGAGTTCCCCTAGGCTATGTTTACTTCAACTTAATTTGCTTCATCTGACTTAGAAAAGTTTTTATCTTTTGTTTCGTGATTGCAGAGAAATATCTCTGCGGATAGCTTTTCTTTTTGATAAATTATATTATACAGTCCTTTATATTACTATTAAGACTTAAAGTTTCCTTAGAGCTACTGTCTTGGAGATCATGGTTCAAACCGACACGAGGTGTCACTGTGATGTTTAAGGTGTGGATTCAGGGGACGCGAGAAAAGACCAGTGTTTTTACAGTTTTTATAGTAAACATATTTTTGGTCAAAATAAATCAAATATTGCTTCAGTAGAAATATAGAGTTTAATTTTATTAACATGGTTATATCACTAGTTCTGTCAAGGATATCCTGAATTTTAATGACAACTTTTTCTTTTCATTTAAAAATTTTCTCATCTAATATATCTAATACTGCTATGCTCATGACAGATATTCAACAACTGTTGATATTATCAAGTAAAGAAAATTAAACTATATGTTTTTACTTGAGAAATATATTTTTTTTTGCCAAAAATAGGTTTTGCTATAAAAAATTCAAAAACACTGCCCTTAGCTCGCATTACCTAAATCCCCACCTTAACAAAAGTTTCCACTACGTGCGGGGGAAGTAATAATATTGGAAATACTCTTTTTCTCTCTCAACCATTTATGCATTCTGCCCTAAAAACAAATTTCACTGCGTCTCACTATCCAATTGAGCTATCCACACTTAATTAAACTAAAGTGTTAGCGATGAGGAAGGTATAATTGAGAATAAATGAACCCTCGTTTGCTTGGAGGTAGAGTGTTAAATCAGATGGTAAAGATTTCCTCGGAAAACTCGTGATTCTAGCCTCGAGTTTCTTTTCAGCAACAAATCAGGCTGGATAAATTTTACGCCTTATTTCGCGTGTCTATTGGTGTACGTATACCCCCAAATAATTTCAGGTAACCCTCTTTTGCTACACAATATAGGCCTTATAAGGGTTTTATTTGTGATCGGTATATTCGTTTAGTATATGTATTTTATTTTCATTTCTAATGCAGCTTTATCGTATCAGTTTTAAGCTCATTTGCGCCTACTAATAATAATGTATGGTTGAATTGGCAATGGGAAACAATATGTCAATATGATGTCAACGATGTAATCCCGTTAATCTACGGATCAAAGAAGATTTACTTCAAAGTGGTAGGAAATTCGGTGCTTTTCAATTTGATAGGGGCGTTGGTCCTTTGAAGTTCAGTAAGTATTTCATGGATTAAAACATTAGCTTTGGTTTAAGCGTGATGACAATCAAATAATCAAAACTAGAAATAGAACCTGGGTAGTCAGAGGTAGAGATGGAAATTCTGGAATGCACCAACCATGACCAAAAAAAAAGAGTTTGTTATAAATGTGATTTGATTGGTTTTTCAACCCAATGTTGACATTCACGCAGCAACTTATTCGCACGTCGTTTCTTATTCTCTAGGTCAACGGTTTTCAACCTTTTTCCACATGACAGCACGGCCAGACGGTATTTCAGACCTTCACGACACACACGTGACTTTAAATGTGTTTTTATCGCATCGGTCTGTAAAATTGTTTTGTTCATTTCTCCGCAGGCAAACAACTTAAATCAATTATATTCGTATATAAATTTATTAAATTAAAGACATTAACTCTAGCATACAATCGTATTTAATTTATTGAAAATAAATAAAAATTAATGTTTCTAATAAAGTTATAGTTTTTATTAACTTATGGGAAATAATGTGATTGCTGAGTTTCACACAAACATTTCATCTGGGAACGAACTACTGACTTATACATTCAGCTGTTTCTAAACCTAATTAAATTATTAATCTATTCGTCTTAATGTTTGAGTGCGCGAACAACTGTAAGCTCGTACAAATCCAAAAGATAGAAGTTAGTAAATTAATACTAGATTAGATTCTTATGGAAGATTCTCTTTTTTAACGTAGAATAAATATACTTTGGATTTATTTTATTTTATTTTATAAGAATATACATAAATAAGATTTTTTTTTGCTACAAAACTAATGTTTTTAAAAAATTTCAAAAATCCATAAAATGGGGGAAATAACTAATCAATATTGATTGTCAAGGGGGAATAAATATTGTAAAGTATTTTTTGTCCACGTCTTACTACCCGCTTGAGTATTACTCATTTATATTGATTAAACTAAAAATAGGGGGGATGAGAAGGTATAATTTATAAAAAAAAATAGTATCTGAATTTGCGTTGAGGGAAGTATTTATAAAAAACCACTCTCAATAGACTCAACGGGAATTCTAACCCCGTCACTGGCAAACCAGACCAAATGAGCTTGAAATTTAAACCACCGCACCCCATTGCGGGGGTAATTTTGGCGGTTTCGAATCTTTGAATAATTCTCTCTTTGTTTGATGTTCCCTCCCTTTTGTGTGGTTGATTTCCTCTTTGAGGTGATTGCTTTGCACTTGGCACACTCCCTCCTAAAGGGTTCTTACAAAACAAAACCAAACCTAGATTACACATATTTATTTTTATGTTGCCCGGGTCAAAGGATTGGGCAGTAACCGCTAATTAATATTTCTTCATCGCCCTTACATCTATTTATTTACTTATTCGAGGCATTTAACGTGCATTTTCTGAACTGACTGATTATATCACCTCACGAGAATTTCTATGAGAGAGAGCGAAAGGCCATACCAATTTTTCCAGGACAGCTATATTCACATACCTTCCAAAGTTATTTTACATACCATAATCGACATGGGACCGATGTGACGACTTTACTTCCCCTCCAAAGGAAGTTGTGCTACAGATTGTATCACCAAAGAAATATTTGTCGACCCCTGCTGGGTTTGAACCCACGAACATGGGTCCTGGAGGCGAGCACTCTGCCTCCAGACAGCCGAGGTCGACGCCTTTAGCTTATTTAATGTTGATATCATTGTAAAATCCTGTATTCCACTTTACATCGTGAAAGTAATGTAGTACTTAGCCCACTCTCCCTATTAGACCTATTACTATTTTCTGTAACTTCTTAAAAGAAAAATATTTATACATAATTAGCGTTAATCAGTGAACGTATGGCTGCTATTACAACAGGATTCCCAATGTGGTTAAAAAAGTGGTTGAGGTATCTATGAAAATGTCTTAAGCTATAGATTTGCACAAAAATCACAAAATTTCTTTCTTGAGTGTTGCATGGCTTTACTAAAACCTCTCTCTGATTTGGACAAGAAAGAAAGTAAACTTCTGTTAATGCGATAATTAATTTTTATTAATGAGCGTAATTTATAATTAATAATTTCTCAACCCTTACGACACATCGGTTGAAAGACTCTGCTCGAGGCTAAGAGGGATGACCCATTTTTAAACGTTAATCTCCCGTCCGAATAAAAGAATACTTTTAACAAAGCACCCTCTATATCGTTTCCTTTTCATGATATTCTGCCAACAATTCTAAAAGTATCTCATAGTTTCTCATAAAAAAGCGGAGAAACGTCCTAAATCCCTAACGTCTTAAAACTGAGATGAGGCCTTTACAGCATTTCGTACATCTTCTACCATAAGAAATGACTGACATGTCCATAAGGTAGCACTGCGTTTGGAACATTCTATTTTTATGTCTTGGACTGCTTGTTCATGGCTTGACTTAAAATATTCAACTGAAACTACAGCTGTTATCCCCAGTAAAAACAAAGGTTCCTATTATTTCTCTGAATTCAAATATAGTTTGCATAAAGCACACACACAGGTAAAGTGCTCTTCAAAAAAAAAAGTTTATTTTTTCTTTCGATATAACTTTAATATTTCATTTGGCAAGCAAATTATGGCTCAAGTATGTGTTTTGTTTATTTAAGATTCACTTACGTTCTTTTGATTAAGCTTATAGAATTTTCCTGCGAATCAACATAACTGACAGAAAAATTCATACGTCAAGCTATGTAATCTATAGCTATCACTTTTGATCGATATTATATACTCGCTATAAAATAAAACTTACAATATATTTAAAGTCATCAATTTTGATCGCAAAAAAATATGTTTTATTTTCTAAAAGATGCACCTACAATATGTCCATTTTTAATAAAATAAAGAAATAGCTTGTATTCTGGAAAATATTTAAGATTAACTTTAAATAAACCAGAGAGTAGAATTAATACTGGGCTGAATGTTATTGTTTGAATGCTAATATACTTTGCCAAACACCCCTTTTTCAATTCAAATTTGAAGGTTCTATTAAGGTCTTCTATAATTTTAAAATACCTTAGTGTAGCCAGATACATTAAGGGTGTTTTTATTTTTGTGACGTGGGTGAAAAGTGGGAAGATCTTGCATTAGTTGAGTCTAATCCAATTAAAACTTGAATAGTAATACATATTTTGTCGCGTTTAGTTATTTCAGTGTCATAAAATATCTGTGAATTATTTAAGCATTTTTACCTTCATACAGTTTAGCTAAAATAAATAAATACGTAACTTTTTTTTATAGAATTATACAAAATTAAAAAATATGTATATTTATCTACTCAAAACCTGTAGGCATACCCTAATTATATAATAAATTATGTAATTAATTTAATTATAAAATATATGTATATTTATGGATATATTTTCTCCAACATATCATATATATTTATATACATAAATTAATACATATATATATATAGCTTCATATACTTTTAGGTGACCATTACATTTTACATATGCACAGATCTTTTTAATGTGATTTAAGACACAAATCTTAAACCAGAATTCCGCAATGGCATACACATATACAGGATGAGTCGTTATTAGTATCGAACCCACCGGACGGTGATTCCCTACGAATTTTCCCGAAAGTGTTTACTAAGGAAGTTATAATCCCTCGAAAATCGCGTTTTAAAATGCTTTTATGTAAGAAATATCAGAAACAACTTGAACTAAATGAACAAACCCCTGGATAATGTTTAGTTGAACTAAGATGTTAAACCTCTGAAAATCTTAGTTGGTAATACCATACCCCTTCACTGATTAAATAGGGGCTGACACCCTCACTTCAGCTTGCAACACTGCACAACTGGCTGCCTAATTCCAAGGCGCTAACAACCTGTAATGAAATTATCAAGTGGTGTTCTCGGAAACCGTGAACTTGAGAGAGTTCTGACAGGACGACCTCTTTTTATTAATTGAGGCGTGTTGATTAATAATTCGTAATTAAAAATAAATTACAGCTCAATGTTACAAAATTAAATACTAAAAGACGGTGGCAACCTCTATTTAATTAGTAGAGGGGGGTGCTACTATCAACCAAGTTGGCAGAGGTTCAGGAACTAAAATTTAGTTCAACTAAACATTATCCAGGAACTTGTTGTTTTAACTCAAGTTGTTTCTGATAATTTTACATAAAATCATTTTAAAAAGCGATTTTCAGGGGCTCATAGCACCCTTAATAATCACTTTTGGGAAAAAAATCATTCGTATATTCCCTACTCATTTTTTCATAAGAAATCACCTCCTGTGGATTGGAGACCAATAACGACTCACCCTGTATATATGGAACTAAGGTGACACTACACAATTATTAGAAGGAATTATACATACTGTAGCACTTCTAGTATATATATATTAAACAATACATGGGTATAATATAAGCTTCCAGGTACACTCTAATGTAATATTTCAAGTGAATTTAATTATAAAGTAACATTTCATGTGTACGTTCGGATATGTTTATTTTATATATGATCAGTACATGTAATATGATCTTCCAGATGTAACATTTTAAATGAATAGTTGATTTCAAATACATTCATTGTGAACAAAAGCTACTGCAATAATGTGCATACAGTACCAAAATAAAACGTTAGATATCACCACGCGTGCACTTAAGCTCACAACACAAGCACAGTGTATCAGTTAAAAACACACCATTTTATCCTCTTCTCTATGCCGTACAAAACTTTGTAAAAGCCGTTTCAAAAAAAAAAAATCCCCTTCTCTCAAAAGACACTCTAGAACAAGCCATAGCTACCAAACGTCAACCCATTTACCCCTGGATATAGACTACGTTTCGTTCTTTCATTTCATTGGGACATTGTACTGTTTTAGAACAATACCTCTTTCTCTCTCTTTCTCCCGGGCGCTGTTTCGAGCCCATTGTGACGTCACACTGTGAAAATAGACCCCCCCCCCC
>CABFWB010000117.1:292955-326794 GCA_902151455.1 Timema bartmani | reverse complement strand
CCCCCCCCCCTTTTCCCTTTTACAACCCTTCCCCTATCCTTATAGTACTTGATACTCCCTCCCTCTCCTTTTCACAATCCGCGCTTCAAACTTCACAGTGTTCTAAGTGTAGGCCTCTTTATGAGTGGAACACAGTCCTAAGTTGTATTTACTTAGGATTTTGACAAACGTGGATATGGAAAAGCTTTGACCTAAGTGCTAAGAGCATTTCCACTAATATAGTTCCGATGTATACTTACAATTTAATAAACTAACAGTTTTGTTTGTGTTCAAAAAACAAAGAAAAATAAATAGTACGACAAGAGCGTCGTACTTAAACGTTCTCATCTAGTATATTATATATAGCTTGTAACAAAATTTTCAAAGATAGTTTTTTTTAGTAAAATACCCTTGGTAAGTGTTTTTTCTTGTTAATCACAATAAAATAATATTCTTAAACAACAAATTTCAAACACAATCATTTACACAATTTTTTAAGAAAAAATAATTTTCAACAATCAGTAATATGTGATCTACCCACATTTTTTGTATTTGTAAAAATATAAAACTATATTCTTATTTATCATGAAAACCAATTCCAAAGTGCTTAGTTTGAACTGGATCTTAAAGGCAATTTTCGAAATACTTCATAATTTTTTTAAATCACATTATAAGTAACCTGCCATTGCATTAATTTACTTTAGAAAAATAAAAGAAACCTTAGTATTTATCATATGAAATAGTAAACATAATATATCAAATTTGAACAAAATTGCTAGAGATATTTTTCAAAAAAATAAGCCGTTAGCTAGCTACTTTAAGTGATTATTTTTTTCAAAAAGTATATAAAATTATGTATACTATCAAAATCCTACGAAATAGCCTACACGTTTTGAACCAAATCATTAGAGCTATTTACTAAACAATTCAGATTTTTTTTTTAAAATCACTGAGCAATACACTACCCTTCACCAAATTTTTTTCACCCAAAAGCCAAATATACAATTTTCTTGGAAGTAAAACACTTTCTATACACTTATTTCCAACAAAATCCTTAGTCTTATTAAAAAAAAATTAGTTCAAAAAAATACCGCATAAAAACAAAATACAACAAAATCCTTCCAACGTTTTATATCTGTTGCCAGGGACAGACAAACATGGGGACAGAAAAAAGTGTAAAATCCACTCTTTTTTTTTTCGGTGGCACATCAAACCTAAAGTGTCATCATAATCTAGAGATCTACATTTTTCCCGATGTCTATACTTTCTCTTTAGAGGGGAAAGTAAATTTGGAACCGTCCAGAATGATAATAAAAATTATAAAAATTCAGTGTCATAAATGAAACATAGTCATTATAAAATACGTTTTAACATGGCTGATATAATTCATCTTATATAGAAAAGAAAATAGTAAAGCTAATAAATAATGTTTTTAAGAATAATTTATAGCAAAAAAAAGATTATAAATAAATTGATAAACAAAATTTGTACTCTAATTGTCTAGAAAATTGTATAGGTACATTCTGTGAGTACTAATAACATTATTTAATATAAAATTAAATTACAAACAATAATTTAGAACAATATTTAGACCCGCATAATATAGGTGTGAATAACAAAAATCTTATTGCTTGTCTAATATGGTTTTCCAGTGAAGGGTAGTAAAGGCCGAGATTCGAATCCAGGTTTGGTGTAAAGAGGATGTATTTTCCTAAATTATTTACCACTCTCTCCGCAAATTCGGTTACATTTTCTTTAAATCATACATCCCTTATTCTTATTTCATTAGAGTAGTGTAATGTTGATCTATCGGACGGGAGTGGTGCAAAAAAATAAAGTTCTACGATATTGTATATTATTTTAATAATGTGAGCGCAAAATAAATTTGACATAACCATAGTAATATCATTCTCAAATAGATTATTATAATTTGAAATAGAATTTTCAAAAACTGTTTCCAGTAAACTAATCTATGTGTGACGAGTTTATGGGATTTCTAATATATTCAAGTGACCCACTTCGGTGGCCGCATGCTCTTACGCGCTACTAACGTGTTAGACCAGACTACCTATGATGGGGAGATCGAGGTTCGAATTTCAGTCGGGCGTAATGAGGGCGGTTTCTCCAAAAAAAAATTCCATTCTCCCTCCACGAGAATGTTGGTACACTTCCTCTAAAAATAACATTCATAATCCTTAAAACCACTAGCATAATTAGCACATAAGCGTATAACCCGAACGGGTAGTAAGACGCTCTACTAATAAAAAATATGTAGGTCTACATTCGAGTGTGGAGAGTCGATAATTGCCCATTTATATTAATTTATCAAAATGAATGTTTCATGTTTTTGCTATATTTTATTTTAACTTTTTATGTAAATATTTTGATTACTTGATGTGGTGCAATATTGCAAAGCAACTAGTTGATTAACCTTTAATCATAGCTAGGTCTGTATTGACTTTAAAAAAATTGTAAAACTCTTCTCTACAATAATGAACATTACAAAAAAAAAAGTATGGCCTCAACCGACATTCGTGGCACGTCTCCTGAGGTCAATAGGTCATGAAATGGAACAAGACCCAGTCAGTGTCTAACTCAACCAACCGCGCGTCACAAGGTCCGAGTTTAGTCGTGCTCGAACACTCCGAGCGTCGAACCGAGGCCACGAGAGAGACGCCAGGCGCCGCTGGTCGGGCGAGGAGGAGCAACAGTTGGGTCGCCAAGAGAGGGCAACGCGGAAAGCGGGGGAGGGGAGCGCTTGATGTCGGATGGGGTGAACGTTGGGACGATATGCGGGGCTGAGAGAAGAGACGACGCGGAGTTGGAAAATTATAAGAAGGGGGGAAAAAAATGAAATCGAGAATTTGGTTGGTTTGGTGCGACTTTTTCGGAGATTCTCAGTTGTTACTTAAAAAAAAAGTTTGGAATAGTCGGTATTTATTTTTTTACTGTAAAATGCTCTTCCCTAACATGGTTTGTTTTTACTACCAACAAAACTGCATCAAGTTCTTCAAGCTTCACACAATTACTAAGGATACAATGATTTTGGTTTGCAGAAACCTTTAAAAAATACAAACATAATGTGTGTGACAAAATTTGATAATATTTTACCATGTAATTAGTGTTGTTTTATAGTTATTGATAATATATCTCAAAATTTACAGAGGTACAGTAGCCCCATGGCTTCTTTGGTGCTGACTGACAGCTCACAGTCAAAATTTAGGTATATACAGTCAAATTTAGGTATATGTACCTACATTTTGACTGTCAGAAGTGACAGCTGCTAAACGTATGTTTTTGCAGATCTTTTGGTTCGGCGTAGGGATACATAGCTTGGTCTGGTAACTTTTCAAAGCCGTCAGCTGTCAGTCAGCACCAAAGAAGCCATGGGGCTACTGTATATAACATTACTTTACATGAAAATATCTAGTAGTTTTTGAGGCTGTCAGATAAAGCCCTTCTTATAAATATTGGACTGTATATTACCAACGCAGTAGAGTGTATAAATAAGATATAGTGAATTATTTAGGTTATCTATCTAGAGCAGTGGTTACCAAACTGTGGGTTGCAGACGTCCGATTGGTAATGGTCCGATTGTAATCGAAACGTTATTTAATTTGTTTTATAGAAAGCATAATCTTGTCAAATAGGTGTTGAAAATTTTATTTCGTCCCGATAATGGGTAGCCTGTTGGCGTTATATATTCTTGTATCAGCGGATAAACCCGTCAAATGCCTTGGAACCAAAGTTTTCACAGGCCTGAAATTTTGTAGCTGTGTTTAAGGCTACTTGTTGGCTACATACGTTCCTAACAATCAGGCAATCAGGTTATAACTTAGCTTCAGTTATCGTGATTAAAAGGAACATCATGCAACGGCATCAGTTAGATCCTTTCCGCAAAATAATCACTAAGAAAGTTAAGTAGTAACTTGAGTAACGGATGGGATTTTAGAAGAGTTGAGTTATCTTGCGAGATATAAAGTGGCCGTTTACGGTTAAAAGGGGCATAAGAAAGTTTTATATTTTAAAAACGGGTTAATTTTACATCTAACTCTTTATTTACTTGTTCATTAGTAATTTAATGCTATAATAAACGGCTTATCTCTACCCTTAATATTAAGTAGTTAAAATAATCCTTGTGTTGAAAGTGAAGCTAGATTTCTATATCAATTCAAATTTAGTTTACGTCAATAATCCTGATGAATTTATTGTAGCAGTATAGTAAATGAAAACTACATTAAGTGAATATATTTAGACTTTTTATAAGATATTCATGAATTTGTAAATTTTAGATGTTATATTCTTTCAATTTCTAATCTGGACTGAAATTAAGCCCGAGGCCGCTACCCGTGTTATAGTGCTTGTTATTTTCTGTATAATATGTTGGTTGCAGGACAAGGTACTCCGCTAATACTGAGATGGTTTGACAGAACAAGCTATTATTCTCATGAGACCACCAGCTGGCTCTCCACTGGCTCAAGTGATAAGTTTATCATATGATATACTACCTGTTGAACCAGAAATTAACATATTACAAGGTCCAAGAGGACATCCAACCGGAAATGACTGTACCCGACAAAGTAACGACATTTTCCAAAAAGCGTGTAATATCTTGGTAACGATACATTTGTTTGCATATGTTTAAAACCTCCCATGTCAGATTTACACTACATTTGTCTGTGAGTTCAGTTTGAGGGGTAGGTGAAGGCGTCAACTTAGGGCCGTATGCAAAATATGGACCAGTTTCATAGTCAGACTTAGTACGTCTCAAGTGCGGCGCTATACTAAATACAAGATGACACCTACCTAGACCAGAATAGAATGTATGAGCTTTTATTTAAAACAGTTCGATGGGCCAAAAATAAATCTCAATGTAAATTATTCAAAAAAGTTTAGGACTTAAGGATACTACCACACAATCATTCATGTAATTTACCAGCAATATTAATGTTTTATATGTAATCATATGATATGATTGTGACACACAATCGTTCATTTCCAACTATCAGAAATATTGTCACACACAACCATTTAATATCAATTACCAGATATAATTTTGTCGCAAACAATAATTTAGTGTCAATTATCAGCTATAAATAGGATACAAGCTGACTTTATGTTTAGTGTGGTCATTTAGCATAAACTTTCTAACAATCCTCAAAATAGATTAGTTATTTTAGTTTTTTTTAAATTACCTTAGAGGATATCCTATTTTAAATGCGTTGAGGCAAGATTATTAGACAAAGGACTACTTCTAAAGAGTTCGAATTGAGTGAAACCTAAGTCGATGGATGGAGCGGAAGCAACCAATTTTTCTGAAAGCCAGCTCTACCCTCTTTGTCCAGTGGCAGCAGAAATATGTTTGAACCATGTTCCTCTTTTCATTGTAAAGGCCACGCAAAAGTATTATGTTCGTCTCTTTTATTGTTTCCTCTATCGATTTCCTGTATATTCTTCTATGTTAATATTGTTATACATAACTTATTAAAAAGTGACTTTAAATCAAATTGTAATCAGAATATAATTGAGTCAGTGAAATGATATATGCAATAATGTTAGAGATGTGAATATTACTATAAAATGGTCGCTTGAAGGCCTATGGTTAAGTTATGCAGATGTTAACATATTAGCGTAGTTTGCGCTAGTTAAGAGATGTCACCATAGCAGACCCAACTCAGCTCCCGGCTCACATCTGCATTTGTGTGTGTGTGTGTGTGTGTGTGTGCGCGCGCGCGCGTGCACAAGGTATTAGCGTTAAAGTTAAAAAAAGAAAATACCAAGATATGCCAGAAATGTATACAGTTCATTCGTATTTGAATGATTACTCAAAATTTTCCGTGGTGACGATGGAGGGCGAAGCGACAAAGTTTATTGTTAATAACTACAATCTGTCCCTATTGCAACAGAATGAAGATTCTCTGTAGAATGTGAAGCCATTCTAAAATGGTCAAAAACAGCCTTTTCAATGCAGTTTTCATTCGAATATCATTTAATATTTCAGGGAATTAAAAAAATGGTATACCGAAGGAGTCCTTACTCCCAAAAAGATACATGCTTGAGCACTCATAAAATTCTTCACAATAATATTATAAACATTCAATAACGACAGTTAAATTTTACAACTATAAAAGTATAAGACAAACGGAAACATGCCATGTTCTGGCTGTGCCTTTAGCTAATATCCTTTAGTCAGATTTGAAAAAAAAAAAATGGCAATCCTAATTACTAAAGCTATTTTATAAAGTGAAAAAAATTAAATAAAAAAAATTCTAAAATTGCCTCACGTAGCCTAAGATAACTATGGAAGAACCCAGTTTGCAAAACGCTGCTGTAACTCGCAGAACAAATTGGCCAAAGCCTCTTTCACTTGTCATTATATCTAATGGCAATTGGGGAGGTAAAGGCAACAGAGGGAACGCCCGTGTGCGTGACTTTACAACACAACTTTCCCTTCAATCCAGCTCCTATTTTCTTTCAAAGTCCTTGCAGCCCTACGATGGCTTCCTCGCAGCAGTCCTGATCTAACCATCCCAGACGATGGCTTGTGGGTAATCATCAACTTGCAAAGTTGCTAGACGCTGACACAGCAAGTGACATTGAGCTACAGGACACTGCATAAGATTCCTTCCTAGTCTGTATTTCATCGTAAATGTTTCATAAGATATCGCAAAGAAACTGATGACTCATCAAGATCGGTTTCGACCATGATGATGTCCACACTGGTATGTTGTATCATATCCTAGATATATAATTTAAAATTAAAAAGAAACTATAACAAAACAAGATAAAAAACTAGCACATTTAAAAATTAAAAAAACATTAATCTAAAATTGCAACAACAAATGTAAAATATATTCGTGTTCGGTTCTTTACTAGTAAACTGTTACTTCTCCGTCAATATCCATTTGACCAATCACACACACTATAAGGTATTGGGGTGAATGTTTGCGTATCGGTTCTAAGGAGGCCGTTTTCTTGGCGTTCAGAAATATTATTTAAGAAGTATATTTTTTGTTTTATTTTCAAAGATTGTTCACGCCAGACAAGAGCCTAAAGTTATAAACGTGTCATCATATACGTACGAGTAGATTAAAACCTTGTAGTTTATGCCAAAAGTGACCCACTAATCTATCCATCTAGTGTATTTGAAAATGTGATGCAGAGGCTACAGTAGTCATTTTATCCCAAATAAAACCTGTGTGAATAAAAATTCTATATCATTAGTGTATGCTGTATATTTTAGATTCGATTAGCCTTTGTAGGGGTAGCGGGTGGGATTAAATATTTGTTTATTTCTTTGTAAGTATAAAACCTTGCTAGGTCAGTGCCTTTTTCTTACACTTATCCACTTGTTTATAATGTATAAATATAGTTGTGAAGGCCTACTTTTAATATAATAATTTAACAAATATATCCATATGTCCACAGAAAATAATTTAAATAATAAATACATAGATGTATAAATGACTAAGTACATTTATTAAAATATAAATAAACTATGAAAGCAGAAGTAAAGAAAGTAAAGAAAAATAATTACTCACACAAAATCATGCATGCACACACACATTCATTTGCCACACATACTATGCATATATAATCAGTTTACTTATTTACATCATGGTAACACTGGTTAACAGCCATTTTTCATCTGGTGTGTGAAACATCAATTTACATGTATTTCTGGTTGTAGAATCCTAATTAGCCTTCGGAAATGCTCTGTCACGTAAGGTTTTTAAGATATTTGAGATTTTTATTATTTTTTAAATATATTTTTATGTTGTTTGTGGTTGCACTCTGTATTTGGATGCAATATATGATGGAAGAAGTTCTAAAAATAGTCACTAGATGGCAGGGCAATTTATTTAAGGGGGAATGGTACTGCCATTTGCCGTTAGAAGTGACTCAGCTAGCCACGTTAGCCCTGCTCTTAAGTGCGTGATAAAACTTGGATGGTGTTAGTAACTTTGTATATCTCTCTTTATTGATATCTTAGTTTGTGTTATTGTGTGTTTTTGCTTTTCCTGTGTTAACTAGTGAGACGTTCTGATATTTTTAGGTTATAGTTAGTACAGTGTTCTTAACGTAATGGCAACTGCTAAACCTCGTGGTTGTGTAAACCACCCCGATAACCTTTGCTATGTATATGGTAAGTTCAATCCAAAGAAAGCCAATCACTTACTTGGTTAAGAAGGCTTATAAACTGTTCTTTGATTGTGCTCTTGGAGATCAGGATAAACCCTTTTTTACCTCATATTACTTGCATAACCTGCACAACTACCCTTATAGAATGGATGAAAGGAAATCGCCAAACAATGCTGTTTGCTGTTCCAATGGTTTGGTGCAAGCCAAAAGATCATATGGACTGTTATTTTTGTCTGGCAAATATTGCAGGACATTCCAGTAAAACTAAACGTACATTAAAATATCCTAATGTTTCTTCAGTTTATATGCCTGTGTCTAATGAGGAAGGCTTACCTGTTCGTGATTTTCACTTGAAAACCACTGCATCAGAACCATCACTGGAAATTGAATCAGAAGATGCACGACCTTTGGAAGAGTACATCCCTGAAACTCATGACAAATCACCTCATCTCATAGAACAGAAGGAACTGAACGATTTAGTCCGTGATTTAAAACTTTCTAAACAGCAAGCTGAACTGTTGGTTTCTATACTGCAACAAAGGTACAAAGATTTCAAGTTTTAGAACAAGAAATAGCTGTTTGTCTGGATATTTTGATATGAAGAATCAATGTGTGTGTGCACAGTCGTGAATGGTTTGATGATGGATTTGGATGTTCAACATAATCCAAATGAGTGTATAATATTTATTGATTCATCTAAAGCAAGCTTAAAAGCAGTGCTATTGCATAATGGCAACAAATTTCCATCAGTGCCTTTGGTGCATGCGGTGGATATGAGGGAAACTTATGAAAGTATGGGTTTGCTGATGAAGGGAATCAAATATAAATGTTATGAGTCGCAGATATGCTGTGATTTAAAAGTTGTTGCATTGCTTACAGGCTTACAAGGTGGATTCACAAAATACTGTTTTTTTTTGTGCTTGTGGGATAGTCAAGACGCCAAGAACCACTACAAAGTCAAGGAATGAGGAAATTATACATTGATGGAGAGGAAAATGTGAAATTTACTCCTTTGGTTGAGCCGAGTAAAGTCATTTTGCCTCCGCTTCATATAAAGTTAGGCTTGATGAAGAACTTTTACAAAGTTCTTGATAAAGAAGGTCAGGCCTTTAATCATTGGAAAAAATCTTCCCCAAGTTGAGTGAAGCGAAGCTAAAAGAAGGTATATATATTGGGCCACAAATTAGGGCATTGTTGAAAGATCCAACCTTTGATACTAAAGCTTACAAATATCGAGTTAGCTGCTTGATCCTCTTTCATAGCTATTTCTTACGGATTTTTGGGCAAAGGAAGAGACGATAAATATGTTTCTATCGTGAGTGGTCTCTTGGATAACTACAAGAACATGGGGTGTAGAATGTCATTATAAATTCACTTTTTACACTCACATTTTGACTTTTTCCCATAAAATTGTGGTGCTGTTAGTGACAAACAGGATCAACGCTTTCACCAAGATATCCTGACCATTGAACATCGTTACCAAGGACATTGGAACCCTTCGATGATGGGCGATTACTGTTGGCTACTTTTTAGGGAGACTTATGAAACACCTTACAAAAGAAAAGCATCGTCATCCCATTTTGTCAAAGAAAAATGACATAAAACTTTGTAAATATTAATATCATGGCTTAATGTGGATTTTTTTTGTGCTTTTTGTTGGTTTAAATTAGTTTTTTACGCTATCAAGAAAACATAGGTGAGTTCTGAGGGCTATGTTTTGTTTGTATTTAAAATGGTAAATAATTGCTAATGTCTTTGTATTAGTGTTCTGTATCTTGGAACTGTGACGTAATAAAGAAAATATGATATTTCCACTGGATTCAGCACCCGAAAATGAGTTATATCCACCTATTTACAAACCAGATACAGAAAAAAGTTTCAATTTGTTAACCAGTGATAATTTAACAAGATACCCACTTCACTGGCCGCTTGGTCTAACCCGCTACTCTCGCAGTAGACTAGAATACCGATGACGGGGAGATTGAGGTTCGAATCTCGGTTGGGTGTATTGAGGTTTCTTACAAAATGATTTTTCACACTCCCTCCACACAAATGCGGGTACATTTCCTCTAAATATAAATTTCTTAGTCCCTAAAACTATTGGCATCATTAGTACATAAGCGTAATACCCAAACGGGTAGTAAGGCGTGGTGCACAAAAAAAAGCTATCACGATAATAATATTAATAATATTGAGTAACGATGTACTTTAAATAACAATTGTATACATAATATTAATAATAAATGTCTTCAGGTTGCGGATAGAGGATACGGCCTTCAGATATAAAGGGTTGCTGTGAATATATTTAAAAAGCAGTTGCAGGCAGCCGTTAAGGGTGGTCCTCCATCTTAAGGTCTGGGCGTGGGCATGATGAACTTTCACCATTAGAATAAAATCCCATAGAGAAACACACAAAAATGTGACATGTTTGTAAAAATTTATTTCTCACACACATTTATACTCTATTCCTAGATGCCCCTCTCAGAATTCCAAAGACAAGCTCCAGCAACAGTTAGAGGAAGATAATGAAAGATAACGTTGGGAATAGTGATAGAAAGAATGTGTGTGTGTACTGATATTATTATTACAATGCTTATATTAGTGAATACAATGAAACTTTATTATATAATAATAAATACCTTTAATTTGTTTTAGATTTTGCTTGCTTGGCTTTTCCCTGAAACTTTAATATATATATATATATATAAATACATTTTTTTAAAGTCAAAGTATTTATTTTTTTAAACGGTATTATATTTTTGCTAAATATTGATATGTAACGATGGAAATGTGAGGTATTCTGTAGAGTGCCGGCATCTAAATACGTTTAAAAATGTAATTAAAAATTCTCTCTTGCGCATACTTTAAAACACATTAGTGAGCAGAGGTAGAGTGGAACATCCTTTTGGAAGAAAAAAAAAATCTTCTTAAAAATACACCATTCAAGATAAAATCTTCCAATGTATTTTTTTTTTAAATAGTCCCATGTGGGGAAAACAAAATCCAAAATTCTGTTTGACAAGTCACATTCTGAATGAAATAATAATTTGCACTTGTCCTCAATAATTTGTGGGAGAATCAGGCCGTAAATAATTAAATAATTATTATTTTTCACTCAGGGATGTCATGAATCGTCACATTTATCAAAATCTTGAGTTAGATTTTTTTTTAAGATCAAAATAATCTCTCTCCATGTTTTCGAGAGATTTAAGTAAAATCTACTTTTAAATATAAACGGAAAGTCGTTTAAGGACTTATAATTTATTGCTAAATGGTATCGTGTTTTATGTTTTAGCCTCAAACACCTATTTCAACATATTGTTTGAACTATTGTGATATCAATCGTTCATGATTGGTTTCTTATCCGTTCATGGTGTGGAGGGAGCCACGCCGACGTAATGGAAGCAACCATTATGATGTTTATCTTGTAGAGTAATGCTAGCTGTGCCAGGCGCCGCCAGGGGCGCACAGGTAGTTTTTTTCGGCCAATCACATTACAGCGCGACAGAGGTGGGACCCCAGCTGTTTACATCCGCCGTGCAATAACTTAAAGTGCTTTTATCTCATCTTCTAAAGCGCGCACTCAGACATATACACACACTTGAGTCCAATGTAAGTCACAAGAAAGTAGATAGTATTATGTAAGATGTGATAGACGCAGGAAATTGCATTCATAAAAAAAGGTGTAAAAATTATAAATAAAAAGCTAACTTGCAATCACATCAACATTACCAAACCACCTCCCTAAACACAAGACAAATAAACGGTACGGTGCACAGCAAAAATTGTATTTCTCTTTTTTCTTAAAATAGAAACATTTACAAAAAATAGTAGGATTTTGGAAACAAAATAATATACATTGTTGCAGAAATATTTCAGTAAAGAGCACAAATGAAGTTGAACTCTGTTATATTGGGGTAAAAGTGCTCACCTCAAGACCCGATGTCCATGGGTTCAAACCCAGCTGGAGTCGATGAATTTTTCTTGAATGATGAAAATCTGTAGTACAACTTCCGTCGGAGGGAAAGTAAAGATGTCTGTCTCATGACGATTGTGGCATGTAAAATAACCTTGGAAGTTATGTGAAAATACCTTTCCCGGCAAAATTGGTTGGTCCTTTCGTTTTCGCTCATAGAAAATTTTCGTATACTAATATAATCAGTCGGTACAGAAATTGCACATTAAATACCTCATATAAATAAAATAGCATAAATGAAATTATACACAATATTATAGAAACATTGAGAAAAGAAGAACATCTCTGTCCAAAAATTTAATTATCTTTTAAAGACCTCCAAGAAAATATATTTTTTTGCTTATAGCTCAGAAACTGTTTGTTTTATAAAATATATTTCAAATTAAATATTTTTATTATAAATAGTATTACAAATTTATAGTGAAAAGTTATTTCATATCTCTAATAGTTACGGGGATATGGTCAACATTAGAAATTTCCCCTTATGAAAGGGACACTAGAAGTCATTTAAATTGGAAAATGAGAATTTAAAAACAATTGTTAGCCCTATATTATTTTAACTAAAGGAAACACTCAATACCAAAGTAGTTAATTGTATTTTGTTCTTAATTTAAACAACTTATTATCCTAGTAACAATTTAAAACGGTGTGCTTAAGCTGAAACTGAAAAGTATCTCTAATTGAGCTAGTTGCAAACTTCCCCATTTAAATTGGCCATTACCGTACGTACTTTGGTAACAAATATTATTGACAAGTAGTTTTTTTTTCAGGAAATCGTGATTCTTGGATTTGTAATTATGTTAATATGGTTTTACTCATTTCAATGGCCGAATGGTGTAAACTGTAAGGCGTCACCCTCGTGTTAGACTAGTCTGTTGATGAAGGGGGGATCGGGGTTCTAATCCTGGTTGGGTCCAATGAGGGTAATTATTCATCAATGGCTTCCCACTCTCCTTTCAGACAAATGCGGGTATATTACCTCAAAGGCTTATTTCATCATCCCTACCACATTAGAGTAATTTTCATATATGGGTTTGACCTGGAAAAAAAACAGCATTAGAGAAACAAGAAAGACTTTTGGCGGCTATGACAGGTTTTTTTTACACCGCATCTTATTAACGGCTCAATTATTCTCTTATGGAATAAGGATGAGTAATGTAGAATTTCAGAATAAATGTAACCCCATCTGCGTGGAGAGATTTGTAAGCCATTTAGTAAAAAAAAACCTCAGTATAACCGGCCAGGTTTCAAACCTGTATGTCACCAGAAAACCAGATTAAATTAACCTTGAATTCAGACCGCTTCCCCACTGACGCGAGATAAGACCACCTCTAAATTGGAAACTGAATCACTCATTCTACCACCTGCGTTCATACACGTGAATATCATATATGAATTGTACTGATATTTGAACCAAAGTCTTTCGAAAAGTATTTTGTTCTCGTCAGAAATACAACGTTTCAATCTTTATGAACTGAAAAGTATGGTGGCTACAGAAAGGGAAAAGTCAGGGAGTTTTTGATGTCATGGAATTTAAATACTTGAATAATTCTGTGCCCCCGTGCTGAAATGATCAGTGCACTTGGTTATGAGCCCATGGGTCACGGGTTTGATTCCCGGCTGGTACCATAGGTATTTTTCACGAAAGGGGAACCACCCCAACAATCACCAGGTTTTTGTTGATTAGGCGTAAGTTAGGTTAAGTGTTTCCATTGGTTCCACAGCCTCATACTCAATATCACCATCACCTCATCTCGTCGGGACATAGGAAGGACGTACAATTAGTACATTCTTGTGTCACCTGGGCAACGGTACATTAGTACATTAGTACTGGCTAATCTTTTCACAATCTGGCCTACAATTGATGCAGCCCAGACGTGCAATATTATTACAATCCAAGCATTTAACCAAAATTGAGTGAGTTGGTTTCTCAATATCAACAAAATGCCTCGATATAGCAATCTTTACATGATGTGGTCGTACAGGGTTTGTTTTATAACACATTTACACAGCCACACAAATAATGCTGTAAGACCCGTTTCGGTGGCCGCGTAGTCTAACGCGCAACTCTAATGTTGGACTAGATTGCTGAAGACGAGGAGATTGGAGTTCGATTCCGGTCGGGTGCACTGAGAGTGGTTTATCCTAAATGGTTTCCCACTCTCCTTCCACGAAAATGTGGGCGCACTTCCTCTCAATTAAACCTTCATAGTTCCTATACTAGTAGTGTAATTAGTACATAGGCGTGTATTACGAACGGGTAGTAAGACGCTTTGCTAAAAATAAACAAATAAAACACCAGAAAGTAAACCTATAATAACGTTGATATGTATAATATGTTAGGATTGCTTTCTAAAATATGTGATCAATGTAATAAATGAACAAATTGCCCTTCATAATGGAAAACTGTAAAAAGGGTTAGTTAGGGACTTATTTTTAAATGTTGTCTGGAAAACCTGTTAAAGTCAGAACATTTTATGGTAAAAGTTTTGTAGCTATCATGAAAATAATTAATTCGCTAAAATCTCTCAGGGGTTTGTATGTTGTTACCCAGGCTCCACTTGACTAGACCGCATTGATAAAATGTTCTCTTCATTCAATAGAAAGTTTGCGCTATAAAATCTATGTGCGTCCATTTTATCACCACATTATTTTATGTGAAGCTGGTTAAATTAAGGTTAGTGAAGGGGAATATGCTACCAATAGAGTCCCGTCAAACAGAGATATCCCTGGCAACAATTCACTAGCCACCACTGTTGTGAACGTAACAATTACCGTGAACTTTCAGAGTAAAGTTAGGATTCCCTTGACGCGACCGAAACTCGCGAATTGCGGACACGACCGCAGTCGTTCAGGATTTGTGTCGCGGTCGCGGGATAAAGTGTTATCTTAGAAGAGACTGGCGACCGCCAATCGTGTATCATTTTCTGTGGAGTATGGAACATTCTTTTGTTTTCAGAATTTTTCCATTGTGTTTTCTTTAATTTTAATTATTAAAACAAACAAAACTTTTTGTTTTCATTTCTAATATTAATAACAAACACAATAACCAATCCCCCGACCATCAAATCACTACATTGAAAAGGGGAATCCTTATTTCATAGCGACTCCAGAACTTTTAGAGGTGGGATGTTTTAGCCACCCTCTTTTTATATTGAGGGACTGAGACTATCTTAAAGCAAACTTTCCCCCCTTCCCCCTTCATAGCTACCATGGTTTTTTGAAAAAACTTGATCTTTTTTTTAACACCGCGTCTTACTAGCCGTTCGGTTTATACGCTCATATACTAATTACGCTAAAGGTTTTAAGGGTGTGAAAGGCTATATTTATATAAAGTGTAACCACATTTTCGTGTAAGTAGAGTAGAAAACCATTCTCAGTACATCCTACTAGGATTTGGACCTCTATATCCCAGTCATCGGCAGTCTATTCAACTATGAGAGTAGCGCCTTGTACCATGCGGCCACCGAAGCGAGTAACTTGAGGTATTATTTGATACAAATTATATTGAAGTTACTTTTCATTTAAAAAAAAGAGGTGTACATAGCAGAACTTATGTATAATTTGACACTTGGGGGAGAACATATCATAGATATAGTTTTAACAAGTTCCGCCTGCTCCGGAAATACTCCTAGACACGCCACGCCATTGATACGGACAAGTAATCTTAACGGGAGCAGGCAGAAATACCACGTGGTAAAGTAACATAATTTAACTAAATATAAATATAATCTGTAAAATTAATCTTAAAATGAATATTGCTAGCTTTAACTAAAAATATTTTTTAAATATGTAGAGAAGTGATATTTTAAGTTTAACTCTATTATCCCTAATTTAATCTAAATAAAACTTGGAGTAAATAGCTAGGAGTTCAAGTTAAATGATTGCGTCTAGTTTATATTAAATCTCATCTCAGTATTTCAATTGAATTTATTGGGAAACTAAAAACATACTAAATGTAATAAAATATATATAATACGTCTAAATAAAATAATACTTACGGGATTACTTTTATGAAACAATATAGTTCTATTAGTGATGTTAGCCTTATAAAAAGAACTATAAAAATAAAAGTTTGAAATTGGGTGCCTCTTTAAAAAAATATTTTTAAATAAAAATCTTATTATTATTTTTGAGTTAATATAGCATTTATAACGAAACAAAATTATATAAAATATATGTATTCATCAAATGTAATTAAATAATTAATACTTTAAAAAAATACATTTTGGACCTTCGAGATTATTATACCTGGTTATATTTAGCTCAAATACTAACTGATAAATTTTCCACTCTAAAACGATCCATGAATTTTAATATTTCCAAAATGTAAAATGCGTTGAGTTTATTTTTCAAATATATCTACAATGTAGCTATAATTTATTTTGCTTTATAAAATGGAAACAATTTTTTGTTTTATTTTCATTGAATACTTTGTCAAATTAAATATCTACTACGTGAGTTTTTGCTGTTTGTATCTTGTACACGACCTAATCAGATATATAACTTAGATAGCATCCATCACAATAATGTCTAGTTTTATCAAGCGTATATTAAAAAAAAACCAAAAATTGTGAAACAATTTTAAAATTGCATTTGCCACTTGGTAAATAATAAAAACCTTAAACATAAATTTGACATGGCATCCCATTAAAATATAATATTTTCTCAAACATTTGTAATGTTAAAATGTCACATTACTTAAACCAAAATTACTATAACAAGACTTTAAACTCTCGTTTAGAAAGAGCACTTTGGAAATAGGTTTTAAAACCACCACTTCTTGACTGGAACTAAAATAAAACCTACTTTACTTCCACTTCCCAAACCACTTTCTCTAAATATGTGTTTCTTTATTAAATAGAGTGGCGTAAAAGGGGTTGATTTTTTTTTTTTTGCAGCCCTCTCTATAAAGAGTACAGTTTGAAGAAGTAAGGGTGTGTAGGTAAATGTATGGGGTGAGGATGTGTTTAACCTCGAAAGGTAGGTAGCAAACACCTTTGGTTACGAGAGTGAAACGATCCCCCCGAGTATCTAAAAACTGGAAGGTTTGATATGGAGGAAAAGGGTAAATTTGCAGTTCAACACGATCATTTCAGAGACAATTTTATAACGTTGTTGATTTGATATACACTTTAAACACAAGCTAAGTTCTCTTTCACTGTTGGCTACACTAAAGTGGGGATATGATACTTAACAAGTGAGGGAATAATTACTTCGCGTATTCCAATTCCTGCTAACGGTTGTCTGATTAGTCATTCTAATAATTTTAAGAAAAACCACACCATCCACCAAACCATATCTCATACTAATTAATTTTAGAGTTAATTATATTCTAAATCTATCCAATAGTTTTATTGTTCTTGGTTCTTTAATTTATAAAGTAAGGATTGACAAGGCTCGACTAGTAAATTTTCCCTCCAATTCTGTATCAAACTTGCCTTTTAAATTATGTAAACATTATTTCGTCCACTATATATTTTGTGTGTATTTGGTTAGTTGGGTTTGGGAGTGCTAGCGAGCAGTCTACTAGTACAGTCCTGTCAAGTATTTCTTGCTCTGGCAACAACCCACGAGTCGTTCCTAGCTAGCACATATGGTAGTTTTACATATTACAATCTATTGGCAGTAATAAAATCTAAATGACCTAAATTCTACAATCCAATAAGGCAGAAGTACTATAGTGTTATTTAAAAATAAATTGCACAGCCTAAAAAATAAGTTGTAGATCCCATAAATATAAATAGGGACTTAGACATTTCCTATAATTTATTACAAGTATAATATTAGTCTCTGAATTACAGTTTTATTTTTATTAGAGTTGACAAATAAAACTTACCAATTTTCTAAAGGGGAAACTATCACATTGTTTGTGTATTCATTAAGATAGTTTTAACAATTTTGTACTTAGCCCACATTGAGTGTGAGGCCAGGGTTTGATACCCGTATGGATGTACTGAAAGTGGTTTTTCCGTTTGGTAGATTATCATTATCACTCCACGAAATTGTGGGAACATTTCCTATAAAATTCTAACTCAATCATATATTCTTTACTAATGTAAATATTTGGACAGTTAATGTATAAAAATTAATTAATATTTGTATTCGTAATATTGAAAAAAATTAATAGAGAGTATAATATTATGGAATTTATTTGTGTAATTGTCCCGCGATTGGGCGACAATTATGATGATACGGTTTGTTTGAGATATAATTGGTATTTATAGCTCCGTGATCGAGCGCCAATTATTATATTACGGTATTATTCACATATAATTGCCCCGCGATTGGGAGCCAATTATGATGATATGGAATAATATTTGATATAATTGGTATTTATAGCTCAGTGTTCGAGCGCCAATTATTGTGATATGGAATTTATATGTGTAATAAATACAACTGTTGATGTTGTACGCGCTTTGTTTATATAATTATTTCTTCCTTTACACTTTGTTTGAAATTAAACTATGTATTGTCTGTTGTGTTACTTCTCACTTTATCGTTGACACACATTTTCTATATTTACGTCTAGTCTAGCTATTTTACCGGCACTTTCTGTGTATTTTCATACTCACATATAGCTTATATGCGGACGTGCCCCTTGCCCCTTGGACCTCTCGTGACAGTGTCAAGACTAACCAATCAGGTACGTCTCTGCGACAGGTGCATTGAAGGCTAGCTTCCTATTAGATATAGGGAGCTGGTTTCTCTTGCTTGTTTGGTAAATACTGCGGAGTTAAATTTTAGCAATAATAATGGTTTAATCCCTTTAGACTATTCGGCGAAAACGCGTGATTCTCCATGGATGAAGTATTAAAAGGATAATTTACATACGATACTTTAGAGAAAAATACCTTCATCCATGACTTTTTAAATATATGAGAGCAGTCCAAATATATTACGTTACAATATAAACCCTCAAATATGGCCTTTCCTTGCTTTACCTATAGTTCAAGTTTAATAAAAAGAACATTATCTGATAGCTAGAAAATTTAATTATATATACTACCCGTTCGTATTGTACGTAAAAAGTTAATTACTAGATCAACATTCATGAATCCCAACGTTAAGTAATGTGATCTGCAGCTGAAATCTTTGACAGATATTATTAAAACTTGTAAAAGTAAAATAATAAATATTGAAATGCTATCAATTTTGGCTGAAAAATATATGTTTGTATTTCCTAAAAAGACCTTTCTATGAGAAATTGGACTATAATTAACTAACTAATCATTTTGACTTCTGCAACCAAAACATCTCACACTTTATCTCAATACTCAGCAAAGAAGAACTAACTTTTTACTTTCTTACGGAACCTCGGAGGGAAAGTATTGTGAACGTCAAAAAATTCCAACTCGATATTTTGATAAATGTTGACGTTTCATGACCCCATGAAACCAAAAAAGTGTTTTTCGAGATAATGTCAATACCTTGGGCTTAAGCCTAGATTATTTTACAGATTAGGCTATAGCTTGGTATCTGGGGTGTTCATAATGGTCCCCCCCCTCCCCGAGGAATTTTTGGAATTAGATGTCCTAAATTTAAGGGTAGTTGAAGTGCAAAAAAATCTATTTTCTCAAAATTCGCTCTAACGATTTTGATTAAATTTTACATCTAAACCCTATTTATTATTATTAACAGGGTAGTAATTTTCATTTTCTAATGAAAATTAATTTGAAGTTACTTTACATGATGAAAATTTCCAATTTTGATCATTTCTCCTTAACTATTTGAGATATAGAATATCTTATTGTTGTAAAGTTGTAGTAAGATTAAAGATACAAATATTATATTTTATAGAGTCAATAATTTCTGAGCTATAATCAAATATATATACTTTTTAATTCAACTATTTGAAAATAAATCTTATTCTTATGCTCTTTGGTGGACAAAGATATTTCTTTTTTCTTAATTTTTCTGTAACAGTGTTTCTAGTTTATTATGCCATAAACTACACAGTAAATAAGTAAGACTGTATATTATTTGATTTGTGATCTTTGGTGTAGTGTTTGTAGAACAAAAATAATATAAATAGACCTATTATTTCGTTTCACAAATCTTATGAGTTTTTAGTAATTTTCTATTTTAAGATAAAAGCGAGAGAAAATCTGTGTGGTGCGCCGTATCATTTATTTTTACTACCGTGTCTTCCTACCTGTTCAGGTTATACATGTGTACTAAATACGCTAATGAATTAGGTATGAGGAAAGTTGAATTAAGAGGAAGTTCACCCGTATTTTCGTTGAGGGAGAATGGAAAACCATTTTGAAAAACCCACCCTTAGGACACCCGACTGGGTTTTGAACCCTGATCTGCCTGTCATCAGAAGTCTAGTCTAACACGAGAAGAAATAACTTACATAATTATATAGTCTTGGGAGAAGAGGTAATAAGAGGGTTTTGTTTATTGATAGGTAGATAAGTGGTTTAATCAGCATAAGATTTTCACGCTACATTAATCATATTTGGCTCAAAACTCTGGCCAGGGCTTTAAAATAAAAAATCCACTTTGGTGGATGCATGGTCTAAGGTGTCACTCTCGTGTTGGACTAGACTGCCGATGACAGGAAGATCGGAGTTCGAATCCCGGTCAGCTGTACTGAGGATGGATTTCCCTCAATGGTTTTACACTCTCTTTTCACGCAAGTGCGAGTACACTTCATCTGAATTCAACCCTCCTCTTCACTTACTCATCAGTGTAATTAGTACATATGTGAATAACATGTAAATATAGTAATATGTGGTGTTAAAAAAAATGTTGTGACAAATGCGAAGGAATTCATGCATTGTTCCTATTTAAGTTTTCCCAAATTAATATAATAACTCACCTGAGATTTAAATACGCTCCATTGGTTGCTAAAGTCCTGAATCAGGGGAAATTATTGCTCCAGTCGATATCTTATTTCCCTAGTACAAACGTGGTGTGTCACAAATAATTCCTCTCGAAATGGTGGTACCGGCTCTCGCCGTGAGCTGGATGTAGTAGGCAAAATATCTAACTGCTTTGTGAAGCGGGTTGTCTACGAGATTATCTGCAAGGATTTTCCTATTTAAATATTATGAAAAATATAGTTGAGTACTAGGAAATTGGATTGATTTATGCAATCTCTTTTGGCTCAAAGACTGAAATTCTCACTTTATTCGTTTCGACGGTGTTTTATCATAATTAATGTTTAATTTTTTTCCATTAAATGTTGTGCATTATAAATAAAGCCGTTAAGGACATTAATGTATCCGTTCTGTTATTCTTGCTCATTAAACAAAACAAATAATTAAATTCTGTACGTTTTGTTGAATTTTTTTAAAGTTTTGTTTAAATCAACAACTTTTAGCCCATTACTATAAAGTTGATATAATATTAATTTAGTCCTAAAAATATTATTGTTTTTAAATGCCAAATCAAAAGTATAAAAATATCACAATCTGCATCGGTGGTCGAATGATCTAAGGAATTAATCTCGTAACAGACTGGTTCACCTGTTTTGGAGCTTTAAGGTTAAAATTCTAGCCGAGGGTACTTGAATTGTTTTTCAAAAATGGTTTACAGCGCTTCCTCTATGTGTATGCAGGTGCATCTCCTCTGAATTAGGATTTCCTCATTCCTACACATTAATTTAGGCAAATTTATTACAGGGTGATAAGACACGTCCTTTATTTAACATAATTATATCGTGAACAAACCATTTAATGGCAGCCTATACCATCATCACGTGTTGCCCTTGTGTAAAGACAGACGCCTTGGTAAGCGAGAAACTGTCAATCGCTGTCAGAACACACAGCTTAAAATATAATTGCTTTTGTCATTTAAGGGAAATACATCTCTAGTCTGTCTAAGCTTATACACCCTATTCTCCCTTCCCTTGCAACCAAACCTTATCATTTTAATAAGAAATAAGGGGAAGAAAACTGTGAAGCTTCTTATCTCATCGTAATGAGGAAAGCTCGTTGTTAGTTTTCAAATATCTTAAAATCTTCGGTTGGGAACCTATCAAAAAATTATTATATTTGTTAAGAGGAAGACTAAATCTAAAGATTAGTTCAAAAGCTCGTCAAGTATGCTTGAATATTTGTTGAATATGAGCTTATGTCACATTTTTACACAATTTTTTTTAATAAAACAAACTATGGGGTTTTTAGGGAGTAAGAACCCTGTTGGAATTTTTCGATATTATTTTGGAGTGAATCATATTTTTAAATAACGCATCGCTGATTAAATATAGTGTTAGTGCTGAATGTCCACTCTCGCTTAACGATGTGGCCCCCTTAAGTTGATGTGGAAGAAAACGCGAGTTAAGGTCATTATTTTTACAGGTATTTTCTTTTAACAAAACGGCTTGTTTGCTAAAAAATAAAAATAAAATTATTTATTAGACACATTGAGTTTATTTTTTACACAGTCTTTTCAAAAGTTTTTGAGTATCTGTTATGAGCATCGAGAAATTTGAAAATGATTTTTTTTTCCTTTTAATTTAAAAAAGTTTTTTGTTTATATAACAATGTTCATAGAAAATATTCGAGAACTATTAAGGGTCCTGTGCGTATAAAATTGAACTAAACGTAAGCTACTATCAGCAATATTTTATTAACTTAAACAATTTTTTTTATAATCACTGCAAAAATACTGACGCGATCTATTCCAGCCTACCTTAATTCTAGGTTTTGTTGAAATTATCCTCACATGACTTGATTCTGTCTTGTTCTGAAATTAGGATACATCTTAGCGTCAAAATCTGAACCTCTTTAGCCTCGTGATGTACCAGAAAGGAGTCTTAGAGGGACAGAACAGACACTGCGCACTCTAGGGAAGACATCTTCGGTAATTATTGACATTGAAGTGCGTGCGTTCATTGATGACAAAGACTTCAATTTAACTACTCTTTAGACAACGAAAAAAAAAAGTTAATCAATTTTCTTACTAACAACAGCTCACGCGATCTGACTTGCATCACAAGGCAAGGTCAAATCTTATATACACAGGCAAGGAAGTGAATAATTTAGTTGACAACGTCAAAGAAAAGCTATTTGTTTGTCAACGGAACAAAGTGTGCTTACATTTAACATGCGATTAATTTCTTATTCCGAGTACTCTCCGTTGTGAGTTTAAAAACTTTAAATATCTACAAATAAAAATATGTATATTTTTTCTCTTTTATTTTAGTATTTTGATTTCTCATATCAAGATAAAATATTGCTATCGTGAAAATTTTTGAACTCTATATTAGGACAAATACGTTTCGTTACGTTACGTTTTATGTGTGTCCGAGCCAAAAAAATGTTTATTCTGTTTGTCTGTCTTTGGCCATAGATCTGAAACAGTTTGAAGATTTGTTTAAAGCTTGATATTTAAATGTTATGTTGGGGAGTTTTTTTAATTTTAGCCCAAGCCCTCAAATTAAGGGTAGTTTAGTGATGAATATTTTTGTTTTGTTTTTTAATTTAAAATTTTTTCAATAATTTGAGAGAAATTTTACCTGCATCTGCTTGGAAAAAGAGTAGAAAACTATTCAATTAAAACACCCGTTTATATACCCAGTAGGGATTCGAACCCTGAGTTCCGCATCACTGGCAAACCAAACTGGATGATCTTGACTCTTATTCCACGTACCCACCGAAGGCTCATTGTTTACAGACACCTTTTTTTTTCTATAAATAGTATAGCTTTTTGGGACTTAAGATAGCTTTATAATATTAAGATCTGAACGAATCTAGACAATAAATGATTGAACCTCCTTGATTGCAACCCCATTCAAATAATAACAACACTTGGCTTGGCTTAACTTAGAATTAGTTCAAAAAATATAAAATTTTAAATAATAAACCCAGTAGTTACACAATTACAATAACAAAAGCAATAAACGCATTGGACGCCGTGATTTGACGTGTCACTCGCGTGTTAGACTTTCATTGCCAGTGACGATGAGGTCAGGGCTCAAATCCTAGAAACAATCTTTATATAAGTAATAACATTCAAAAATAGCAATAAATAGCCTGATTTCCTTACGAAGAGATTTCCTATAGAGTTGGATTATGGTAGAGAAAATGGCTATCCTGATGATTATTACTTAGTTTCTTAGCACCACGTCTTACTATCCGTTTGGATTATACACTTAAGTACTAATTACGCTAATGGGCTAGGAATTAGGAAGGTTTAATATATATGAAGTGAGCCCGCATTTGCATGGAGGGAGAGTGGGAAACCATTTAGGAAACACCACCCCAGTTCAGCCGAGTGAGATTAGAACTTCGATCTCCCCGTCCTCGGCAGTCTGGCTCAACTCAAAACTAGCGCGTTAGCCAACTAAGCCACCGAGGCGGGTATGATGGCTATTCTTAAGAAAATTGGGCTATATAATCCATCCCGATAGTTTTGTTCCTACATATCAAGGTAACTGACATGAGGTGTAAACATAGTAACATATATGATGGATTTCTTCTCCGACTTCAAAAAATAAAGAAGAAAAATTGTCCTTGTATTCACCTAAGACTGTCCCAAATCCTGTTATACTTAAATTATATGAAAATATTATCGAACCTGGGCCTCCAGGCTGAGAGACACGGTGAGTCACGCCAACCCCTCGACCCCAGCCTAAAGGTTTCCCTCACTGAAACTTGACGCCTTCTCTCTGAGAAGGGAGAGTTTCGAAGCGTTTATTTGCCCGGGGGCGACAAAAACAGTTGAAGGGATGGAGGAGGGGGGGAAGGAAATGAGGGGGAGGGGAGCGGGTTCTGCTAAAATCACTTAATTGAATAGAAGGCGTCACCCATGGCCAAATGGGTCCCCTTGCCTCCTACAAGTGCATGCCCATTTTAAACGAGAGCCTTAGGGTGTTATGTCACAACTCTTGAGTTCTGCAGGGAAATTAACTCAAGTTATGAGAGGTTATAACCAAGTAACGGTAGCTAGAATAGTTAATCATTCACGAAGACTCGTTAAGATTTTTACATATTTGACTAAGTTGTTCTTTTAAAATTGTATCAACGTGCTAATTAAAATAAAAGAGTTCTTGTATTTTCTCACTTTAAAAAAATTATAATGGAAGAAAGATAAATATTTATTTTTCTATGTTCATTAAATTATTATTGTCTTCAATGTGTTGTACATTTTAAAAATAATTAATACTTGTTTTTATAGTAGTGGAAATAATTAATGTTCTATAACATTTTTGGACGATTTTCATCCAATTAATAGATAGATTAACGCGTTTACCGCCAAGGTGGTCACAATAAGGAAAATGTAAAAATTCTGAAAAATAAGGTCGTTTAATCTGACAATAAAATCAGATAAATATTACAGAATTTTGTAATCGATCTTGGAAAATTTTACTTAGTCATCTGGGGAAGAAAAATGTTTTATTTGCATCTTATTCAAACTTTATTTTTACTAAAGTTAATGTAATTTATTTTTTAAACTATTTAGAAAAAATTAGGTCCATACGAGTATATTATATTATAAAAACTAAGTATTTTGATTTTTTAAATATATTTATAAATCTAGATATGGGTCTGGGAAATTTGGATTTTTGGATCAGGAAAGCTAGCCTAAGGTAGTATTCTTTATGAAACTTTGTTGTCACCCTGACATTACATACCAGTAATTTTAATTTAAATATAGCCGCGTGTGAATGAAAATAATGTTAGTACGTGTGCCTTTACTAAATCTAGTTATAATTGACTCACGGTAGATCTTGGTGTTTCTAACAGTTGTAATTTGAAAATATATTTTTTCTATTTATACACCTAACAAATCTTGTCACTTTGCTAAGTAAAATCAATTTATATCCCTTTTCAAAGTAAAAAAATGTATATGTATAGAAATGCAGCAACTATTTTTTAGTAAATTTAACAGGCTGAAGATGACAAATTAATTGTGACTGGATATTAACAGACCGCTACGTCACTATTCTGATACCTATATAAGTCAGCAAATTTACCAGAAGTGGAAACTCACCTGCCGGGCCAGGGTCCAGCACTCACTTATCTGGGGAATAGATACCTCTCTCGAAGCTCCTCTAACCCATCATGGTTGTGTCCTTCGAGCGTAGCCACGCACTTAAAACGCGCGCAGCGGGAAATTTAGGAACCGATGACTTCATGTCCGCCATCGATGACTGGAGTATTATTTGTGCCAGGGCAAAAAGGAAGAAGATAGGGAATTTCACAAAAAATACACTGGCCTACTTGTGAGCTCGATACATTTAATTTAAATCTTTAGATCGTTGTCTTTACACATAAGAAAATGTGAACTTAAGAACTATGCACGCTAGTATACACATTGTCAAAACTTCATGTCATTTCTTCTTTTATTTCTATTCTTTAAACATTGGGCTACGTAGCGGCAACATAAATTTCCCCATAGTATTCAAACAATCCCCTTTTAAATGCTGGGCTCAAAATAATATTTTTTATTAAAATATAATTTTTATTATTATATTATATTACTCTTGAAGGCTATTATATTCAAATTTTTGAGCTAAGGTGTCGGACACACACATTAAAGAATTATAGATACAATTAATATTATCTAAATTTATACTGCGAAATACTTTATTTATTTCACACAAACATTATTAAGACTTTAAATTTCTACTCTATGAATTAAAGCTTTTCTATTTATAGAATCAGACGAAAATAACTAAGTCTTTATCACATATAAATATTCACATATACTAAGAGTGTCTCACTTGACGCCTGCGCAGAACGTAAGGATTGTAGGTAAACAGATTAATGCTGAGAGGTGTTAGAAGAAACATTTAGCACTTAACATTAACGTTCTCTGTGGGAGCTATTCTCAGTGTTTACAAACACCGTGGATTCACAAAGCACAAGCGAAAACCCTCGCAGGGCGTCTTTCACTTGTTTTCTTTCCTTCCGCTCTATTATATCTCCCTGGAAGATAAGGTAAGGTATAGTAAACAGTGTGGACTTTACGTGCAAGCAGCTCTGAAGAAACTACCCCAAACGAATGAAGGGATGAAAGAGTTGTCTCTTTCAGGCTTAGATAAAATTGATAAAACTATTTTTTATCAACATTAAACTGAAGATTTAATTATGTGCAGCTTTTCACTATGTATGATGCAAATATAAACGTGAAATATTAATATTAGTAATATTAAAAAAATATAAACACATATATTAAAATACACATCACTAGTCTATACTATATATATATATATATATATAGAGAGAGAGAGAGAGAGAGAGAGAGAGTCTATATATCTATATATGTATATATTTTATAAATATATATGTTTATATTTTAGTTATTATTGGTTGCACCCTGAACAAGAATAATATTGGTAGGTATTAGCTCAGCCACATTCCCTCAAAACCCATATTGGTGGGGACGCGTTCTGTCAAGCTCGTCTAGGCTAGTCTGTTGATGATGGGAATATCGGGGTTTAAATTCCATCAAGGTGTAATCAGGGTAGATTTTTATGAATGGCTCCCTCCAAGCAAATGCGGGTGCACTTTATCTAAAGGCTACCTTACTCGTCCTTACCGCACTAGTTAAATTAAATGTGAATACCTTGGACTGGTACTAAGACGCATTATTTGGAGGGGTGGGGGGAATTGTATAAGTAGAGTAATTTACCTCATGGGGACCGCATAAATTGTCGCATGGTCTAAGGCGTCATTCTTGAAATCCATATGAAAACATAATTATCTGTTACGGGGAGATGGGATTAGAATCCATATCGTGTGAATTTAGGTTCATTTTACCTAAAAGAAAGGTTTCCCACTCCACATCAATGCAAATGCATTTGTTCTTAATCTAGTACATACCCTCCTCATACCTACCTATGGATGCAATTATAAGGATAGTCAGAATAATTATGAAGTGCTGCAATCTAACAAATATAAGATGTTCGAAAACAAGTTGCTTATAAAGATATTTGGTCCAAAAAGGGATGAAGCTACTGGGGAGTAGAGGAGGTTACATATTGATGAGTTACATACCCTATACTCATCACAAGACATTGTTAGGATAATCAAGTCTTGTAGATTATGGTGGGCAGGACATTCAGCGTGAATGGGAGAATCTAGAACTTTTTTCACGGTATTGACTTTCAACACTAATGGAAAGAGACCTAAACGAAGATGGGAGGATAACATTAGAATGGACCTGAAAGAGATATGGTATAATGAGGTGGACTGGATACAACTTGATCAAGATAGGGATAGGTGGCGTACTTTTGTAGGTGCGGCAATGAGATTTCGAGTTCATAATGCCATAGAATAATTAAATGTTAAATCAAGGTAGATTAAATAACGATTTAGGTGCAGTTTCAGTACGCATGTTGTCCTTTACAGAAAGTTGGTATACTGATTCTCGATAGAGGTTAAGGTTTCAGAGTGGATTTTTTTATTCGTTTTAGTTTTAGTGGTGTTTGAGATAAACACTCCGTTAATGGCATAAACAGTAGCTTGTTTATTGCATTGTTAAAGCATGGTTTCTTTGAGAAAATATCTAGGAACACACATAATTTTTATTTGATAAAATAAAACCCTCTTAGTCAGCATTACATTTTAATTAAATTCTTAATTTGTTCAACAGGGCATCAAAGTATTCAATGGACTTTTTATAATACAGAGTGAAAAATTTAAATACGGAATCTCAAGTACAATAGGTAAATGATTTGTTTAGCTTATTTTTTTGTGCTGCAAGTTTTACTACACGACCAGAATATATTAATTTAGTTACAATAATGGATAGGTAAGATAGAATTTGGAGGAAGGGAAGAAATTATTTAGGATAAATCTCCCAGTGATACATGGCTGATCTACCTGTAATCAGAAAAAAAATATTAGACGATTCTAACATTTAGTCTGCATGTCCACCACTATTGTTTTTTAGAGTATGTATTTATTACTAGTCTGACACCTTATCTCAGTTGGTAGCGTGTCCCAGGTTTGATTCTCGTCATGGCCGAAAAATGACTCATTTATGAAATGTTGGTTTACCCTTTCACACTGATAAATTAACGTCCGGAGACTGGATGTTGTGACTCTCCTAGTCTTAAGATAGATTGTAAGGCATATGAAGCTACGACAGACCTAGCAAGCCAGTAGTGGAAAAATATATATGACTTGAACAAAAAACTGATCTGGGCCACAGGCTGGAAACAGTAATGGATGTGATTTATTAAATTAATAGCTCACCTGCATGATAATTTATAATTTCACTTTATATTATCTTATCAGCAGAAATAAATTAAATTAAAGTAGGAACTTAAAAATAAATTAACCCTTTTATAAAACGCGAAAAATATATTTTTTTAATCTCATTAAAGGAAGTAAATTAGTAGAAATCTAAAGAATCGATCACTAACCTCAGAGCGACACATCTCATCCCAATCGGACAGGTTTCAACCGTAACATTATACTTTTTTAAACAATTTTTTTTATTAATTTTTTATGAAACTCTTTGTCTCCTTTTTTAAGAACGTTCCTTTTTTTTTCATCTCGTACAAAAAGCTGTTCCCGACGGGAGAAAGTGCTTGCAATTGAACTCCGACCACCGTTAATGCCGCCAGGCAGGTATAGAAATGTTCAAGTTGAGTGGGAGTGGAGTGGAGTGGAGATTTCCCTAGAAAGGGTGCAGGGGGGCAGAGGATCATTAATGTAAATGAATGCATCCACAGCTGTTTACGTTTGATTCTCTCTCTCTCTCTTTCTATATCCATCTCTCTCATATTCTCTCTTCGGAGTACCGCGTATGGTGGCTGGAAATGATTTAGGCGCAGGCTCCGGTTGAATGGGACGAGGCGAGTTTGAGTTGTTTTTTATGACGCCAGAGGCGCTAGTGTCTAACCAGATGTCAGAGTTCCCGCCAAAAGCACTGCGCAGCGTCGATTACAAACAAGTAGAGCGTGTAAAGTGGGTAGAGAGAAAACCAAGTGGGGGGGGAGGGGGGATGTATGGAGATTATGAAAATGCTTTCTAGAGATATTTTGGCAAAAAAAGTACTTACCTGTGAAATGTTTACAATTTAGATTTAACTTTTAATTTTTGTGGGAAATATAATCCTTTAAAAATTATATTTAAGTTGATATAAATATTTAATAATATATGTCAAAACAAATTATCCTATTTGTATTATTGCTTAAGTGTTCATTGCTCAAAAATAATTGACCCATTTGCATCTTAATCAACATGCTTGCAATTAGATTGAGATATTAAATGTTCAAGGATATGTTTTTGTACCGCTTCTTAATACACATCCGGGCTATCCGAATACCTACACTAATATAATAAGGAGTATAAAGGTATAATTTAGGTGAAAATTATCCAAAGATGCTTGTAGATATATTAGGAAACAATATTATACTACCCGCTTCGGTGGTCACGTGGTACAACACACTACTCTTGCAGTAGACTAGACTGCCGCTGACGGGGAGATCGAGGTTCAAATTTCGGTCGGGTGTTCCAAAGGGGGTGTTTCCAAAATGGTTTACATTCTTCCTCCACGAAAATGCGGGTACACTTCCTTGAAATATAACCTATCTAATCCCTAAAAGTATTGGCGTAATTAGTACATAAGCGTATAACCCGAAAAGCTAGTGAGACACTGTGATAAAAAAGAATTTATACAAAAAACCACTCCAATCACCTGGCAGGTGTGCCAGGATATATTTAAACTAGGAGATTTTTAGGGAATGGTTCTTTGTCAATGCCGCCTGTCAATACTGACCTCTTTGTTTTTTAAATCTCTTTGTCAAAGCAGCTATGTAGTTCTTAGGACATCTTTAGATTAGGAAATCTTTAGGTAATGGTTCTTTGTTAATGCCGCCCTTAGGATTTGTGTGTGTGTGTAATCTTTTTGGACGTTTACTAATTTGATTGTATATATATTGTTAGTGCAATATAATGTTAACTTAAGACATGGTTATATGTAAGAGAAGGCTTAGCCTTAATTTCGCCATGTAAATAAATATAACAATAATAATAATAGGTTAAGTTAGGCTAAGTTAGTTTAGGTTAGGTGTCAAATATTCAGGTACGCCACTGATCAAACCAGTATTAAATATAGGCCCCTCTAAATATTCAAAGGCTTTTGACAATAATATGCTGATTAATTGTCTTTATTATTTCCTTTTTAAGATAGGATCATTCCTCCAGACAGGCACTCCTATTTATGGTATCAAACGTAACCGGTGTTCGGACCTCAGCTCTGTATCTCAGGCCCAGTTTCATAGTCAGATTTAGTACGCCTCAAGTGCGGCGCTATACTAAATACAAGACGTCACCTACCTGAAATTGAATGGAATGGGACAGTTTCATATGCGAAACTGGCCCATTCCATTTTGGTCTATGTAGGTGTCGTCCTGTATTTAGTATCGACTCGCACTTTAGGCGTACTAAGTCTGACTATGAAACTGGCCCTAAGTGTGTGTATGTGACTCGTACTAATGTGCCAGTAACCCAAGTTGACTTGTGTAGACGCCAACATTTTTTTGGTCATTAGCACCGCGTATTACTACTCGCTAGGGCTAAACGCCTATGTACTAGTTACACTAATGGTTTCGGAATTAAGAAGTCTTAATTGAGAGGAAATGCACCTTAATCTGCGTGGAGAGAAAGAGAGTAGAAAACCCTCTTGGAAAAACCACTCTCAGTGCACCCGACTGGAATCAAACCCCTGATCTCCTCGTCTTAGGCAGTCTAGTCCAACACGAGATTAGCGCGTTAGACCACGTGGCCACCGAAGATGCTTCTTATTACTTAAACCTCCTTTTAAGCAACTTTTATTTATTAATATTATATTAAAGTACCGAAATCACGAGCCAGAAAGTAAAGAGTTCGCGGGATCATCGTTTGAAAGCTACTGGCTTAGCTGACGTAGGAAAAAGTTAAAATGCTTTAGCTCTATAAGTCAAATAAGCCTGAAGTGAGTGTAAATATCTAAAAATACCGTAGCTAGCAGAGGAAGAATAGAGGCTTTGTAAAGATTGAATGAGCTGAGGGGTGTGTGTGCGTGACTGGTAACAGACAGTTTGATCCGAAATGAGGAAGGCGCGGGTTGTTAGGAGAACAATTTAGATTTCTCACCCCTTCTTCAACAACCCCACGTTTCCCCTGTACCACCAGCTGTGTTATGGGTGGTATTAACTCCACTTCATCCCCGTAACAAGTGGAACACGGGTTAGGGGGGTGAGGTTATAAAATAAAACATGATGGTCGGAGTAGAACTAACAAGACGAGATGTATTCACTTAGTTGTGTCAGGACACGCAGACTAGGAAGTTTTATTGGCTGTCAGAAAATAAACAGGTACACCTGTGGGAACAAAACTCTATATTTATTATTATAGCTAGTAGTTCTGTGAACAGTAGATCTTGCTACATCCATGTACTTATTGTTAGATTTCAAGTTGAAATTGATCCCATAATTTCTCCTTGGAATCTAAATAGATCAAATTAGACAGAAAACTAATTAATATTATATTCATTAGTATATTATATTCATAGATAATACGTCAGATTCACAACATGTGTCAAAATATTTAAAAAAACTATTTAGGTACTTGATAGATTGTTAGAATTATAAATTAAAATCATTTGAGATGAGTTACCAAACAAAAACCTTTCGAATATTGAAATGTATAATCAAACTGAGAAACTATGTACAGTACATAATAATATGTTGTTTTGCGTTGGTTTAAAGAGTGTCCCCGCTAAATTTAGTTAAAATTGGTCCACGTATTTGACAGTTTTTTTACAGAACAAACAGAATGATTTTTTAATGTACGCAATCTCTGAACGGATAATAAAATAAAAAAATTATGTCCATATTTTGCTTAGCCTAGGCTCAAAGAACGTTCCTGCCAAATTTCTTTAAAATTGTTATTTGAATTTGACAGTTCTAGTGGAACAAATATCTGTAAGGTCAGACGAATATGTCAAATGGTCAAGTAAAAACAGAACTTAGCTTCGATCGATAATTTATTATTATTATTATCATTATTATCATTATCATCATTATCATGCATAACGTTAATAAAGGAAAATATAAATTAATACTATACATTTATTATTTTGCAATCCTTGTGTTCTGTATTTTCTCATTGCTGCTGTATTTTCTCATTGCTGGCCTGTTAGAGGTCTCTACTATATGCAAGCAATTTAATTGATGA
Organism: Timema bartmani; assembly: GCA_902151455.1. Taxonomy (NCBI): domain Eukaryota; kingdom Metazoa; phylum Arthropoda; class Insecta; order Phasmatodea; family Timematidae; genus Timema; species Timema bartmani. The sequence continues at coordinate 293,566 of CABFWB010000117.1, read as the reverse complement.
AAATTTAAGTTGGAACTGAAAATTGTTATTGCTTGATACTATATATGTAATATAAAACATTATATTATAGCGCAAACCAAATATTTAAGGTACAAATACACATTAAGTATATAGAATAGAAAACATGAACATTTTCGTACATAAAAACTAGTTATTTTGAATACAGGCACATAAGCACACATACAATTGTGTAGCAATATATTTATTTTAATTAATTAATATTAATATAAATTTTATAAAATAATAATTTATTCAACATATCCAACTATACTTGTGGTTTTTTTTTAATCTTCTTCAGAGCTGTGAAAAAGATTGCTTTTTATTTTAGTTTTTATAAGTCATGAAAATTCTGTAAAATAACACGTGGCATACATTTCGCAAATAACTGTATTAAAAAAAAAGAGAGAAACTTGGACTTTCCATTGACATTTAAAGAGCATAACATTTTTTTTTATCAAGCCCCATAAAATATACGATGTAAAGATAATAACAAAGTTTGGTGGCGGTAGAATTTTCATGAAGCATTAGGCATTAAGTCAAATTAGTAATACAATACTGAAAGAGAGCATGATACTAAAAAAAAAAAAAAAAATTGAAAGCAAAAAAAAAAA
>CABFWB010000117.1:276689-292782 GCA_902151455.1 Timema bartmani | reverse complement strand
CAAAAAAAAAAAGTGATAAAATTCTTTGAAAGCAGTTGACTCTGTCATAAATACGTATATTGGAACACGTGGATTCTTGGTCTAATCTAGTTTTATCATCCCTCGGGCTATAAAATGTTATAGCAGATGTGAAATTTTAATAAAATGTCAACGAATGGAATTATAAGAAGTAGGTCACGTTTTACATTGTATTTTTTTTTTCAGTGCTTAAATTATATTCACCACTGAGCAATTATTCGAAAAAAAATACTGATCCATTATTATAGAAATGTACGAGGTTGAATTAAAATAAACAAACCTTCTGGCTTTAAATTTGCATAAAAATATTGCACAAATGCAAATGTAGGAGATTATAACAGTCGTAATATTAATCAAAGTACGCAGCATAGGTCGGATAAATTGTTCATCTCTTATTGTATGTAGAGATATAACCTTTTATTACACTACACACTCACATATGTTATCGAGTCATTGAGGACGTTGGAATAAAATCACTCTTTGTCGCCATTGATGAGACCAGGGTTTGTATCCTGGAAAGTGGAATATAATCTATTAATGTGGTTTATTAAACTGCTCACAATGCTTTTTATTTATCACTGCTTCTTACTATCTTTTAAGGTAGTACACCTTTATGATATATATTCTAATGAGGAAGTAAATATTTTAAAGGTGACCTACCAGCATTTGCATAGAAGGAGAGGGGGAAACCACCTTCAGTAGACCCAGCCGTGAATCTCTTAGTCAGGCCAGTCTAAAACGAAAATGATACCTTAGACCTTTCGGCCACTGAAGCGATTGAACGCTCTACCAATAAAATATTGCACCTCACTTTTATCAAATATTTTTATACGCTACGAATCATTCAGGTTTTTTTTCAATATGTTTGGGAAACTTTACTTTAGCATTACTTATTTTGTGTAGCTTTAAAAAAATATTTTTTAACTTTATAAGTTTTGTGTGTACAAATAATTAATTATATTTTAAATAGGACTTAATCCTATTATATACTCATAACTTGGAAGTGTTAAGCTTCTAAATTATTTGGGTTTGAATTCTGATTGGAAAGTATTATAGTATGTAAGTGGTGCAAAAGCATTCGAGGTAAAAGGAGTTTAGTAGCCTGAATAAATATCTTAATACTAAATAACATATTTTAAAAATATATATGTACTCTATATTTTATACCATCGGTGTAGAGGTATTTCTCATTCAAAATGAAAATATTAACTATGTAATATAATATCAAGTGTCAATATCACCTTGACTATATTAGTATTTGGAAATAATTATTTTTCTTGACACACATTTACGACGTGCAAGGTGGGATTTATAACAAAAAATGTGAATGAAATCCGCGTTAGTCCAAATATGAACATTTCCATGCTGGATTCCCAACTTGACCTTATCAATCCACCATTATACAAGCCACTACTAAAATATTACAACTAACTTTCAACATTTTAAACTATCTATGCTACACATGAGCACGTGATAAAATCAACTTTACAAAATTAGTTTAGTTAAATTTAATTAGGGTCACTTTTATTTAGGCAATTAACCATTTTAGCTACAGTATTTATTTAGTGATGTTTTGTCGTATATTACAAAAACAAACATATAACATTAGAATGATATTACTAATTTATTATTTAAGTTTAGTTAAGTTTTAAAACCAAACTAGTTAGTAAAATTTAAACATAAATGAAAATTTTATTATTTTTAACACCGCTTCTTTCTAACCGTTCGGGTTATACGCCTATGTACTAATTACACTAATGGCTTAGGGACTACGAATATTAATTGAAAATAAGTGTAACCGCATTTGCGTGGAAAGAGAGGGGAAAACACCCCTCAGTGCACCCGACTGGGATCGAACCAATTCCCGTCTTCGGTAGTCTAGTTTAACACGAGAGTATAAAATTATTGAATCTTAAAAAAACCAGGAAACATAAGATAAATAAGGTGGCATCGCTGCGTGAGTCGAGAATGAAACAATAACTGAACATTAAAAAAGGAAGATTGAATTCATTTAATATAAAAGCCTAAGCCCCTCTGGCATTTAGGGATCACCTATATTATCACTTACGCCAAAGGTAGGGCTATATAAAGGCTCTCCCTGACACCCAACTCGTGACCGGCAGATAAACTACCCAGATTTTTCTTTTTTCTTAGCACCGGTTCTAACTACTCGTTCGGGCTGTACGCATATGTAATAATCACGCTAATGTGTTAGGGATGAGAAACTTGGAATTTATAAGAAGTGTACGTGCATTTTAGTGGAAAGAAAGTAAAAAAAAAATAGAAAAAAAACCTTCAGTACACCTGACTGGGATTTGAACCCCGCACTTCCCGTTATCTGCAATCCAGTATGTTTCAAAAGTGACTCCTTAGACCATTTGGTCAAAGAAGCTCTTAGTTTCCAAGGGAAATATCAGAAAATTAAAATTAATGAATTTTATGCTTTAAATGAGAATTTCGATAACTCTTAATATCATGATATGAAATCACAATATTCACGCTTTCATTTTTTTTAAATTTAAGTTCTTAAAGTTTTGTTGTTTTTCAACTCGTCACACCACACGTAGATTATGCTAATTTAGAGTAAATGTACACGTATCTGCGTCGAAGGAGAGTGTAAAACCTTTTAGAGTAAAAACATTATCGGTACACCCAGCCATGATTCGAACCCCGACTTATCCGTCACTGGCAAAACTAACTAGATGAGTCTGAAACTCAATCCACCGATGTGGGTAAATCCTAAGGTTTATGTCACTCCCTCGCAATAGAAGTTTTAGAAAGTTCTGTTATAGATTAACTATAAAGGGGTCTACATACTTCTCACAGAGAATGTACCTCTATGACGTGTGACAGGTGAGGATAGCCCCGTCACCTGATAGCACAACACGACGCCGTCCATCAATACCGTGGCAAGGCGTGTCAGAGGATAGGGGAGGAGGGATGGAACGAATATTTGCAAGTTCCTTTTAAACCGCATTTATCTCTTTACAAATTGTAAACTAAAATAGCACATAAAATTAGTAAATTTTGTAGAATTTTACGTGAATTATATTTGGAATGGAAGGGAATGCGTGTTAAGAATGTTGCCTATCTGTGACGTCACGCTAGGTCAAGATAGATGTCAAGATGTTAATGAATTTCATTTTATTCGGCGAGTTTTAATGCTATATCATTGAAACAAAACCATACATTCTTAAATAATTCTAAAAATAGTCCTAAAGTGTCATAACGTTATGATTTTTATCTTTAAAAGTAGTTTTTGTAAACGAATTTTTTATTAATCATTTAGGCCTACAAAATAGGATATTTGTCTTGGTCACGAAAATGGTCTTTAGGTATCTTCCTGCTAGGATCTATATTAAAAATGTCAATGGAAGCATATGTTTATCTAGAATATGAAACAAGGAAAGGTAAAACTAAAAAGCAAGTCGGTGATTTCAAGGCGCAAATATTAAAGTGAGTGTGTAAACTCGTCAGAGGATGAGAGAAAGGCCTATCAGCACATAAACAAGATCCCTCTCAGGGTGGACTACTGATTTTCTTCCCTCTCTTTTTATTTGGTACATTGGTGTCTAGGTGTGATAATTCTTAGACGGCTTGTGTGCGTCAAGTTAAGATGCAACCCGCTTCTCAAAATAGCACCGAAATCTCCAACTAGGCAAAGTCTTTAAGACCATTATTCTGGATGTTTTAAAAACTTTTTTGGGTGGGCGCACAGTAAATTAAATATTGCTTCTATAAAACAATTAGTTTAATTTCTACATAAATTCATATGGACATTCCTTGAATATTTGCCATGAGCAGAGTGAAATTTTTCCAGGGCTTTTTCCTGTTATTTTAAAAAGTTTTTAATAAAATTCAATTATATGGCAAATTTTCAAAAAATTTTGAGATTGCTGTAAGTATAAATTAAACAAAATGTATCTACTTAAGCAGTATTTTATTTGTTGTGGCCAAACAGTATTGCATTTATTTCTATAAAAACTACAAAAATACTGGCCTTAACTTAAGTTTTCTTCCAAATCACCTTAATTACGTTAACTGGAAGGTATTTTAAACACAATGTATTTACTTTGGACTACTACATAATTATTTTGTAATATGAACTAATTATTTTTTAAACCAACTGAGTCTTGATACGTACCGGTGTACTAGACATTGGCTTAAGAGTACAGGGTTCATTCCCTATACAAGTGGCTGTATAGTTTTTTTAAATAACCCCTTCTCATTACGTTACCTTAGACTAGATATTTGAGGACAGTACTAACCAGAAAACACTGGATTTAACAAAACTAATGGAAACCAATTATAACACTTGTTCATCCGTACCACTAAGCATGCCGTCTATGGTGCAAGACGGGGAGTTTATTTTAAAATAGGCCTACAAGTAATATAAAAAGAAAATATATTTTAATTGGTGTTCACAGGTGATTTAATGAGGACAGTACTCGAATCTTGGCTGGGTGTACTGACGGTTGAGTTGTTTTTCAAAAGTGTTCTGCCCTTTGTCTCAGCGCAAATGCGGGTATACATGCCCTGAATACAACCTTCCTCACCTCTAACCCAATAGTATAATTAAATTAGTACAACTCGGACAGATATTAAGACGCGGTGGAAAAAAAAAATCCTATTCACTCTGTGAAACGTCTTAAAACACCAACCAGAAAATGAACAACTTTCTCTTTTTCTCCGGATCTTAAAACGGCGAACTTGTTAGAGCCACTTTACTCGAATTCAGCCTCGCCGAATGACGCAAACAGAATGGCCAATGTAAACTTCTAATGTAATTCTTGCTTTTTAGGAAAGTGGGTAGTTCGAGCTTCAGCCTTAGCCATCCTACCACTACTATTACTACAACTTTTACACACCCGTAAACGACTTCGAAGAATTTATCTAATTAGTGAAGAACCTCCCCTCACTTCTATTTGAACCGAATAAGAAAGCCTTCCGAAGAAGCGCATTCGCTAACAGAATATTTAAGGGAGCTCCCCTATTGTCTGTACTTCGGGAGAAATAGTCTTGGTTATATCGACCATTACTCAAGCTATTGCTGATCCCAGCAAGTGGAAATTCTCCAAGTAGAAAACCAAATTTAACAAACTTTACAGATAGTAAACTTTTTAACTGCTTGTCGTATAACCGTTGAAATGGAAATTATTAACCATAGAAATGAGGACATTAAAAAACATACCAGTGGTTTTTAATAGATTAAATAGTAAATAGCTTTCAAAAATGTTAGAAAGGTTTTGTAGTAATACTACAGAATACAAATTGGAAAATATTGCTTTGTAGAAACTTAAGTAACCAAAATTTGAATATGATTCTATTTACAGAACATTTTCTTTTAAGTGGAGTTTATTATTTAGATCAAATATGGTTAACAGTATTAGAGAGCCCGTTTTATTATTTACCCAAATTGAGGGACTTTATGAAATAACTATTGCTTCATAATAGAAGGCAACTCATAAAATAACTACTACTCAAAATGGTGGCTCAGAAAATATTCATGGGGGAGGTCATCAGATAATATACATTTTCAAATCGGTAAATAATAAGAACATTGGAAGTCTCTAAAAGATATTATGAATTTTTTTGTATTAATTGATTTTGGGGGTGTAAAACTGTAATTTAATAAATTAGTCAGTAGCAATTCTTGATAGTAAAACGATGCTTCATTTTCATAATTATAGATATTCTAAACAAAAACAACTATTTTCCTCTCACGGGCTGACTTGCATTTAATCAACAATCTTATGGTTTAAATTACATTTTTGATATATATATAGAGCAACCCCAAATTGTACTGTACACTCCTATATTTTTTTACTTTCTCATATGAAGAAAAATTATTATAATCGTTAACACACATGACATTAAGATTATAATTAATCTTAACGATTAATGTTTCTCCGAACCCCCCACCCCAAAAAAGGTGGCTTTTACAATTTTGTCGGTACCTGGATACAGATTTGAAACGGTTCGATGGATTTTTTCGAACTTGATAGCTGGATATTGAACCCCAACCAGGGCTCAACGAGAATTTTCAAAAACTTGATTTTTATTGGTTTGTACATAATTTTTGGACAATGTGAAAATATGTTAAGAGAGCAAGTGTATCCCAAAAGAAGGGTACCGGTAATAATGTTAAAAGTGAGGTTAGTAAGAATATTTCTATGCCAGGTTCAAGCATTGAAGTACAGTAATTAGTAAATAGACATAAATATTTTATTCAAAATTGATCATTATTTAATAACCGTACTGGCTTACACGTATATTTGGCAAATTACCCCTATAGAGCCTAATATGTCAGACAGTTATGGGGTTCTCTGAGATTATACGAAGTATTTTAAGTGTTCCTCCAAACAAAAAAGTTTGGGAATCCCTGTTATAGGGCAATACGTCGGGACGTTTTTTGATTTTGACCCTAGACCTCAAATTGATGGTAGTTAACTGATCAACTTTTTTAAAATTCAATATTTCTCAATTTTGCTTAAAATTGGTATTGGGGGATTATTTTACGGGATCAATAATGTATCTTTATTTTTCTAAAATAAACTAATCTAAGGGTAGCTTACATACAGTCAATTTGAAATTTTTTGAAATTTAGTTTGAAATGGGTATGTGGGACTAGTTTTTTTTTATGAAAAATATGAATTCGTTTTAATTTTTACGAACTAAGAATAATTTTAAGGTTAGGTTAAGAATAGATTAAATTACATTATTTTGAAAATTCGAGATTTGTTTATAATGTTTAAACAAAATTGTTTAGTATATATGTATAAAGAGTGTTCATTGTGACTAACAATATGTTTGTTTTTATGAAGGAAACTTAGTTAATGGTAGTTTACTAAAAACATATTTTTGAACATTTTCTTTCAGACTAAAATACACAATATGAGAAAGTGCGTGAGATTGTGTCGTACAATTTATTTAGTACCACGTTTTACTACCCGTTCAGTTTATAGGCTAATTACGCTGATGTTTTAAGGATGAGAAAGTTTGAGTGTAAATGATCCAAAATTGCGTGGAGAATTAGTGGAAACATTTAGGAAAAGCAGCCCTCAGTACATCCAACCAGGACTCAAACTCCGACCTCCTCGTCATCGGCAGTTCAGTCTATTGCGAGAGTGACGCCCTAGACCATTCGGCCACCGAAGCGGGTAATTATATGTTTTACCATCATTAAACTACACAAGTGTGCTTGTGTATGGTCGTAACGTATTGCGGTCCTTCATAAGCTATTAATAACCAGCGACTAATTATTATAATCCTGAGACATACACAGTCAGATAATGACTTGCCATGATTAAGCCGTCTCTGCCGCGCTCTATTAATCACAGAAGCGCAGTCCATACCACAGACGTCGATCAACTTACTCGATAGCCAGTGTCGCTACATTTTTAGTAGAAAATTATCCAGTTCCTCATTAGATTCTACCGTAAGCACCCCACCCCTTGATAACGTTACTGTTTATACCTTGATACAATAAACCAACGTTAATGCCCTCTTGCGGTCGATTATTAAGTCGTAACTAGCCTGATGGTCATTTTTGGGCCTCACACTCACAGCTGATATTTTCATACTTAATTCAGTAGATAACCTTGCACCATAATAAATATGGAAACTATCATTAAATACCTATCGAATAAGTTAGTATCAAATATACAACGTGCATTCCTAGATCGTTGTTTCTTATTATCGCGTCTTACTGCCTGTTCAGGCTATATACTCATGTATGATAATTACTCTAATAAGATACGGATGAGGAAGGAAGCATTTTAGATATAATCAAACCGCATTTGCACGGAATGAAAGGGGGAAACTATTTAGAAAGAAAAAAAACATCCTCAGTATATACGACCGGAATTCAAACCCCGATCTCCCCGTCTTCAGCAGACCAGTCTAATATGAAATTGATGACTTAGACCATTTGGCCACTGAAGAAGGTTTCATTATTTTCACCCTTTCTTAAGTATTAGCTAACGTTTGTAAGCAAAATTAAAATTTCTTTTAGAAAATGGTTTGTTTTATATATTGATTTATTAAATCTAGTATATTATATATATTAAATCCAGTATATTTATACATAGATAGATATAGATATATTAAATCTAGTATATTTTAGATATATATTAAGTCATATATATATTAATAATCCAGTTTATTTATAAAATTATAAATAAATGTATAAAACACGTTTAACTAAAACTAATTCCCTCGAAATATTTTTCGAAACAAAGATACTTATCAACTCTTTTGTTTGAAAGCCAAGGAAGTCGACATTAATATTTTGCTCTATCACTAGTGTAATTTTATAAGTATTAATAATATATATTAAAAGTCACAGCTGCAGATCACTTTACCTGAAGTATGAATACGTGAAATTAGATGAAGTAACTTTTATAGCTATCATAAACAGCCTTAATCAAATCATTTTTATCATATATAAACCTTGTACTACATGTAATATATTATAAAATCTCATTTTCATCTATTATTAATCTTTCTTATTTTATTCTGCCAAATTAGTTTATATTCATTTTAGTAATTAAAAAAATACTAATTTGGTCCTTTCGTACTAAAATCAGAAGCTGTATTTAGGATAGAAATCAAACTGGTCAGAACCGGTTTGAGCTCAGATCATGTAAGGATGTAATGGTCAAACAGGTTTACTTTTTTGGTCGATAAATACTCTAAAAAATATATTTAGTTGGTGTCCTAAAGGTAATGTATTCTTATAATCAATAATACTGGATCAATTAAATAGTTATTAATTAATATTTATAAACAAACGCAGTTAACTGAAGCTTCCTGTCACCCCAAAACAATAACAATTATTATAAAATTTAAAAAATAATTACGAATGAAAATTATAATAAGATATCTTAAACTCTATAGACTCTTCTCGTATTGCGGTCTAATTAAAGCTTTTTTAGCTTCAAAATTCCTGTGAAAACTGGACTGTTACTTTTCAACTTGCCAACGTTTAAATATTTTTTTCTCTTCTTGCCATGCGTAGGTACATAAACGTCTTTGGAAACTATGACTTTATCTACTACCAAATTACACACAAGAAGCCATGATAGCTGCTTGCTTTGTTATTAGTTGCCATTATATTTGTTTGCATACACGATGATAGTTGACATTTTACGGGATTCAGTATTGCATTAAGTACGGAAACATCGTTCGTGTAGATGGAGCAGTATGTCTGATTGTCTGTTGACACTTTATATTCAAAATTATGCATTATTTAAATTTAAACGCAGAATAAGAATATTGGTGTATCGTTATAATGGTGGTTTTTGTTTAAATTACTTAATACTCTCCTTACACGCAAATGTGGTTACTTTTCCTTTGACTACTACTGTCTTCATTACCACTCCATCAGCGCACTTAAATTTGGACTTACTTCAATGGCCGCATGGTATAAGGCGTTACTCTCGCAATATACCCTATTTCCGACGTAGATTGGAGATAGAATCTCGGTAGGATGTACTGAGGTTGGTTTTTTCTAAATGTTTTCCCACTCTCTCTTTCTCCACAAATGCTGGTACACTACCTATATATTCACCTCATCCCTATCTCATTAGTCTAATTAATACATATCCGTAAATCCCGGCCGGGCAGTAACACGTGGAACACAACAAAACTTTATTGGTACCAACAAACGTTGAACCAGTGACCTTCATAACGGTGAGCTGAATGTAACCTCAATCTGTTTGCTATTAAAAGCTGGCCTTGGCAACATACAATGTGTAATCGATGGGCCTTTTCAATGTCAGACCTCGAATAGTGAAGCTGACTCTATTCAACTGCTTTCAGTTGATGAGGAAAATCGAACGTTTTGGTGTGGAAATGTCGGAACAAAATTATATAGCGCTTGTATAGTCAGTCAAAAAGTGCAGTATGGGGAAAATATACTTTTATTTATTTTAAGTAATTAATGTGCAATATTTGAACCTATTGATTATATCAGCACACGAGAATGTATACGAGCTAAAGAGAAAGGGCCTACCCATTTTTGCCGGGAAATGTAATTTTTACATATCTTTGAGTTATTTTACATTCCACAATCAACATGGGACTGAAGACTTCAATTCAACTTCCATAGGAAGTTATTCTACGGATTTTTATCGCTCAAGATAAATTCGTCGCCCACGGCTGGGTTTGAACCCATGCACACTGGGTCCAGAGGCGGGCACTCTACCCCAAAACCACCGAGGTCTACGAGAGAATAGAAACCAGTCCATAATTAAGTATTGGAAAACCACGTCGATTGGTCTAAGACAGTGGTATTCAACCTGCGGTAAGCGAAGGCATTTTAGGGGGTACGCAAAATTAAAATATTTCTGTTATTTCAAGAGGAACACGAAATAATCAGGGCCAGATTTAGGCTTAGGCACAAGATACTCGGACGTAAGGACATGCGATCTGGGAACGCCATATTCTCTCTTTCTCTCTCTTAGATGTAGAGTATAGTAGAGTATAACTTGCATTAAGCGCCAACAACTTTGGAGGTTCTAAGTTGGAGAGAAGGTTTATCTGGAGGTCACGCGACCAAAAAGATTGTTCCTAAGCTGTGTAGGTGAGTTGCGGCCTAATCTTGAAATCGTGTACTAGTTGCGGCCCGGCTTTTTGAAAGACACGTACGAATTACGGCCCACTCACTTGAGAAAGGGGTATGAGTTGCGTCCACCTCGTTAGCAGTGAGCTATCGAGCTGTCTCAAATATCAGGTAGAAACTATCATCGACTCATGTCGACATCCCTCGTAACATCCAAACTTCCTCAATTCTTGTCGTTCAATAGTTTTGTCAAAAATTTGAAGGTTGGTTGGTCTGGTTAGGTTAGGTTAGGTTAGGTTAGGTTAGGCCAACAACACGGACCGCAATTCATACGTGGCTCTAAAAATGTGGGGCTGCAATACAACTGTCTCTTTAGATGTAAACAACTCATGCGGCCGCAACTCACCTGCAGCCAGTCTAAGGAGTCACTCTCCCATTAGACTATACTGCTGATAAGGGTTAGATTGGAGTTCAAATTCCAGTTGAGTGTAACGAGGGTGTTTCTACAAAATGCTTTTCAACTCTCTCTCTCTCTTTCTCTCTCTCTCTCTTTCTCTCTCCAAGCAAATACAGGTACTGTTCCTATAAGCTAGAGATTCCTCACGTACAGCCCGAACGTGTAGTGAGACGTGGTGCAAAAATAAAAAATGAAGATGCTATTACTAACTAAACTATTTCTTACACATCCTATTATGATCACTTTCAGAATTTTTTTAAATGCATTGAGTTTAATGAGACTGAAGACATGGATTAAATATCTGAGACAAGCCTATATTGCGTTTGGTGGGAATTAAAACGGTTACATTATTTTTCCCGAAAGTTTATTTTAATTGTGTGAATCATTAAGAATCGTAAGTAGCTCTAGCAATAAAATTATTATTATTATTATTATTATTATTATTATTATTATTATTATTATTATTATTATTATTATTAGCACTGCGTCTTACTACTTGTTCGGGTTATAAGCACTTACGCTAATGTGTAATGGTAGGGTGATTGTGAGATGAAATGGAGGACCTGCAGTTTAACGTGGAATCCGAACCACGGTGGAGGCCTGGAAAAAAACACCTCAGTACCTGCGTCTGGTATTCGAACCATGAACTAACCATCACCAACTAACTAGATAAACCAATACTTACACCTTTAATAACATTTTTACCAATGCAGGTTCGCTAAAGATAACCAACTTATACATCTTACCAGAGCCATAATAAAGCACTTATCATACATAATCATTTAATTTTGGCAATAGTTAAATAAATAAAGAAAAATGATAAATTTTAAAGAAACAACACAACAAAATAACAAAATTTTGGGAAAATATTTTTTTTTAATTCAAGTTTATTCAATCGGCTTTAATACGGGGAAATCTAGACAGTTTCTCCGAGACACCTTTTTTGTTAATTTTTACTCCATGTTTTGTAATCTTAAGTCAAAATTGGTAATACTTACACTTAGATATTTTATTGCAGAAAAAAGTCTTACAACCCCCCCTCCTTTTTTTACATAATGGGGGTGGGTAACGGTAACAGCACATTTAGTTTATTAACGATCAAGGTTTCAATAAGTAGTATACAAATATTCGCTGTAATACCCTAAGCAGTTTTCATAATATTTCACACAACAGTCGTTTTTAGCTCTATATTTAGGGGTGTATACCACCCTTATTATTCAAGATGGACCCTAGGTTGCTGATGTGAACTATTCTATTTTCACCCAAGTAATAGCCTGTCAAAGTTTGATGCAATGTTTTGGATACACGTTGTATATATGTACTGCGTCTTACTACCCGCTAGGCATACTCTCATAGATAGACTTTTGAGTTAGGGATTTGAAAGGTTGAATTTTGGAGAATGTACTTGCATTTTCTGAAAGAAAACTCGAAAACCATTTAAGAATAACCATCCTCGATAAATCTACTGGGATTATAACTTTTCCCGGTGACCTGGTGGTCTAGGCGTAAGGTGTCAAACTTCTGTGCTGGGGTCTGGGGTTCAATCCTTGGTCCCGGCAAATATTTATCTGATTGCCTCTGATAAGACGTGTATTAATCACAACTTGTGAATGTGAGGAATGCCAGGCCTCCGCCGTGGTTCGGATTCCACGTTAAACTGTAGGTCTTCCATTTAATCTTACAATCCACCCTACAATTACACATTAGCGTAAGTGCGTATAACCCGAACGCTTAGTAAGATGTGGTGCTAATAGTAATAATAATAATAATAATAATAACAATATAACCTTGCCCACCCCGTATTCAGCAAACAAGAATAAACAGATTTCGCATTTAGACCATTTTTCTTACCTGCACGGGCTGTAATTATATTCCCAAGAACATAGAAACAAAGCCATAGAAATAAAAGATAAAAAAAATAAACATGTTGAATACGCTCTAACTTTCAATGTTACCGATACGGTAGCGGTAAAACGAAACTTTCTCGAAAAACCTTTTAAGCGTTTGACGAAACCCTCTCTCGGTTAGTACATGCCTACAACAGTTACCGGAAGACTAGAACCCTCTTGATGGTTCGTATCAAATACTCTCTCATTGGAAGAGGGGGGTGGGGGGTGAACCTTTCCGACAGCTGCTAATGGAACCACCAGTAGATAGAGAGTTGGTCCTATAGAGTGATCAGCGGAATCACATTTCTGTAGGGGGAAGGAGGGAACTATTGTTTTCATTATGGATGTGAGATATATCCGGCACAAATATTATCTGCAGGGATGTGCCGAGAAATATTATGGTGTATTGGGGGTGAAGTAGCCCCCCCCCCCTCCACCCTTAACTCCTCCTTTCCCAAACAAGAGATTAAAAGATAGTATATATTTTTAACATTGAATCCATTTACTAGTAGGAAACTCATTCATCCGAGTTTAATAGAACTAGGTCAATTTCGGATGATTTTATTTTAACACCGCGTCTTACTGCCCGTTTGGGTTATACGCTTATGTGCTAGTTATAAAAGTGGTTTAAGGATGTTGAAGCTAATATTGAGATGAAGTGTACCCGCATTTGCGTCGAGGGAGAATGGAAAACAATTTTGTTAAAACTATCCTCGGTGCACCCAACCGAGATTCGAATCTCGATCTCCCCGCCCGTCATCAGCAGTCTAGTCTAATGCGAGAGTAGCGCGTTTGACCACGCGGCCACTGAGGCGGGTAATTCGGATGATTGAAGTTCTGAATATTCATTTTTTGTTTTGTTTTTGGGTAAATCTACAATGTCAGGGATGTAAATATCACATTTACATACAATCCATTATGACTTATGAGGAATAATATGTGATTATATTTTTACAAACAAAGACAAAATAAGGCCTACAACTTGTTAAGAAAAATGGCCTCATGGTCTAAATGACATGCTTGCAATATATTGGACTGCCGATGATGGGGAGATCGGAGCTCAATTCTCGGTCCGTGGTACTTATATTTTTTCTTAAATTGTTTTCCACTCTCCTTCTACGAAAATGTGGGTACACTTCCTCTAAATTCAAGCTTTATCGTATCTAACTTATGAGTATAATTAGTACATATCCGTATAACCCGAACAGTTATTAAGACGTGGTTCTAAAAAAATAATACTTTGAAATTTCTATCTTGAAATTTGACTATCGCTTTGCTTGATCGATATACCTGTTAGCAGTAACTGTAAAGCCGACCTACTGTATTTTATAAGACATGACTATAATAGGAGTTTTGCTGCTATTATTAATAGTCTAAAGGGCTTTCTAGAAAATATCAATTTGAATAAATGGGTTTCTAGTGTAATTTAAAGTGCTTTAAACATATTGTAATCGTAGAAGTGGACAATATTATAATAATATTATAAGTTTAGGCATTTAGGAATAGTGCAAAAAATACATCAATAATAGTTTCCTAAGAAGGAGGGTGGATCAATACAGTAATAGCTGTTTCAATGAGAGATGGGTAGATTATCTTCATATTATAATTGTGAAAACTAAACGTACATCCCAAATTTATTTTGAGAGGAAAAGATACTTTGTTTTAACTTTCCTGTACAGTAATTAGGATTTTGGAACCTTAACGTATAGCACCACTGCTATACTAAATTAATGTCCCAGGTTTCTTTCCATATCCATCACCTATTTTTCTCTTTAGAAAGAAATAGTATCATTAATAATCACTTATTAGTATGAATATAATATTGTCAAATATTTAACCTAAATAGCTAAGTAGATAGTACAGTAGCCCCATGGCTTCTTTGGTGCTGACTGATGGCTCACAGCTGACAGCTGATGGCTTTGAAAATCTACCAGACCAAATCATGTATCCCTACGCCGAACCATATGATCTGCAAAAAACATGTGTTTAGCAGCTGTCACTTCTGACAGTCAAAATTTGGGTATATACCTAAATGTTGACTGTCAGAAGTCAGCTGTGAACTGTCAGTCAGCACCAAAGAAGCCATTGGGCTACTGTATATAGAAATGGCACACCAAACAAAAGACCAAGGTTTTGAATCCTTTTCCTAGAGTTATTTTTTAAAGTAAATCAAGCAAATCACAATTATCATTTATGAATTGTAGTCCAGGGTGGAATATTTATTCGGATATCATACTTTCGAATATATATTTAGAATACTTTTAAGTCTAACCATAAATACTATATTTTATTGGAAAAATTAACTTGAAGACTCACTTTGTTTAGTGTAAGGAATCTAACCCAGGTTTCATTCGAGCTTTCAGTTGATCTATGAATCCGTCAATTCGAAGACCGAATCACGTCTCAAGACTTTGATGTGGATATCCTAAATATGTACCCTTCCCTTATCTGAGAGGATTCACAGAGAAGTAAGTTTACGACTCAAGCAGGCCTGCTTCACATCTCTTCAAAATAACGTCAGAACAAAACGTAAAGAGGGAAAGGAGGGTGAGGAGAGAGAGAGAGAGAGAGAGCAACTCAACGATTCTAATTTGTCCCAAAGAAAGTTAAAATCACAATGATATCAGATCGTTGAAGTTAACGAGATATAGGGAGATAAAGAGGACAGAAGATAAATAGAATAAGACCAATGAAATGCAAGACGAGGAATGAAAAGGTTAAAAAGACAAAAGAGATAAAACGTCCATTGTCTTTAAACAACTGCGATTCATAGGGAATTATTCCTAACTATGTTAGTCATATCCACCCCCCACCCCCCTCCTTTTTTTTCTCTCTAAACTTCTACACCAGATCCTATTTTCTTTCTAAATCCCTCTCATTCCCCCTTCAAACCTCTTGGAAAAACAAAGATCTTTTCCACATTTTAGATTATTCAGTAGTTTCTCATCAAAAGAAAAGGAGAATTCATACGAATAATAGAAGTTAACCCAGACCATAAACCCCCTCATCCTATTTTCAAGTATATCTGGATCTTTCAAAACCCTTAACCCTTCACTAATGCCGGCCCTTTTCTCATCCAAGAAAATCTAAAAGGCTAGATCGTAAAATTCTGAGGAACCTTGGTTTTAAAAAAAAAAAAAAAAAAAAAAAGAAAAAGGAATAAAA
>CABFWB010000117.1:229179-276674 GCA_902151455.1 Timema bartmani | reverse complement strand
GTGTAGTGAGGAAATCACCAGAAATCCACAGCCATTCAAAATAACTGCTGCTTTTATGCACCCGAAACCATTTTGAAAGCCTAACGAAGCATCGGTGTTTCAAGTTTAAAATTTTATAGAAGACGGAAACGAAGTGTGTGGTGCAGAGCGTTGAAGGGTTTGGGAGTGTAGGGACGGTTGAAGGGGGGTGGGTGAAGGAGGTTTTTGGGGCAAGATGCGAAGAAGAAGGCGGGAGGAGGGGTCTGGTTTTAGAGCTACGACGTCGAAGGGGATTTGAGGAATCCCTTAAGGTGGATACAGATCATTAATAAATTACAGTTTCCAGTACACTCGGTGGCCTGTCGAATTGATTGTTTTGTTCGACTCAGACGCTCTATTCTTTCATTTGATGAATTAATATATATTTTTTATTAATCCAAGTATTTATCTCCTCTCCAAAAATTCGGCCTAGTGTGAGATTTAATACCTGAACAGTGGAGAACTAGATACAACCTAAATATCTTTTTATTTAGGTTTGCAATTTAAAAATAAAGATTAAATCACCCCCCCAAAATATTGACAAATCGCTACGATTTGAATTATTATTATTTTTTAAATCCGTGGTTTCATGTTCTAGGTCGTCAGGCTTACAATATATTAGCTTGACGATGACGTTCCAGCTGGTTTCCCCCAATCTTACACCTTAGGCTAAAACAGTAATAACCTAGATGTTAGACGAACTAGGCACTACAACTAATGATAATACTTTTTTAATATATTGAGTTGTTGGATACATTTAAGAAATATGAACACAAAATAGTTGCTTATAAATATATATTATATGTTTTCTATACTCCAGGAAATATTATTACTATATATATTGTTTATAGAACCCCCTATTATATATTTAAAATTATTATAAAATTTATAAATTATATATATATGAGAGAGAGAGAGAGAGATAGAAATCGATAAAGAGAAAAGTAGAACGAGTCAGAATTATCTTAAATTTAAATGTTGATTATTTTATACATAATAAAATAATAGAATACGTATTACAAGCTGATAGTACATTTTAAAAATCGTCGGGCTTACATGAACAAATCTCTTTACGTTGCCTCAGTATAGACTATTTTGGTTCAGCATACTGAGAAAAATAAAATAAATGTGTAAACATAAATTTTAAAATAATAAATAATTCAATAAAGTTGGAAACCAATCATTGCGATTGCGACAGCTGGATTAAACCCCAATATAAATATTTGAAGGTATAACGGGAGGTTTTCAATCTCGAGCTATTTACACAATGGTTCATACGAGTTATAAGTTTATTTAAAATAAATTGAACTTTTAACAAACCATCTAGTATCTAGGTAAAAAAAAAGCATCAATCGACATGTGGACTAAATGTTTGGCTCATCTAGTCTGGTTTGGATGTGTTTGGGAGATCTACGTTCGAGTTTAGACTAGGTAAACTGAGTGTTTTTTCCCCCTAAATTGTTTCTCAATATTATTCCACGCAAATGCAAGTACCTTTCCTCTAGATTTACCCTTACTCTATTAAAATAATTAAATATATCTAGCCTAGGTTGACTCTCAGCCAAAAGACTGTATCGCCGGTGATAGGGATTGAAATCCCGGTTGGATGTACTGAGGGTAGTTTTTCCTAAATGTTCTCTCCCTTTCCCTCCATTCAAATGCAGGTACATTTCTTCTAGATTAAACCATACTCGTATCTGTTTTAGCGTAGTTAAAGTATTTGTATAGCTCACATCGGGTATATTTTAAGCACCACATCTTACTACCCATTCATGTAATACGCCTATATACTAATTACGCTAATGTGCCAGGGATGAGAGAAGTTCAATTTTAGAAGAAGTATAATCACAATTTCATGGAAGGAGAGTGGAAAATCATTTAGGAATTAGAAATAACCTCAACATAACAACCGGGATTTCTCAGTACACCCGACCGGGATTCGAATCCCAATATTTCCGTCATCTGCTGTCCAGTCTATTGCGAAAGGGACGTATTTTAGAGTTAGACAGCGCGCCATTGAAGTGGGTCACAAATGGTATTAAGAAACGGTGAAATAAAACAAGACTAGGTAAATCCGTGGGTGACGTAAGTAATATTCTGTATATATTTATTTGAGCTAATTAATATACACTTTCTGAACTAACTGATTATATTCAGTACACGAGAATTTCTATGAGAGAAAGTGAAAGATCCTACCAATTTTTCCGGGTAAGATAATTTCTCATACCTTCCATTGTTCTTTTACATGTCAATATTGACATGGGACCGGAAGCTTTACTTCCCCTCCGAAGGAAGTTATGTTACGGATTTTTATCGCTCAAGAAAAATCTGTCGACCCCGTCTGGGTTTTAACCCATAAACATCGTATCCTGAGGCGANGAGATCGACCAGTAATTTATAATATTTCATCTAAGACAAATGTAAAACTAACATTTCACCTGATGAGACTGTACAATTGTTTGTAGGAAGAGTTAGAGCCATATAACATATTTATATGTTGTTTTCTTCATTCTACCTTCGCTTGTAACCTTGTTTCACAAAGTACTTCAAACTCCTGATTAATTTACAAAGTCGCCATTTCAAAGGTAAAATAAAAATATAAACACTAGACTAAGTCCTCTTAATTATTCAATAGGTGCTTAAAATTCCTTAATTGATGGAAACAATAATTGAGCTCACATATTCTTAGAAGAGATTTTCGGATTTTAAAATCTATTCAACAACATAAGACTTGGTTTTTAAAATATAACTACTTATTTGTTATTTTAAACACTCTCTCCAAACCACTCTAAACCTGCCTGATAAATTAGTATTCCCAACTGGAAAACAAACTTTATTTTAACATAAATACTAACCCGCTTCGGTGGTAGAATGGTCTAGGGCGTCATTCTCGCAAAAGACTGGACTCCCGAATATGATAATACCGGGGTTCAAATCCTGGTTGGGTGTACTGTAGGTGGTTTTTCCTAGATTAATTCCCATTCTTCCTCCAAGCAAGAGCATATTCATTTCTTTTAAATTTTACTTTCCTTATCCCTTTTACACCAGTGTAATTAATACAGGAATTTCGGAAACCCATAGCCCAAACTTCATATATAGTTTGTTTGAACCAAAAATAATACAAAATCCCTATACACTTATATGTGTAAGGCTATGCTAATACTATTAAATTGTGTCCACGTTTCGGCGTACACCCCCGGAATAGCAAAACTGTTCAAGCACGCGTGTACAACAGGTTGCATAGGAGTTAGGCGTGCGGCACTACACACCTCGACATCTTGGAGTAGGGCAGTAGAACATACCACAATTATTAAGTCAACAACACACCAGTCCATATATAAATGCTAATACGTTCTGAGGGTCATCATTGACAGTCTTACATCACAGAAAGTGCTTGCCATTATTACATGTGCAGTGCCACGAACCTAATACCTATGCAACCTGTTGTACACGCGTGCTTGAACAGCTTTGCTATCCCCACGCTATACGCCGAAACTTTGAACACATTTTAATGATATTATTATAGGTTTCTGGATGTAAGTGTACAGGGATTTTGTATTATATTTGGTTCAAACAAGCTATATGTGCAGTTTGGGCTACGAGTTTCCAAACATCCTGTATATGCGCCCTACGTCTACCCTGAAAGGTAGCACGCTTACTTTGTAAGGTCATATTATGGTGTAGCATGTAACATAGGGTCATAGTGAAATCCGTCAAGTTAAGACTGCTACCTTTCGGGGTAAACGTGAATATACGTACAGCCGGGACGGGTAGTAATACATGCTGAAAATTAATAAATAAAAACATAATATTTGTATCAAATAAAGTTAAAAACGATACCTGGATATAGCAATCAAACCCAGGTCAAGCTGTCATTTTTTAACAGCAGTGTACCTCTACTATTTACTAATCAAACCAATAAATCTTTGTATTTAAATACATTTAATTAGTAATATTTGTTTTTAAAACGCTTAAATAATGAATTAAATAAACACCCTTCACTGAGTAATGTATTGCTCACTATTGCACAAATTTTATTACCTTTGACGATTTAGTAAAAACCCGCTTCGGTGGCGTAGTTGGCTAACGCGCTAGTCGTGTTGAGCCCGACTGCCGAGGACGGGGAGAGGTTCGAATCTCGGTCGGGTGAACTGGGGATGGTTTTTCCTAAATGGTTTTCCACTCTCCCTCCACGCTAATGCGGGTTCACTTCTTAATCCATTAGCGTAATTAGTACTTTGGCGTATAACCCCAACGGGTAGTAAGACACGGTGATAAATAATAATAATAATAATAATAATAATAAATATTTAGTAAAAAAAGTTTGATGAGATTCTTTGTGTGCTGCATCTTACTCCCCGACTGGGCTATCTTATTAGTTAAACTAATAAGCTAGGGATGAAGCCGGTATAATTTTAGAAGAAGTATAACCACAATTTCGTGGAAGGAGAGTGGAAAATCATTTAGAAAATATAAAAACACTCTCAATATATCAACAGGGATTTGAGATCCAAACTTCCCGTCATGAGNACAGACAGACAGACAGACAGACGGAAATTCAAAAACCACTTTTTCGGATTCAGGAAGTCATGAAACGTCAAAATTCATCAAAATCTCGAGTTCGATTTTTTTGACGATCACCATACTTTCTCTACCTGTAAGATAGAGAGAAAGTAAATATATAGACCTTCACAGAACAAGTAATGGATTCTTGCAACGTTTTGGAATCAACAACCTGACCGAAATAAAGTCAGTGCGAACCGCTATAGATTATTGGAATTTCTCTAGCAGGTAGTAAAAAATATATATATACCCAAAAGAAAAGAAAGATGGTCTCCATCTTAGCTTCTTCTCCTTCCACTCTACACAGTATGTTCAACAATGGGATCCCTCTAGGATTTCAGCTGTAAGATCTATTCAGCAATTCAAATCAAGTGTACCCCCGCCTTCTGGCACTCAATAGTAACTTGCGTTCTAGTACGGAATATATTCAATCGATCTTTAATCAAGTAACAATAGTTGGACAAGATAAGATAGAAAAAAAATATATGTATCTGAAGGCATTCGTAAGACTTTTTTTTTTCTCCTGCTCTCTTATCCAAAACACAGATTTTATCACAATACAATATTACTTTCTATTCTCATGACACTGAATACATTTTTTTTTGTCCCCGCCCAAGTTCAAACCAAATGTGCTTTTAATGGTTAGATCATATCGGCCGGGAACCATATAGTTAATGTATTATATTAGGTCTATAAGCTTTGAGAGATTTCATATTTTTATCAACATTTGAAAAAATAATAAATGTCACAAACCTACTTTTATTTATTTGATACACTTACAACAATTTTACCTTAAATATATGGCAAATTTACAAATTATGGTAATTTGACACCAAGAGTACAGTCCTAGATTGAAATGTTTTACAATGTCATCGTATGTAATTTTTTCATCGCCTAGTAGCCTGCCTCAGTGTTCGCATGGTATAAGGCGTCACTCTCATAATATACTGTGTTGCTGAAAACGGGGAGCTAAGAGTTCGAATCCAGTTTGGGTGTACTGAGGGTGTTTTATCCAAAATAGATTAACACTATATATCCGCGCAGATGCGGGTACACTTATTTTTAATTTTACCTTCCTCATTCTTAAGCCATTAGCTTATATACGCCAATAGCTCAAACAAGTGGTAAGACATGTGTAATAATTTATATTTTGTTTAAAAGATAATATTTAGGTTAGAGATATATCAGTATCAGACATCATATTAATTTGATATCACAAGCTTCGCTAGTTATGTATAATTTAATTGTACAAGCGTATGCTTTGCTATTCCCTTTCACGTACAATGTAATTAGTACAAAGGGCAGCATAAAGACAGTCTCGAGTCGCCAGTGGCTGTGGTATCAATGATAGCTCCTAGTAGCAGATGATTTCCACCCTTCCATCACAGACTCTGCCTTAAACTATGAGTGAAGGATAGCCATGAGCTCGGGATGAATCCTGAATAGCTCAGTGATAAAGTATTGGCGTGCTAATCCAAAGGCCCCGGGTTCTATACCCATGTCCAGATGTCAGTTTTCAACATTTACGAATTTTGGATGATACGTTTATTTTTCCCTCTCCTTCTAATATATTTATTCATTCCTTCATTTATCCAGCTATTTCTTCCTCCGGCTAGCCACCTATCCTACTTGCTCTTCATCAAACCGGCCATAAATTTAACAAGTACTTAGTACACCTAGTTTTTTGTTTGTTTTTCCCCTTAGCACCGCGTCTTACTACCCGTTTGGTTTATACGCCTCCTAGTAAAGTAACATGAATAATAAATCTTCATCTTTATTCCATTACCCCTCTAGTGTTCAGTGGTAACTCCAGGGCCTAAGTAGACGTTGATACGTCTCTGTTAAATAATTAAAATTTATCAGAAATACACTTACGACATAGTGAGTATGTGGACTACACGTCAAGCTCATCTATAGTCTGGTTAAGATCCATCTGGACGATTCAGGGTGCCTGGGATACTCGGATTTCTAGAGACCCTTTTTACATAAAATAATTAATTGGATTTCTGTATATTTTTTAAATTGTTAACATAACATTTAAACTATGTACAGTATATACATAAAATTTTTAAATATTTCCTTCCATTATTAATTTGCATTTTTCTTATCTTTACCAAGATCATCGCCTTTCAAAGAGCCTTGGGAAAATCGGTTGGATTCAAAAATGGCCTTTTATCTGCGTGTGCTATGAATGTGACAAGAGATGCTGTCAAATATAAATGTGTGTGGAATGGAGCCCCCAAATAAATTAGAAAACGGGGCTTGTTCATCCCTCTGGTTTGGTTTTAAAATAAAGGGCGGTAAAGACTTGAATCTAGGGTGAGTGTTCTGACTTTTTTAAATCCAAACGATTCGCCATCGTCATCATCATTATCATCATAATTCGATGTTTCCACCTATGCGGGTCGTATGGGACATCCTCTTCCATTCCTGTCAATCTTTCCAAACTTCTACCTCAACCACGCGTCTCCAGTCCGCTCCGTGGTCTTCCATGTCCTTCCGCGCTTGGTCCTTCCAGCTTGTCCGTGGTCTTCCAATAGGTCTTCTACCCTTCATTTTGTTCTTTAAACCTTTCTTTGGCATTTTGTCCTTCTCCATTCTCATCACATGACCTAACCACAGAATTTGTTTTCTTTTCAGTGTTTCTTCTGATATAACTTTTTAAACCATCCCTAACTATTTCATTCCTTATCCTGTTTCTTCTTGTTACATTCTCAATGCC
The DNA here is from genome assembly GCA_902151455.1 of Timema bartmani. Classification (NCBI taxonomy): domain Eukaryota; kingdom Metazoa; phylum Arthropoda; class Insecta; order Phasmatodea; family Timematidae; genus Timema; species Timema bartmani. The sequence continues at coordinate 269,371 of CABFWB010000117.1, read as the reverse complement.
TTTCAAGAATCTAACCATCCTTCAAGTAAATTAGATTACGTTTCCTATTAATCCTAGACCATCGTTGTAAATATGCTGATAATCTGTACGAATAGTAAAAAACTGCTGAAAAAAATCCTTTAACTTCACTCAAAGCATTCCGTTTGATAAATGTGAAATAAAAGACAATAATTTGATCTAATCTCAATTTCCTTTGCTATAGTACTGATCAGCAGTCGCAAACCAGCACTGAAAAATAAATAAGACAAGAAAATATAAAATAATTATATAGGAACATAATTATAGCTAAAACACCAATTGTTTTGGCTAAGATCTCAAGGGGTATTTACTTCCCAGCCGAAGATTGGTCCTATAGCCCCCCCAGTGGCTCCAGAGATTCATCTGAGGGACTGTCAATAAAAATTGTTATTTTAATAGCTATCGCACATTTTCAAGTCAACGCATTTCTATTAAAGTCCTCATTTGTCAATTATGACCCATAAAAAAGAACAATATTCAGTTTGAAAAAAATATACACTTTCGTATAAAAAAATATGCTATTTGAGTATTTAGCTTTTACTTTCAGAACCAATCTCGCAGTTGAGAAATGCTTTGTTTGGGTACATACTGACTATTGAAGCAAAACACAACCACCGTCTTCCACCTCCAGACTCTCATATTATCAACATCTATCAACTAATAGTTCCAGACGATCATTCATACTACAAGCCGGAACCTGCATCGCATCAAATCTTCCGGCTCATATATATATGTGTGTGTGTGTGTTTATTGTGATACTTTGATTTTAAAAACATTATTAATTTGACAATTTTATACAAACACTTTATTTTTAAATTAAATATGACTATTTAATTTCAATTTCAAAAGGAAAATGTGAAAGAAGCGTCTTATGTTGGTTTGGACATGTTGAGAGGATAAGTGTGGATGGAGTGATGAAGCCAAAAATATGAAAGTATAATGTGTTGATCAAAAGGAAAGGGTAGTTAGTCCATGTAATATGTGCCTATTGTGTTGTATGCGAACGTGTGAAAAAGAGAAACATTAAAAGTTTTAAGTATAAAAGCGCATGTATGACTCATTGTATGGATGTTGTTGAAGCGAAGGNACGCCCGAATGCACTAATTGGACATTATTTTCGTGGAGGCTCGTTCCATGTCTCGTGAGATGAGGTAAAGATTAGCCAGTATTAAAGTGTCGTTGCCCAGGGGACGCCCGAATGCACTAATTGGACATTATTTTCGTGGAGGCTCGTTCCATGTCTCGTGAGATGAGGTAAAGATTAGCCAGTATTAAAGTGTCGTTGCCCAGGGGACGCCCGAATGCACTAATTGGACATTATTTTCGTGGAGGCTCGTTCCATGTCTCGTGAGATGAGGTAAAGATTAGCCAGTATTAAAGTGTCGTTGCCCAGGGGACGCCCGAATGCACTAATTGGACATTATTTTCGTGGAGGCTCGTTCCATGTCTCGTGAGATGAGGTAAAGATTAGCCAGTATTAAAGTGTCGTTGCCCAGGGGACGCCCGAATGCACTAATTGGACATTATTTTCGTGGAGGCTCGTTCCATGTCTCGTGAGATGAGGTAAAGATTAGCCAGTATTAAAGTGTCGTTGCCCAGGGGACGCCCGAATGCACTAATTGGACATTATTTTCGTGGAGGCTCGTTCCATGTCTCGTGAGATGAGGTAAAGATTAGCCAGTATTAAAGTGTCGTTGCCCAGGGGACGCCCGAATGCACTAATTGGACATTATTTTCGTGGAGGCTCGTTCCATGTCTCGTGAGATGAGGTAAAGATTAGCCAGTATTAAAGTGTCGTTGCCCAGGGGACGCCCGAATGCACTAATTGGACATTATTTTCGTGGAGGCTCGTTCCATGTCTCGTGAGATGAGGTAAAGATTAGCCAGTATTAAAGTGTCGTTGCCCAGGGGACGCCCGAATGCACTAATTGGACATTATTTTCGTGGAGGCTCGTTCCATGTCTCGTGAGATGAGGTAAAGATTAGCCAGTATTAAAGTGTCGTTGCCCAGGGGACGCCCGAATGCACTAATTGGACATTATTTTCGTGGAGGCTCGTTCCATGTCTCGTGAGATGAGGTAAAGATTAGCCAGTATTAAAGTGTCGTTGCCCAGGGGACGCCCGAATGCACTAATTGGACATTATTTTCGTGGAGGCTCGTTCCATGTCTCGTGAGATGAGGTAAAGATTAGCCAGTATTAAAGTGTCGTTGCCCAGGGGACGCCCGAATGCACTAATTGGACATTATTTTCGTGGAGGCTCGTTCCATGTCTCGTGAGATGAGGTAAAGATTAGCCAGTATTAAAGTGTCGTTGCCCAGGGGACGCCCGAATGCACTAATTGGACATTATTTTCGTGGAGGCTCGTTCCATGTCTCGTGAGATGAGGTAAAGATTAGCCAGTATTAAAGTGTCGTTGCCCAGGGGACGCCCGAATGCACTAATTGGACATTATTTTCGTGGAGGCTCGTTCCATGTCTCGTGAGATGAGGTAAAGATTAGCCAGTATTAAAGTGTCGTTGCCCAGGGGACGCCCGAATGCACTAATTGGACATTATTTTCGTGGAGGCTCGTTCCATGTCTCGTGAGATGAGGTAAAGATTAGCCAGTATTAAAGTGTCGTTGCCCAGGGGACGCCCGAATGCACTAATTGGACATTATTTTCGTGGAGGCTCGTTCCATGTCTCGTGAGATGAGGTAAAGATTAGCCAGTATTAAAGTGTCGTTGCCCAGGGGACGCCCGAATGCACTAATTGGACATTATTTTCGTGGAGGCTCGTTCCATGTCTCGTGAGATGAGGTAAAGATTAGCCAGTATTAAAGTGTCGTTGCCCAGGGGACGCCCGAATGCACTAATTGGACATTATTTTCGTGGAGGCTCGTTCCATGTCTCGTGAGATGAGGTAAAGATTAGCCAGTATTAAAGTGTCGTTGCCCAGGGGACGCCCGAATGCACTAATTGGACATTATTTTCGTGGAGGCTCGTTCCATGTCTCGTGAGATGAGGTGATGATGATAGAGAATATATTATGAGCTGGAGACAATGAAGATCTTAACCTAACTTAAGCCTAGTTGACCATGGGAACTGTCCTTCATTAGAGGAAAATCTCCCGGAGCACAAACTGGGAATTGAAGCCGGGACCTCTAGGTCATTAGCAAGGGGCTCTGATCACTATGTTACGAGGCAGGTTGGTGTTTTGTAAATTAATCATAACAAGGATTAGATAATATGTTTTACAGAGGCCTACCTTCCCTTTGAAATTGGAAGATACTTTGTACAGTTTCATAATTATCAAGTATCAGACACTTTCTATGTAAAGGGTCTAAAATAAAAGATGAAAGTTATTGTGGTGTACCTTAACATGTAGGATTCACTTCAGGAGTGGACTCAAAACGCAAAAATATTCAAAGCGGTTTATATAAACCTGTATTTTATTTGACCTTGTTTACGAGATAATTAGTTTTTGTGTTCCAGTAATTATTCTTATTACAATCTGAGCTAATATAACTGATATAATTGAACTGTTTCACAGGCAATGATTTATATCTAATATACTAAATTTATGACTAATCTTTAAACATACAAAATAAAAATTTATCACCTTAATTAATTATTCCATTTCATTTTCTTGCTAAGAGCCGGATTTGTTTTTCCTAGTGGGAGATTGACACGAGACTCTTGTATCAATCTCTTTAAAATCAATTAGATGGATTGTTGGAGGAAGTCCTACTTGATAGCATACGTCACATATGGCTCATGTATGACGGTATTCCACCACCTTTTTTTTAAAAATATATAGGTAATGCAGGACCCATTTCTTGACCTGCTCGCTCCTTAAACTTAAATCCACTGGATTTTAATCTATGGGGATACCTGAAAGCGATTGTTTACGCAACACCCCCAGTCATTGGTGTGCTAAGCCAAGGGTACTGGCTTCGATTCCCATGTCAACATGCCTTTTGACAATTAATTAAATATAGGCCTAATAGTCACTGTATAAACGCAATATTTTGGTAGCAAGATATAATCTAACAAGGTAACAATGATTATACTAATAGAGGGGTAGTTTGTTGATTCGAAGTCCAAAGAATAATTTTAAAAAATCTAATTAACCATTTTTATGAGTATCTAGACAGCCGGTACACAATAAATCAATAACCTCAAAATATACTACCGGTGCTTAAAATTACACACATTTTATATGCTATGTAAAACACACAATAAATAAACACACATAAAATATATAAGAACTTAGAAAAATTAGCATACTAAAATGGCAGACTTAAATCAGTATTGATGAAAGTTGAGCAAAAAAAAAAAAGGCCCTATATTCGGAAACCCGCCCGCCACCGATGTATAACTCCCCGCTTTCTCATTTACTGTGTGTCAATAGACTAACTCCATCTTTATTTGACATTCTCAGTATATGGGGTGGTTAAATAAAGATCGTTAGGGTAGGTTTGAAATGAGTACAAACTCGAAAAAATTAACAATGTTTATATAGGCTCTGAATTATCCAAATATTTATTTTTATAATGTGAATTAAATGTTATTTTCTATAATTTATTTAAATAGAAATTTCAAAGAGAATCATGGTGGATTCGAATACGTTTGCGAATTAACCAATGTCGAATTAGCCTAATCCCACTCTATTTAGTAGCCATTTATTTAGATAGAAATTTAAAAGGGAATCATGGTGCATTCGCATAAGTTTTCGAATTAACCAATGTCGAATTAGCTTAATCCCACTGTATTTAGTAGCTATATAGATAAAATAATACTTGTATGTATATGTATGTAATAAAATTAAAATAGTTTTATTTCTCACACACATGCATGCTGTATCTCTCCCTATATGTCTTCTCATATCGACGCCCGGAACTCTGCTAGCAGACGTTAATTAAAATAACCCAGATTCAGCATCTACTCACGAAAATACGAATAAACAAAACTTTAATTAACAAACATAAATATAAAATAAGTTTTAGATAAAAACTGAATAAACAAATATATTTCAGTATATTCAACATAATAAAATATTCACTCTTATTTCAAAGTAGAGTTTTTTTTTTCAGTACCGACAGTATCTAGTGATAATAAATTAGTTTTACCCCTAGTCAGGATAAGCCACAAACCCCATTTCCTTTTCTCACTTTTCCCTTCTTTTAAAAAAAAAAATATTAACTTATTAACTGGTTTGGCAAAGTAACTTCAGTAGGGGTAACACAATTGCTGGGTGCACCGTTGGGTAATTAGCCTTCGTATCTCGTTAGAAGTAAAACGATCTCCCACCACCAGACATACCCCCTCCAACCCCCCCTCCTTTTTCCAACTCTCAAAAACTACACCAGAAGCTTCCTTCTATTTCATTTCCGTTTTTCATTAGTAGCTCCCTTAAGAATTTTAAAAATATCGGCCACTTACCATAGAAAAAAAATAAAGGTGTAAAATAAATTATATTAATATATATTCTTCTAAATTAAGTCGCGGATAAGTTTTTACTCTTAACAGATTAAAGTTCAAATTAAGAATGAATTTTCAGATATGTAAGAAACATTTTAGTGAGTGAATATATTGTAATAAAATTATTAATAAAACTAGTCCACGTCGATGTTTAATTTGATTACCATTTTATTTGCCTTATTCTCCTATTTCTGCCATAACTAGTCCCTTATATCACAACTATACCAGTCAATAACCGAGTCCTTCCTCCTATCTCTTTCTTCCCACAAACGTTTCAGGCAGTAAAAGAAGAGACAGATGGTGGTTTAAAAAAAAAGATACAAAATCTAAATTACATCAGAATTTTGTTTGGAGCACCTTGTTTCAATACCCGTAAAGGCTATACGCATTATGTATCGAATACGCTAAAGAGTCAGGGTTGAGGAAGGTTTAATTGAGAGCAAATGCGTCCGCATTTATCTGTGGGGAAAGTGGAAAACCACGGTAACCGCGGTAAGACCGACCGGGAATTGAACCCTGATCTCCCCGTCATCGACAATCCGGCTTATTTCGTCAGGCTTAGACAATTCTACCACCGAAGCGGGTCTAAATGGTTTACTGAACATGCTCTAAGAAATATGGCTATTTATTTTTTTTAATCTCACTATACAAAAGAGACTATAACTTGCTTCGGTGGCCGCCTGGTCTAACGTGTCAATCTCTCAATAGGCTAGACTGCCGATGACAAGGATATTTGGGTTCGAATCCCGTTCGAGTTTACTAAGGTTGTTTTTTATTAAATGGTGTTATACTCTCCCTCTATTCAAATGCAGGTATAATTCCTCTAAATTAGCCTTTCCCACCTGCAACTCAGTCGTGTAATTAGTGCATATGTGTAAGTTATAACCTTAACCGGTGGTAAAACGTGGCAAAAAAAAAACTTGTAAATAAACTACTCTAAATATATAATACCATAAATTATTACATGGCATGAATAAATTAAATCATGTAAATAACTTTTGTCTCTTTTTATTACTTTTTTCCTTTGTGGCCAACTTTTTAACTCACTTTTGCTCTTAAGGAGATATCCGGGAGTTTTAATTAAGTCTGTGGTGGACCCCGCTGTGTTTTACAATGACGTAAAAACTTTGTGATCATTACAGACACCTTCTCAACGCCTTAATTACTACACCTTACCAATAACTTGCTCTCCGGAGGGGTGTACAAAGGTGAAACGTGTTATTTTTTTAAGAGAGTGAAGGATTTTATAGGAAGACTTAACAAGGGGAAGGTCCCCTTGAGGCTAAAGCCACGATATAAAATGACGGTAGTTTATGTCCCTAGGGGAGGGGATGGAAAGGGAGTTTAGGGAAAATATTTAATAACTTGTACCGCAAATATACCCAAGTACCAGAAAATACGTTATGCTAAACCCAACTTTGGGACAGAAGGCAATAAATATTTATATATAAATATATATATATATATATTCTGCTGAGTGGAAAAACTCGTATTTAAATCGTTAGATTCTTTTTCATTTTCTCATATGAATGAGGTATTGTAACTGTGAAAATTTTCAACCCCCAAGATTTTGATGAAGCTTGAAGGTTTATTTCCCCCCGAATACAAAATATTGGGTCATACAATTATGTTTATATTTATTTTAGTATGTCCTGTATATCTGTTTGATACTATGGCTACAGACGAAACGGTTTGATGCATTTGGTTAAAACTTTATATTTAATTGCTTTCCACCCGCTTCCGTGGCCGCGTGGTCTAACGCGCTACTCTTGCAGTAGTCTAGACTGCTGATGACGGGGAGATCGAGGTTTGAATCTCGGTCGGGTGTACTGAGGGTGTTTTTTATAAAATGGTTTTCCACTCTACTTTCACGAAAATGCGGGTGCACTCTCAATAAAATAACATTTTTAATCCCTAAAACTATTAGCGGAATTACTACATAAACGTATAAGCCGAACGTGTAGTAAGACGTGATCTAGAAACCAAGAATGTTTGGTGGTCTTGAGTAATATGTTCGCCTCAAGATGTTCATGGGTTCAAACCAGCTGGAATTGAACCATTTTCTTGAGCGAAAAAAATATTAAAAAATCCATAGGACAACTTCTTTCAGAGGGAAGTAAAGCCGTTTGTCCAAAGTCAATTGTGGTATCTAAAAGAACCATGGAAGTTATGTGAAAATACCTTTCCCGGCAAAATCGGTAGGTCTTTCTCTCTCGCTCATAGAAATTCTTGTGTGCTAATAGATAATCAGTCGGTTAAAAAGGTGCATTCAATACTCTGTCTCGGCACAGGTTTATCTGATTGCCAGGCCCTTCGTTCACCTCTGACAACACGTGTATTAATCACAACTTGTGAATGTGTGGAAAGCTAGACCTTCACCGTGGTTCGGATCCCACGTTTAAACTGTAGGTCCTCCATTTCATCTCACAATCACCCTACCATTACATATTAGCGTAAGTGCGTACAACCCGAACGGGTTGTAAGACGCGATGCTAGTAGTAATAATAATAATAAGGTGCACGTTAGTACCTCAAATAAATAAAATAATAAAAATTAATTTCTACAGGGCCATTCCTGGGTATTTTTATTTTAACCCAAAAACTAAGGTTTGCTTACTAATGATTGATTTTTGAAAACTTGAATCTCTTATAAAATTGCTTTTATTATTTTTTTAATAAGGATATGTGGGAATTTTCATATTATTATCAAAATGATGCACATTTCTCTGAAGAGATCTTTCTATGGGGTAGTTTACTAATAACTGACTTTTGAACATTTTGTCACTAATTGTAATATACTAAATGAGAATGTATGCAGTATTGATCTGTACCAAATATTTTATTGTCGGTGAATGTGCTTATTATTAAATAATTTAAGCCATTGACAAACACATCATCAAGGAGTTTTAAGTGACCACTAAGTGACGAGGAAGAAACCAAATTTCACGAAAAGATGTTTGGAACTGTCAGAACACGAGCCGCTTATTTAATACCATCAGGCAGGTTTTTGGAATATATACCACTGTGACTCGATACCAGGCTAGGCCATTCACATATTTACACTAATGGGGCTAAGCGTGAAGAAGGAAGATTTGATAGAAAGTATCTATGCATTTGGATGGTATAATAGTGATAAATTAATAAAGAAAAATAAGCTTACTAAACCGAGTATGTTTCAAACCCTGAAACCTGCATAACTTCTTCTTTCTTAAGTCAACAAACCGAATGTTGTATTAATGTGATTTCTATTTCTATCCATTCAGCGCTGGGCATGCACTCAGTCCTTCAGTTGATTAGTGCTGCCTACACCATCTGGTATAAGTCCCATGTACTAGGGGAGCTGTGGAAGGGTGGTGGCTGCTCGTCGTCTCCGGTGTCAATAAGCGAACCGGAAAGGGCCTACCAGAGGTAAGAGAGGTATTTCCACATACCTTCCAGGGTTCTTTTACATGCAACAATCGACATGAGACCGACGGCTCTACTCCGAAGGAAGTTGCGCTACGGATTTTTATTGCTCAAGAAAAATTCGTTGACTTTGGCTGGATTTGAACCCAAGAACATCGGATCCTGAGGCAAACACTTTGCCCCAAAAATACCGAGGTCGACCCCCTTCACTAAAAAAACCCAGATAAGATGAGATCAACACGTTTGACCACGTGACCGGCCATTAGGGAGTCGCTCTACCGATTGAACTAAGGTGCCATACATCATCTTTGGGTCAGTTTCATAGTCAAAGACCTAGTACTTCTCATGTGCTGCGCTATAATAAATACAAGACGACACCTACCTAAACTTTAATGGAACGCAAACATTGAAATGCAACGTATGTTTGATATAGTGCGGCAATCCACGACACATTTGCAAGCTTGAATTGAAGCCGAAGAAGGCCATGTTAAGCAGCTCCTAATTACTGGAGTACATTATTATTATTATTATTACTAGCACCGCGTCTTACTACCCGTTCGGGTTATACGCACTTACGCCAATGTGTAATGGTAGGGTGATTGTGAGATGAAATGGAGGACCTACAGTTTAACGTGGGATCCGAACCACGGTGGAGGCCTGGCATTCCTCACATTCACAAGTTGTGATTAATACATGTCTTGTCAGAGGTGAAGGAAGGGTTTGGCACTCAGATAAATCCATGCTGGGACCGAGGATTGGACCCCTGACTCTCAGCACAGAAGTCTTGACACCTTACCCCTAGACCACCAGGTCACCTTACCTGGAGAACAAATATGACTATAACTGTGAAACAAGGTCAAATGGGACACCTGTTTATATGGGCTTCTTTAATTGTTTTGGTGTCTCTTGTCCACCGCAGAAGTGAGTCCCGCATTTCACGGTACATCCTGTATATACAGCTCTATGTTTTTATTTAGTTTGAGAGATTGAAAGTCCTGAGAGATTCAGAGTTGTATAAAAAGTGCGATCCTAGTTGCTAAGAGCCCTTGGCTTGTGTTGAGACCCTGAGAAAATAATATTTTTCAAAGTGTACCATATATATTTCAAAGTGTACCATTTTTTTTTCTTGGTATCACATCCTACTACTCATTTGGATTACACGCTTATGTACTAATTACGCTGATGGGTTAGGGATGAGGAAGGTTAAATTTACAGTAAGTGTACCCGAATTTGCGTAGAAAGAGATTTAGAAACCATTTAGAGAAAACCACCCTCAGTACACCCGACCGGGATTGAACCACGATCTCCCCGTTACCAGAAGTCTAATCGATTACGTGAAAAAACACCCCAGACCATGCGGCCAACAAGTCAGGTAAAATTTACTACTGATTTAGATGACGGTAAACAGTTGCGTCATCAGCTGAGATCTACCTAGGATACCCCATTTGATTACCGACTTCCATATCCTCTGCGCCGCGGGGACTGGCACTTCCAGCCACTAAACCACCGATCTTCTCCTCCCTTCCCCTCTTGAAGCTGCAATGCTACATAATCAATCTATTATCATTACAGCCCCACCTATGTCGCGTATGCTATATCGGGCGGGTAAACTCGTGTGTATGTTACCTTCGATGGAACATTCATTAGCGCACATCAATCATGCGACATCAACTTCATTATTGATGACCAGCGCTCAAGAGGACGTCCTGTAGTAGGGACAACAGTACACCACACTTGGTGACGGAGTGCACTCCTCGATTGTTTGTCAGTCAGGGCGGCCCTTGGGATCAAGCCTCTACATCGGCACCACTCTTAAAGGGACGGGTAAGAGATCTTCAGTGAATTTCTCGCAGTATTTTGATTAAATCAGACCTTTAAAAGATTACTTGTCACTGGACATAAAGAATATGTCGAACAAAATCGATTGTAGTTCAAATATTGTTCAATCTTAACGTAAAGATTTACCTCTGGATACGAGAATCGAATCGGGGACTTTAGGAGTGTGCAGCACAGTTAGTTAGGGTGCGGTTGGATAAGAAATGCTCCTATTGATTGAGATGGTGGTAGTAGGAGGGGTGCTAACGCGCTAGTGTTGTGTTGAGCTAGACTGCCGAGGACGAAGAGATCGAGGTTCGAATCTCGGTCAGCTGAACTGGGGGTGGTTTTTCCTAAATGGTTTTCCACGCAAATGTGGGCTCACTTCCTTTAAATTCAACCTTCATAATTCCTAACACATTAGCGTAATTAGTACATAAGCATATAAACTGAACGGGTAGTAAGACACGTTGCTAAATAAAAAAAAGTGGGAAGGGTGATAATTTACAGTATAAAGAACATTATTTGTACTTACAAAATAAAATCAATGTATCAAAATCAATAACTATAGTTAACTGAAAAAATGGGATACATAATGAGATAACCTAAATACACCTTTTATTTCCTTGGGAATGAAAATACGCTCACCAGGTGTCAGTGACTCTAACTCTTGAACCCCTCAATCATATCACCGTAATTATCTGACAAAGCCAAATTATTTATCAATGTTCTAAATAATCAGTGAGTAGAGGCGCTGTTGGGGTAATCCAGGGTTTCCACTCACCTTAAGAACCAGGAAAACACGGGGAATAAGTCCTGTAAACATACTGGAATATTTGTTAATTTGGGATATTTAACTGAAAACTTAGATTAGGTCAATGAATAGACGAAAAAGATCTGAAGTATTAAGCACGTTGTTTCAAACATGTCCAGTTACCCCATAAACAAGGTTCATGAAACGATCGAAAATGTATTTCTCAATCAATATTAAATAATCCTGTTTTAAACATAAATTACATGATTTCAAATTTAGTCAGTTTAGTGAAAAATGAAATTTTATTGCTTTACTAAAATTTGTAATTTGTAGTTCTGGGATCTTTAAATCAGCATGCACCAAAAAATATTCAGTTATATATGCGAGTTTGCTCTATAAGTTAATCGTATTAACAAAATACAAATCATTATGCCTTCATTATTTATATTTATCAATTTATCTATTTTTAATATATATAGCTAATTTTTAACCCACGTCTTAGTATACTTTCGTGTCAAATATATATATATAACTAGTAGCCCAGGGATTCAAAAGGAAGAACTGAAGTAAAATATTCCCACATTTGCATGAAGAGGGTAAGCAACCATTTTGTGAATAAACATTTACAGTATACCCGTTTAGGATTGTAGAATCGTTACAGGCAATCAAATCTAACAAGTTAGTGACGCGTAAGACTATGCAACCATCAATGCGTGTTATTAGTTATTAATACGATTATTAGATTTTAGAATTATTATTTTTAAACGCGCCTCAGTACCCGTTCGGACTATACTAACTACTTTAATGTACTAGGTAGAGTAAGATAGAATTTTAAAGTGAATGTAAAATCATTTACATGGAAGGAGAGTGGAAAACCTTTTAGGGCAAATCACTCTCAGTACACGTGACTGGAATTTGAATCCTGAAATCTCCTTCACCGGCAAACCAGACCAAATGAGCTTGAAATTTAGACCTTATACCCACCTATATGGGTTTTTATGTAAACTATTATTTTGTTTGTTTACCACCGCGTTTTACTACCTGTTCAGGTTATACGAATATATGATAATTACTCTAATAGGATGAGAATAAGGAAAGAAGCATTTTAGAGGTAATCTACCCGCGTTTGCGCAGAAGGAAAATAGGAAACCATTTAGTGAGAACTACTCTCAATAGACCTGATTGGGATTCGAACCCTGATCTCCCCGCCATCGGCAGGCCAGTCCAACACGAGCATGTTGCCTTAAACCATTCGGCCACTGAAGAGATTTAAAGAAAAATAATATGCATAAATTATATCAATAAGCCGTCCTTTTATACAAACTTGTAGATTTAGTATGCAATGGTGTCATAGTGGACCAGGAGGTCTCGATAGTTTTAAAGCAACGGTTCAGAATATCGTGGTTCGAATCCCAATTGACGACATCAAGTCTGCAATATTACAGTAACGACTAGTACTTAGCCTCACCATAATCAAGAGTTTTACCAGTCACTAATAATATGACGAGCGGCAAGTAACTTAAAAAAAATCCCAACACAACACCAATTTAAACAAAGCAATGACGTCATAAAAATGTTCCGAGCTTGGGGGGTGGGAGTTGAGCCTTTCTTCTCGTAAAAAGAGTCCCTCAAGTTGTAACGAAGAGTTTTAATTAAGCGAGTCCCTGGGTACAGCAGTTAGCATACATTAGCTGCTACAAGTCCGCAAACACGCTGACTGCGTCTCGTCTTGTCTGCCCTTTCTTTCTTTCTTGCTTTCTTTCTTTCTTTACCGTTTCTTTCTTTTTTCCTTTCCATCCCTTGCACACCAGAGCGTCTTCTTGCTAGTATATGGGCTGCTTATTTCATTTTAATTGCTGCTGTTCGCTCGTCCAAAAGTTTATATATATAAATTGCATGTAAAAGTTTCAAACGTGAAATATATATATATATATATATATATATGTATATACGTATATATATATATAACGGTTGAAACTTTTATATGCAATTTACTAACACTAACTTAGAGGGATATTTGCACATGGTTTTAACAAAGGGTAAAGGATGAAAGAGTTAATAGATCAAGCTTCCATTATTATTTTTTTTACTTTCTCATAACAAGAGAAAGTATTGTGATCTTGAAAAATCGATCTCGAAACTATGACGAATCTTATTTTATGTGAACATGAAGACAAAAAAATAGATTTTACAATTCTGTCTGCCTGTCTGCCTGTCTGCCTGTCTGCCTGTCTACCTGTCTGTCTGCCTGTCTGCCTGTCTACCTGTCTGTCTGCCTGTCTGCCTGTCTACCTGTCTGTCTGTCTGTCTACCTGTCCATGAACACGGATCCAAAATGGTTTAGTAGATTTTGTTCAAACTTGATATTTAGATATTATAGGGCTATACCACAAAAACTTTTATTTAACCAAGCCCTTCAATTAAGGGTAGTTTAATTATGAGTAATTTTTTTTAGTTCAAAATTTTTCGAAAATAGCCATAACGATTTGATTCATATTGCATATCTAAATTTGATTGGCATGACAAATAGCACTGTATAAAAATTATTTTAAGGGTAGTTACTGACGGAAATTTTTTTGAAAATTCTAAATATTTTAAAAATAGCTCTCAACGATTTTGTTCAAAATGGATATCTGGAAACTGTTTGGTATTACAAATAACAATGTATAGTTTTTTAGGGGGTAGAAACTCATTCATGGGTAGTTTACTGGTGACCGATTTGACAAAAACTTGAAATATTTTACAAATGGCTCTAACGATTTAGTATTTTTAAGTTAAATATAGAATGGTATAGAATATTGTCTACCTAATTTGACCATTTTAAGATAGCACCCTCTCTTATAATTCACTAACGAGCCTCCACTAGTCATTTGTCTATTATTCAAAATATAGAAATTATTTAAATTGAAAATTATTATATCTTACAACAGTTTTAAACAAAGTATAAAGCGCAACGTTTGATATAATATTTATAATTATGTACACTCTTTTTACCCAAACACTTAATAGTCTTACCTTGATATATTAAGCTATGGCTGTAAATTATAGGCTGAGCCATGGTGGAAACATAGAGGTAGGCTAGCTATCTTTCAGGGCACACTCCGTTTACTGTGAAATGATACAATTATACCTTTATGGGCTACATTATGGCCCTATCACATAAGCTGCACCATAGTGGAAACAATCAAGGTAAGCCGTCTACCTTTCATGCTAAGCAAAGTGCTTGAATAAGTACAACTTTGGATCTTCTTCTCAGTTTATCAATTTATTTGAGGTGTTTAACCTGCACTTTCTGAACCGAATGATTACATCAGCACACGAGAATTTCTAGGAGCGAGAGCGAAAGGGGTATTAATTTTGCAGGTAAAGATATTTGCACATACGTTCTAGGGTTCTTTTACATGCCACAATTGACACGGCGCCAATGGATTTACTTCCCCTCCGAAGGAAGTTTTGCTATGAGTTTTTATAGCTTAAGATATGTCAGTCGACTTCGGCTGGATTTGAACCCACGAACATCGGGTACTGAAGCGAGATCTTTACCCCAAGACCACCAAGATCCATCATTCTTCTCATGTTTACTAACTAATTGTCATTTTAAATATTTATGCTAGTTGTTTGATTAAAATTTGAGTTATCATAAAATAAAAAACCAAATAGGATACCATGTAGGCCTCTGAATGTTTTAGATATTGAAAATAATATTGAAAAAAGTATCTGAGATGCTTTTGACAATTTCTCAAGGGTTTCGAAAAAAAAAAAGGGTTGTTTTTCATAAGTGAAGGGAAAAAAAACCCCGTGAAAGATGCATTTGAAATGGAGATAGAAAAAAAGGGAAGAAATCTAAACTGAAGAGAAAACTCTTAAACAACTTGACGTGTATAAAAACAAAGCGGTCGTATATTAACAGAGATAGAATAGGAGAGTCGAAGAACAGAACGATATACCGCTACAGTTACATTGCCGTGCACTCAAAAGTGCTGATATTAATGCTTTTTTCCACTCCCCTATCCTCTCCTTTCCAGTAGCCACCAATCACAAAACTTTGGCCAACAACTTTATTTTCATCCATCCTTCTTTCTCGTGGTTACTGCGGTTGGTACTGTTGCTAACAGATTAAAATTCACCAAATATAAAATTTATTTGGATTTTATTTAACGTACGCTTTCTGAACAGATTATATCAGCAAGCATCTTAAAAACTAATTTAATTCTAAAACAACCCCAATATCCAGTTTATGTCATTGTGAAATGTGAAATCCTAACTTTTAGCAATAAAAAGTTTTTTGGTCATGTCGGGAATTGAGCACATGACCCGTTATTTGTAGGTAGAAATGTGCTACCAATTGAAATAAGGTATCACCTATCAAATTACAAAAAGTTAAAATTCATCTCATTTTTATTTACTGAAGAATATATTGTTAATCTTCATATAATTTTTTTTACTAACCGTTCGAATTATCTTCGTCTCAATTAAATGTTGTAAATCGTATCTTTTGAACCAACATAAAAAACTATACATCTAGTAGTTAATCAAATGTAATTATTATTGATCAATTTTTATTTTTTAAATATTGTTAAAATATAACTATAGTTCAATAAGTTCCACTGTTGATTTCTTACGTCAATTATTATGTAAATTAAAACTTTCTATACATCGAGTTTGGTACAAAACTTCTTTTTAATTTGGCCCTCTTTTCAAATAACTTTTTAAATATTATATGCCAACTTTTACTTATCATTTTAAAAGTATTTCTTCTCTTAAGTATATATATTGCCCCTCTTCTGTTATGTATATAATTTACGGTATATATACATAATTTCATGTTTCATGCTTATGTATCTCTTGACGGCTGAACATTATTATTCAAAAGCTTTCAAAACTTTAAAATACACCTTTTAAAATGGTTAACCTGAGCTTAAATAACTGAATAATCATAATCATAATAATGCTATTCAAAAATAATATGTTTTTACTTAGTTTTGTTTAACGTGACTCGAATTTGTTTGAGATTTTTGTAAAATTTGAACACTATTTACAAGACTAATTTTAACTTTGGGATTAAAATTGCCACAAAATAAAACAGCAGTGAGGGTGTATTATATTAAAAAAAATTTTGAATTCGAATAAAATTAATATATTTAAAAATATTCATTAGTCACCTTTGGCTCCAATACTATTATACAAATATGTAAAAAATTAATTAAACCATCATACTAAAGAATATTACTTGTACACCAAGCTAAATTAAAATAATACATATGTATTTTAACATACATCAAAATGTGTTTGGCTAATACAGTACAGTACCTTGGATAAAATTAAATTATTCGCGAAACATATCTCAAAGTGTCAGTTTTAGCTTTTTCAAATTTGAACATTTCTAATTTCTAAACTGTGACCTAAAGGAAAATACAAAATCAAATTGAGAGAAGTGATTTCCATAAAAAGTTCGAGATACAGGTATTATACCAAATATTATTATTATTAGCACCGCGTCTTACTATCCGTTCGGGTTACACGCACTTACGCTAATGTGTAATGGTAGGGTGATTGTGAGATGAAATGGAGGAACTACAGTTTAACGTGGAATCCGAACCACGGTGGAGGCCTGGCATTCCACACATTCACAAGTTGTGATAAATACAAGTCTTGTCAGAGGTGAAGGAAGGGTTTGGCAATCAGATAAATCTGTGCCGGGACCGAGGATTGAACCCCGGACCCCCAGCACAGAAGTCTGACACCTTACCCCTAGACAACCAGGTCACCAATATTAATTATTAAATAGGAATAAGTACTCGTATGCACACATTCTCACTAACGATCGTCCAGTCATTGATTCACCTTTGACCCTGGAGATATTATCCTTAGATACGAAGATAAGAGCTACACCAAGAACGCTGTAAAAGGGACGGTTTAGATAAACTAAGGTCCGCAGGCCAAATATGTTCCACTGGTGAGTTCAATCCAGCAAGCGTGATAAATAATTTAAATGTTTTGCGTTGTGAAGGCGACTTTTTTAAACACATCTAAACTGTATTTTTATAAAACCAAACTAATATCAACAATTTGCAAAATTTGCAAATGATCCCCCCCAAAAAAAATATGGCAATGTTTGCATCCTTATATTCTTGCGAACAAGTGTTTTCAGCCATGAAACTTAGGAAAAGTGATCTTAGAAACCGATTTAATGGTGAGTAATAATCACCTCCTCACAGTTTAATTACATAGATTATAAAAAAAACTGCTAAAAGCTCATTCACAGTCTCACTCAGCTCATCTCACATCTTTATGTCAATAAGGTATTTTTGTTGTTTTTGTATTCTAAAAGTATTTAAACTTATCCATGTCAGTCTATTGTGTGTGTCTATATTATTTTGTTTAGATGAACTATGAAAAAAATTAATCAATAAAAGTATTTGACCCACCAACCATGTTTTTAATTTGTCCCTCCTGTAAGTAAGTTAGTACATTCCTGGTTTAGATGATAGTAACATTTTTTCGATGTTAACATTGATAACATTTTACTAAACTACTATTTTATAAATATTCATACTATCTATCAAACCTGAGATTTTCAGATCATATGACTTGGATATGAAGGTAGTTTTAGCAACTTTTGCAATTATTAGCTAAAGTTCTTCCCCTATGTCTTATGCTGATCCATAACAAAATTTTCTGATTAGTACTATTAAGCTCGGACTAAAATTTTACAATATTTTCTTATATTTAAAATCAATGTAATTCGCTCCATACCAAATTCTCAAACAAAGTGGCACATTTGATAGAGTTATTCCACCTTTAATATTTGTTTGTGACATTTTTTGAGCACCAATAATGCACTACAGTTTTATTTTTTATTTTTTTAAAGGAAAAAATTGAAGGCCCTGTCATGGAAGAAGATGAATGTATATAAATCAAATAAATTGCTATGGAAACTTACGTAAATACAAAGTGGACTTTTTTTTCCCATTTATGATATTAAAACTAGGACAAACGCCCTTAATCCTCCTTTTCCTTTAACTTACACATTCAAAAATAAATACACACACATACACAGACTGAAGAAATACCCAATATATATTTGCTATTAAATATGAACAAATTATGGTTTAAAAAGAGATTTAATTACATTTAAAAGCAACTTTAATGAGTAAGTAAAGTGTAGAATGAATTACATATAGTTTATATTGTTAATAATAAATACGTTAGAGATGGTGAAAGAGTGACTTTCTAAATGAAGATCTATTTTCTCTATATATGGGCAGTACCGCGCTTCCCCTGTTTGAAAGAATTATGTCTAAACTAAAGCTTTCTTGATAATGGCGTAAACAACAACTAGCAATCCATGTTATCTCTGTCCCACACATATATTTCTCTTCCTCTTGCCCAGATTTTTATTTAGTCGAACAAAGTTTCTTGTTGAAAGGTGGGTGGTATGGGGTGATAAGATGGGTGGAATAATGGGGTGGGGGTGTGGTAGATACAGGAAATGTAGGGGGAGTTCGTGGCGCCGTATCGAACTGTTTATCACCACCTGAAATTGTTGTGCAAGTCTCTAAACAACAACTGACCCTTCATGATGGGTATCTTGAAACTTTTTTCTTTTTTTTTCGTTTTCATGCCATTTCCACTTATTCTTTTATTATTACAACTTTAATCTCTGAAATAACTTTTCAAAACTACATTAGATATATGTTTAGGAAGATTTTAATCATATGAACTTAAAAAAAAAATTAAATGTCAACTGTAACTAATAATATGTCATATTTATGAGAAATCGTAATTAAATATAGTACATATTTATACCACAAAACTAAACATGGAGAAGACAAAGTAATAATAAAAAACCTAATTTAAATATATTTATACAAAAAATTGTAATATTTGATTAAAACATTATGTATTTTATTTACTTTTTAAAACATATTTTACGGTTAAGTTGGATCTTTTTTGATAGAAAACATGTAAAGATTTATTCCCGTGCCACGTCTTACTGCCCGTTCAAAATATCTGCATATCTAAACTAATGGATTAGAAATGAGGAAGGTAGAATTTGAAGGAAATCTACTTGTTACACCATCGGATATTTATTATACAAATTAAGACGTTCTCGGAATTCTAGAATTTCTTAATGGCCGCCTTTAGAGTCTCATATTATTTTTGGGCGTCAGGTAATTATGTTTCTAAACTATAAGTTGTTTATATCTAATGTGATATTTTATTTATTATAATCTATAAACCCCTTTACATCTTATCATGTGATGGGTGGAAGATATATCGGACCTCTGCACCCAATTTCCCCCAGGAAAGGATCAACCAATCGGAATTGAGCCTAGTACATTTTAATTTTAAAAGTATTTAAAAAAAACAATGCGAAGGCTAACTTTTTTTTTTCTATTTTTCACTAAAATTTGTATTCCGAACATAATACAGACCATGAAGAAATCATATTTGATCGATTTCTTTCAAACTTGCTTTGGTGGCCGCATGGTCTAAGGCATTACTCTTGCAATAGACCAAGTTTCCAATGACAGGAAGATTGGGGGTTTTAATCCTGGTTGGGTGTACTTTATCCTAAATGGGTTTCCACTCTCCCTCAACGCAAATGCGGGTAGACTTACTCTCTATTCAAACTTTCTCATCCCTAATACATTAGCGTTATGAGTAGATAAGCGTATAACCTGAACGCTGCTAAAAAATAACTTTTTCAAAATGTCTTTTTAACAGGATCCATTGTCTTCCTGTTTATCAACTCTTACTCTGGTTTTAAAAAAATATCGGAAATTCTACCAGATAGACGTGGGCCATATAAATTTGAATAATTTAGTAATAACTAAATTATACGTATTGTAATGTCAGTAATTTCCCCATTCCTTATTATTCTAAATTAACATATTCATGTTGAGCCCATTCATTTTGTTTTGTATTAATATTAAATTCAATCTTTTTTGTTTGCATGGGAACTTTTGAGAAGTTAATCCAATATTATTATAAACTAGCATAACTACCCGGGGTTTTTACGGGTAAACGCTTTTCTTTGCTTCAAAAAGACAGAAAAAGTATATTTGTTTTATTTTTTCCTAGCCAGTTTTTAATAGATTTAAAAAAATCTAGTCGATAATTAAAAATGCCATCTTTAAAGTGCACGTGTTTGTGCAGTAGGCTACTAATTTTTAAATGTTAGCCCTCTTTCTACGGTAGATATCGCTCAATGCTCATGTTAGACAGAAAAACAAACAAACAAACAAACTTCATTATTTTAATACAGATGCAGATAGCAGTCTGGCTTTCGTCAGACAAGCCCCCTTTTATTCCCTAAAATTTTGAACGCAGTATTTATTGATCACAGTAGTTTTTTTCATCGGCTCTAAAGAGTCCATTTCAAAAGGTAAGAACGTGTCTGATTGGTTGATTAATTATATAATACTGTACAGAAAAAATGAATAATCAACACGCCTTTGTATTGCGAATGGCTTCGATCACTTCGTGAAGACCCCGCTTGTCATGTTCAATAAGACAATTTATTTATTTTAAATTAACTACATTTTGTTCAATGTTTACAAAGGTGGCAAGTCACACTGATAAGTAATATTAAACATATTAATATTTTATTTTAATAAACCAATCAATAACAAAGTAACAGTTAATTATTTTCTGAATTAAATTTTCATTCTGTTCTCATCTTGCATAAAGATAGCCACGCATCCTTCAAAAAAAAATGCAGAAACCACGGACTTAGTGTCAAGTTAAATCCACCAACATCCATATCGTTAGTGATACCTATTGATATTTTAATTAACAAGATAACTTAAGAATATTAACAGAATCCATAATCAACAAAGAGTAAGGAATATCATACTCACATTGGCTGATTGTAAGAACCAATAGGGAAAATCACCCTGTCACACTCACCCTGAACTTAAACCTTTAGTCTCCCTCCCCGGAAAATCAGACAAAACGAAACTTACGCTTTTATCCGCATGTCCACCGATGTAAATAAAATGTATAAAAGAACTTTGAAAAAAACATCTCTACGTATAAAGGAAATGACACTGACCAAATCATAAAACTGCACACAAATATTATCCATATTCTCGATTAAAATATAAACATCACCGGCAAAAATGATCATTATGTTTTCACTCGATATTGGTTTTTTTTTTCTCTCTTGAACCTCTATCAAACTTTCTATAGAAAAATAAAAATGGTGGTTTAAGTTTGAAACAAGTTGCGTGGTGTCATTTCATGTTAGCACGTAGCTGAACATTGACCTGTGAAGTCAGGAAATGAACGAACAAAACTTGGTCAGTTGGAAAACAAGTTTGCTTTTGTGGGGGTATAATATATATTATTATTTTACGAGATGTAATACGAATAAAAAAGGTTAGGTCGGGCTACCAGTTCGAAATCACGATTCAGTTGACGGGTGTGTACAGCCGTACAGTACGTTACAAGCAAATTGGTATTTCGAGGCACGCTCCGTTTATTATGTCCAAGTAGATATCTTGTACTTTATCTTTCTAGAGGAAAAATTGGGTTTTATTCCTAGAAATATTTGGTCTGGTAGATGAAGAGCAGTACCATTGATTTAAAGAACCTTATTCGATCCCAGTAAGCCATAAAAATTATATATATAAAAAAACTATATATATAGTCTCTTCCTGAAATATGGGTACAATATTTTCTATTACTAGGTTGTGTGTTTCCGATTTTATTATAAAGGACTTTAAAAAAAAATTTAAAAATTTGGGTTCAATATTGATAGCTTTTTATTATTTTATTATTGTTATTTTATATGGAGTGATAATATATATATAAAAGGGACGCCTTCGGGTCACGTGACTTGACGTATGAATACGTGAAAGTAGATGTAGTCACTTATAATGGCTATCATAAAATGGCCTCCCTATAATAAATTGTAATGTATCTTTGTTTAAGCTAGTAATTCGCGTGTTGAAGTAATACTATGTGTAAAATGTTATTATTATTAATGGAAAAATTGTCACTAATTTTTATATAATATGAAAACTGTTCATAGGGCAGTTTCAGAAGGTCAAATCATATCAAAAGAAATTTCATGAGCATTAGACTTGTAAATTTTTGCTCAAAAAGCGACATCAAAATCAATTTTATAGGCAAAAATCACAGCGTTCAAACACTCCCCAAATATAAATGGAAACGGAAGAAATTGTTTTATTATTTTATAAATAAATGCTTGTCACAAGCCAAACAAATTTAGTTTAAAAGAAAAACAGTTTTGATGGTTAGTGACCTGGCGGTCTATGCGTAAGGTGTCAGACTTCTGTGCTAGAGGGTCCGGGGTTCAATTCCTCGGTCCCGGCACAGATTTATTTGATTGCCAAACCCTTCCTTCACCTCTGACAAGACGTGTATTAATCACAACTTGTGGAATGTGTGTAATGCCAGGCTTCCACTGTGGTTCGGATCCCATATTAAACTATAGGTCCTTCATTTCATCTCACAAACACCCTACCATTACAATTTAGTGTAAGTGCGTATAACCTGAACGGGTAGTAAGACGCGGTGCTTATAATACTAGTTTTGATGGTTCATTTGTCATTCATTAAATTTTATTTTATTCGTATTCTTTGTATACTTGTTAACCCCTTTGTTAAACAGTGCGAATTGTGTGCATTATGTTACTCTTTTTTTCTTTTTTTTTTAGCTATCCTCCTGTTTTTATATAACTCCATATTTATTATACTATTGTAATATTTTAATTAATTATAAGCAAACTTTCAATATTGAATTGATGAAAGAAAGCAAGGCCACATTTTGATCCTTACAGAATTCTAGTCAATTTAAAGTATACAAATAACGTTATTTATTATTGTTTTTGAAAAATCCATATCCAAAAGGTTGTTTAGCTAGAAACGAGAAAATGGTATATAAATAGGTGTTTTCGCCGAGTGTTGAAAGGAATAGTTTCCAAGATTATGATGGACTTATTTCCTTTCAACAATAATCTATTCAATCAATGTACTCTCCGATTATAGTGAAAACTTGCAGTCTTACCTTGATATACCTTATGAATTAGCATACAACATTTTATAAAACATAATTTTCCCGATAAGACTTTGGATTCCTTTCTTCAATAAATATAACAAGTTGACTATTTTTTTTATTTTTTTTACAAATTCCCAAAACATATTCGTTTTGTCTTGCTCTGAATGTTTTACTTTTATTGACTTATTTTATTTTAAGTAATATTCACATCCCCCCCCCCATAGTTGAGTTCATTGAAATTTATTGCAATATTGTATAACTTGTCTTATAACTATTTTAACTTACATTATTGTTTTTTATTTGACATTTTTATTGTTTCATATGCCTTAAGTAAAGTAATTCGTTTCTTAAACTTTTTAATTATTCTTCCTTAAAACTAATAATTTCATATAAATTATTAACTTTTAAGCTTATATTTCAGAATCTATAAATTCTATTTTAAAACACTATTTTCTACTTTTGTAATTTTATATGTTTCGTGCTGTTTTAATTGCATCTATAATTTTAATTAATTCAATTCTTCTTTATCATCTTAAATTATTATTCTTTATGTAACTTTAAATTATTTTTCACTCTTTCGTAAATTCCAATTTTTTATTGTTCACACCATTATAACCAATAAATATCAACTTCTCATTCCTGAGTCTTATATTATATCCTATTATATACCACTATATATGAACCATGACCATAGTGGAAATAAGCAAGGTAAGCTTTCTACCTTTAAGGGTAGCCTACGTGTACATAGTATATCTCATATTCCGATACCGTAGTGTTGATTCGTAACCGTCTGGGGATATGTTTTTGAACATATTGGATCTCGTTTATCCGGCCTGGGTGGGATTGGGTGTCATCCGGATGAATGAAAATCCAGTTAGTCCGAAAATTATAGTTATTATTATTATTATTATTATTGTTATTATTAGCACCACGACTTACTACCCGTTCGGTTTATACGCACATACGCACATACGCTCATGTGTAGGGGTAGGCTGATTGTAAGATGAAATGGAAGACCTACACTTTAACGTGGAATTCGAACCACGATGGAGGCCTGGCATTCCTCACATTCACAAGTTGTGATTAATACACGTCTTGTCAGAGGTGAAGGAAGGGTTTGGCCATCAGATAAATCTACGCCGGGACCGAGGATTGAACCCCGCACCCCCAGCACATAGGTCTGACACCTTACCCCTAGACCGCAGGTCACCTAAAATTATATTAAACCTGAATTAAAACATTACTAGGCCCTACTACAATTCAACATTTATTTTCACACCAGCAAATTATAAAACCATTGAAACCTGTTACAGATACTCTTTAGTCATAGAATGAGTAACTTTTTGCTGTGCTAGTTTTTAATGGGGTTTACAAGCGGCGTGGTCACGCGGTACGACTACAGTATCGTAATTAATTAATGTGTTTGAAGTGAGTTTAAAAAAAAGTACATCAATTATTTTTTGTCCCATACATTTGTTAAAACAAAAAAAGTAATGCGAAATGTATGTCCGAATAAACCGGAAATCCGTATCAAAGATGGCCTGACAGGCGAGGACTCACTGTATTATCCACCTGAACAGCTGGTAATGTGTTCTAAGGCGTCAGACTCTCAAAAGACTGAAATGATGATGACGGAGAAATGGAGTCTCGAATTTCGGCCGTGTGGATTGACTGTGGTTTTCCACAAGGAATTTATTATAAATGATTTACCATCCCTTCTTACCATTAACGCGGTTACACTTCTATAACTAGCCTCCTCATCCTCACCCCTTAGGTTAATCCGTAAAGTAGCGTCTTGATTAATTGTATGGACTAAAAACAATAGTTTGTGTTATCTCTTTTAGTCTTCCAAAGCACTGATTATTCTTTGTATACATTTCAATGTCCTTTTTAATCAACATTTACAATACATGGCATTTATATTTTACTAAAGATAATTATTATTATATATAATTGAGATTGATTTAAAATAGCTAAGCTATTTGATAATAATTTTAAACAAACTTTATATTATAGAATGTGTAGGAAATATATTTTCAAATACATTATCTTTTATATATAAATTTAGCAATAAACTCACAATAATGTAAACATAAGAGTATTTATTTTGGTAATATTCATTATAATTGTAGGGGTAAGGGGAAATATGTGAAAAAATAATTTAAGGAACGCACTTAGATGTTACATTTACTTAAGTCGATATGTATAACTTCTTTTAGTCAATTAAATCAAGATATAAATCAAGAATAAATCATCTTGCACGCTATTTATTCTTGATTACTATATTGATTTAATTGACTAAAAGAAGTTATACATATTAAATTAGGTAAATATAACATCTGAGCGCGTTCCTTACATTATTTATATCAGTATTGATCAAAACCGTAACAATCGAACCTTAAGAGATGGCAGCACCTCGCTTTCTTCTAATTGCTTCGAGCGCTCACCAAGAGATCGCAGCACTATCTAGCGAGGGGCAATAGAAGTCTCGGGTGTGTTGATTTGAAGTGGGCCACTCGTGTTGGGAAGCAAAGGAAGGAACAGTTGGAGGCGAGGGGTTCTTTGGAGGGCCCTCGAGGAGTTTATCTTGTGGGAGGTACTTCACTTCGTAGTTGTGACCTCTTTGGACGAGAGCAAAGCACGCCTTGGTAACGAAAACAGTCACTAAAACCCTCAACACAGGAGGGGAAAGTAAAACGGCTCGGCCCTTAAAAGCATAAAAGGTAAACCATTTTCTCATGTGTTTTTTTTAATGTCAACATCGCCGAAGAAACTGGGTGCGTTAGTGATGGAGGTCTCATTTATAGAAAGTCGCCTTTCTTGAGAGTATACATGAGCCGAGTTGTCACTTGACAAATAAAATTAATCTATTTATGAATATTAAGAGGACCCAACTGCTAATCTCGTCAGTAAACTCTCCATCTGTGCAACAAACAATACATAACCACCGAAAGTTCAACAACAGTATTGATGGATGTAAATAAAAATATACTTTAGAAACAAACTAGTCTTTCCTTGACCGACTACACCATGGTTAAGCTTCACCATATTTGAACCAAGCAAGGTAATCTCCTCTACTTTTGAGGAAAAAAACTAAGGTCACATCATAGTGTAAACGAACATTTCGTACCTCTTCAAGAGGCTGTAGTTGCCCTCTCATCTTCAGAATACCAAAGAAGAATAAAAGGCAACAATAACAGGGGACGAGTTTCAATGACTTGTAAATAAACTAGGTATATAGCTAGGACCCGAAGAGGGTAATTTGCCCAGGACACAGGAATGTTTATTCATTTGGGCTAAATACACATGGATGAATTGCTCTGGCTACCATTATTTCCCTTTGTAGGCCTGTCCCCAAAAATAGATACATTTCTGGCCCCGTATTGACAAGAAAATAGCTTTCTAAATCAGTCGTATTTATCTTGAAATTTTGTATTGTTATCATAACATATCAATTTATGTATAGGCTTGTCACAAAAAACATAGCTAAAAGGGAAATATATAAGTTTTGCGAACTTGCTTTTAGAAATCTTAGAAATGTAACACATTTTTATATAACAATAATTAACTTCATTTACTCCAGGAGTAGTTTTTTATGTAAATACACATGTATTAAATTGAGTGTGTCTATTTTTTAAATACACACACACACATACCCAAAACTATAATTTATTCATGAATGCTTCTTGAATAAATTCTAATTTTGGGTGTGTGTATTTTTTTTAGTTAGACTGGTAATTCTCAGGAAATATGCATTTTCAAGACCCAAGCCCAAAATAATTAGCACAGACAAATTTCAATGCCAGTTTTTTTTTCCACATGATTCAAAACAATAATATGTAGTTCTTGAAAAAAAAAAAAGCTTAAACCAAGTTGAGTGGCTGAAAAAAAAAACTAGACCAAATGTCATTACCATCCCCTGTCCCCAAACCTCTTTCAATGTTTTGTGTAACTACACAGAATGAAGAAAGCAACACTAAATTGTATTATACTCAAATTTAAAATGTCAAAATCTAATATTTTTGCACAAAAGAATTTCACATCAAATATAAAAGGTTTTTATTTTATTTTTCTAAGTCTAATAGCTGTCCCTAACCTTTTGTGTCATTACCATCCCTGGTTTATAATTTCCCCCTCCAACCACCAGAATGTACTGAAAGCAGTAAACTAAATATAGTTGAATAGCAGTATCCATCTTTGAGTCTGTGTAAAGTGAAAAAACACATGTGAAGAGTTTTTGTTGAAGTTGAAGAATTCAGAAGATCCAGAAATGCCCAGGTATGTTTATTACAGTCATTACCATCCCTATGGGTTATTAATAGAGTTTTATGGTTTAAATTCAACCAATTTTTCAGCAGTCGTAGGATGCCTGCCTATGTTAAAAGAAATCATAACCTCAATCATAACATTTGAATTCATCTTGCTGCAGGCTTTAAACATAAAATATGTCATTACCGTCCCCAATGTTTTAAAGGACGGTAATTACATTATCTGGATGGTAATGACATTTTTTTTTAAAAAGGTATTTGTGGTTTTAATTTAAAATGTATTACATAATATTAAAGCACTACTTTTATTGAAACATTTTTATTTATTTTTGTAAATAGTAATTTTATTTGTCACGCTAGGTGAAAAGGTGATGAATCGCCACGTGAACCCAGAAAAGAAAAAAAACTTCATCAAATTTAGGAATTTGTGGAGATAAATCATTCTCTCAAAAAGAAAACTAGAAATCTGTACAAATTAATTTGAGTAGTACTATTGTGATAACAGAACAAAGGCTCAAAGAAAGATAAAAAAGCAAAAGTCGCGAAAACAGACAAGAAACAATCCGGAAAAACATGGAAAAGCAAAAGGAATTGAAAGGGAATGATACCGCAAACATACCATAGATTATATTAATATTTCTACTCATGAAAATAAATTATATTAAACCAATTATTTGGTAAATATTTCTATTTTAGATGTTGTTGAGTTGAACAAGGAAAATTTTTTGTTAATCAGCTTAATGAGTCATTTTAAGAGAGGCAAGTTCTACCGAGCCAAACCACCTGACCACCAAAATGTTCGTGCAGAAGAGATCTTGTGCAAAATAAAGGATCCAACAATGCCTCTTACAAGTCGACATTTTACTATAAACTTGCAGCAGTGGTGATCCGACGATATTATTAACTGGTCTCCACTATAACCGTACCTCTATTTCTTATTATGTTTGGATGAATTACATTACTCTATTTTAATTGAATTTTTTTTTCTGTGTTGCTTTTATTCAATTGAAAAAGATAGAATATTTTTTACCATAAAGTTAATTATATCATCAGAAGTTTGATCAGGTTAAGAGCACTTAACCAAATATATACTTATGTAAACGTTAAGACTTTATTTTCTTATTCATAAATAATTAGATATAACACATTGTTCTAAACCAAATATAACATGAAAATGGAAAAGAGTTATAAATTGTTTAGTCACTATCCTCATCTTAATGTAATTTACTTCTTCAGATTGTCATTACCATCCCCCGGCATAATTACAGTCCATGTATGAATAAAATGGCTTTACTTAATTATTTAAACTACTTCAAGCTTTTATTATGCGTTTTCCATAAGGAAATGTCCAGTTCTATGTGTTGAAATAAAAGTTTTAGTTTCATTAAATAGATCAGTGAACAGTTGAGAATGTTTTCACTTTGAAATATAATAAAAACAATAAAATGTGTGAAATTATAAGCTTATATTAAGAGTTAAATTAGAAAAATCAAAATAACTCACTTGAATCAACTTAGTACAGTTAATTCCTATACATAAATTATTTAAAAAAATGAAGTATTATTAAAATAAATTATTTTATACCATTTGTTTTCAGGGACAGTAATTACATTTTTAGGTACAATACAGAATAAAAATCGTTATAACATAAGAAACTTCTATTATTTTCCATGGCCAATATGAACTTTTTATCATTAGTATGTAAAGGATTTATATAAAAAAATTATTTAAGTGCAACCAAATATTTTGAAAAATTTCAATTTCCTGATTTGAAAATGCATGTTTCAGGAGAATTACCCAGACACATTCAATCTAATACATGTGTATTTACATAACAAACTATTGTTGGAGAGGTTAAAAGTATATATATACTATATATACATGAAGTGTACACACACACACACACACACACACACACACACATACATACATACATACATACATATATTCATACCGATTTCCATCCACTACCTAAACTCAATTTTATAGGAAGGAACTTACGTTTATATTATTAGTACCCGCATTAGCGGGCATGCTGTTTAAAGCGTCAAGCTCGTTTAGTCTGGTTTGTCTATGACAAGAAAGTTGGGGTTTTATTCCCGGTTGGGGGTGTACTTATGGTGGTTTTACACTAAATTGTTTCCTACTCTCTCTCTCTCCACCAAAATTCAAGTATATGTCCTCTACATTCTACTTTCCTAATCTTTACCCCATTAATAAATGCATATAGACCAGACGGGTAGTAGGAATATAGGCGTATATATACTGGGAAAAAAAGAGCATTAATGTGTATCACTTGAATGCCATTTTATTAATACTCTTCTTCCCTATATTGTCTACTCACAAGATTCCGATCTTAATGGCCGTGTTATTCTTCAATGGTTCTTTTCAAAACGACATTCCTTAAGATCCATATCAACTGGCGTTATGGGCCATTTTCTTGAGCTTCTTTTCCTTATGATCGTGAACAGACCACATAGTATCTTAATGATATTATCCTCTAATACCTCCACTGCATCGTTTGTCGAAGAGAGGACACTTTCTAAAGAATGACCATAGTTTCACTTCAAACTTCCCTTTTCTTCTGCCAATAGAATGGAAAAAGGGGTGGGGTGGGGTGAAAGGGATCCCTATTGTAGTACTTTATGGCTCTTGGGAAATTAAGTGACCAGCCCCCCCCCCCTTTTTCCACTTTTTCCAAGCTCTAATATTATTATTTTTTTACTTTTTCCATAGGGAATTAAAAGTGAAGTAGGAAATAGTAGGAACAATTCTATTTTGTTTGATAAAAAAAATATTTTTTTCTCAAAGTAGCTGCAATAATACAATGTCAACAATTCTTTGAAAAAATAAATGTTTACTTGCTAAAATAAAAATGAATTCAGTTTTAAATGTCAATATTAAGCTACATTTTACATATTACATTTATACTTTAAAAAAAAGATGTTTAGCATATTTTTTGTTAGCATCGCGTTTTAGTTCCCTTTCGGGTTATACGCTAGTGGTTTTAGGGATTAAGAAGGTTATAATCAGTACACCTGACCAAGATTCGATCCTCGATCTCCCTGTCATCAGCAGTCTAATCTACCGCGAGTGTAACGCGTTACACCATGCAGCCACTGATGCGGGTTATTTACTACATCAATAATATTATGTGAATTTATAATGCTAATGTATTTTATTTTGGCTCTAGTATGTACTTGAAGATAATTTATTTTTTAGGTATGTCGATTAAATATGTTTCATAATACAGGGTGGCCCGCGGAAAAGTAGCCCGCCTCCTATATCCAGCAGGTGCCTAACTCTGAATTGGAGGTCAATCCCCTTCCACCCATATTGTGACATGAAGAATGAGCAAGTGAACTGCTTGTCTAAAGCACAAGACGGGGTGGAAGAGGCTTGACCTCCAATTCAGAGTTAGGCACCTGCTGGATATAGGAGGCGGGTTACTTTTCCGTGGGCCACCCTGTATTTGTTTTGAGATAACAAATCGTATTTAGCTAATTAATTATTAAAGCAAAGTCAAGCTTGCTCTTTAACTAGTTTCAAAGTAATGGAAACTTAAAAAAAAATCTATGATTATTTTCATTTATTTAAAGTTTTAGCTAGTAAAGTAAATATAACCTATACATTCATAAATATAGAATTTGTGGAATTAATTTTTAAAATTCCTTGGTAAAGTAAATATAACCCCGTTATTTACTAACTAGTATTTATATTAATAATTTAACTACTTTAGTAGTCTTGAATACGTGTGTAATTATTGCATTTTGATTTGAATATTTTAAGTACCATCATCAATAGACGTTCTCTTGAAATGATAAATTTAAATAGAAGTAAATTAGTAGGAGAGTCATAATAAATTTACTTGGCTCTAGTAAAACATTACAACAGTTTGGCTGCATCGATTTAATCTACCCAAGCTCCAACAGGCGTACTGCCTTCAACTACTTTTGATTGTATTATATACTAGTAACTATTTTGGTTTATTAGGTAAGTTAAGAATGACTACCTTGACACGGGTATCGAACCCTTGTCCAAGTAGTCATTTTCATTTAATTGGATTTGATTCAACTCTAAGCACTGATATTGTAGTCAATCAACACGTATAAGTTTGTGATACAAATTAATTACATTTTAGTTCGTGTTTTAATATAAACACCATAGATCCGTTTGATAAAAGCCCTAATATAATTTAAGAAAGGTTTATAGAAAGATATCAAAAACGGGTGAAACTATTTATCAAAAGGAACTTTTCATTTCTCCTCGTGACCCGTTTGCTCAAAAATTCATCCAAGAAGCGTGGGGGTCTTAATTTAATCTCATGTGGTTCTTGAAAAAAAAAACTTAATTTGTTACTGCCTCTATCCAATTGCTCAAGTAATCAATTACTGGCACTAAGACGGCTAGGTGTTTGATTTTTTTTCTGTGGTTGGGTTCATTTGCAGCCCATGTACTGAAATAAACTTGTGTACTAAAGTACGACTATATTCAAACAAAAACTTGAAACTAAAAGTACAATTTTATTGAAATGGAACAAACATTCCCAATTATTATGGTTTTAGGTGCATTAGAAAATGAAATAAGATAAAAGAAGTATTTAAGTTAATTATATATTTATAATCTAAACCGAAATTTTATCAATAACAGCCGAACACCCGCTTAGGTGGCCGCATGGTCTAACGCGCTTCTCTTGTGTTGGACTAAACTGCTGATGAGGGGAGATCGGGGTTCAAATCTCGGTCGGGTGTACTAAGGATAGTTTTTTCAAAAAGATTTTCCAAAATAATTTTTTAACCGTGTAACACAAACTGGTAGCAAGACGCGGTGCTAAAATAAAAATAAAAACCTTCATTTTATAAGATGATCAGATTTATAATAATATTATTATTTAAATATATATTAAAAAGTGACACGAAAATTTGGCTTTAAGCGTTAGCTCTCTACCATTGAACTATTCAGGCTCATCCGGTTCCCAGAGTCACACTTTTTTTAATAGTCCCATATGGTATGAGATCGTCGGCTACTCAGAGATACAAACAGATAAAGCTAATTTTCACTGAAAGAGTCTTATCTGACAGCAATAACAGTTATTAGATCTACTTTCACGTATTAATACATCAGGCCATGTGAGTTGCATTTGTCACTTATGATACATATTATACATCCTATAAAATAACACTAAATGTATAGTGAAATGTGGTCATTATTGACCGCAACAAAAACATGTTGATGTTTACCAAAAGGCTCTCCCTTTGAAAATTGGACTGTAGCAGATACTGGTACTCATGCCAAATTGTCCAAGCTATAGCTCTACAGAAAAGTTTTTACAATAATCTTGTACCAGTAAACCCTTATGAAACTTTCTAGAAAAAAAAGACGTAGTCTTTTGTTGGGTTGTTGAAATTAAATACTCAGCGAAGTGTATACACAAAATATCAGAGAGAGTTTATTTTCAGTAATTGATAAAAAAATATTGTAAGATTTTTCTTTTAACTTAAATTTTAAACAAACAATGTGTTTTAACGTAAACTTAGTACGCGATGTCAGAAGTCGGTAAAAAAATCTTATTCACTGATAACTTATTCGTCACTGTAGGCTTTATATTAGTTGATAAAAAGGGATGTTGACATCAGAAATATTATATAATAGGATAGGATTGAAATCAACTTTGGTTACAGATTATATGTCGTACACAAATATTACTGTTCAAACAGTATTATTGAATTATTATTATTATTATTATTATTATTATTATTAGCACCGCCTCTTACTACCCGTTCGGGTTGTACGCACCTAAGTTAATGTGTAATGGTAGGGTGATTGTGAGATGAAATGGAGGACCTACAGTTTAACATGGAATCCGAACCACGGTGGAGGCCTGGCATTCCACACATTCACAAGTTGTGATTAATACAAGTCCTGTCAGAGGTTAAGGAAGGGTTTGGCAATCAAATGAATCTGTGCTTAGATAGAGGATTGAACCCCGGACCCCCAGCATAAAAGTCTGACACCTTACCCCTAGACCACCGGGTCACCACTATTATTGAAAATTACCACCTGTATTGGAAAATTTAATCCGGTAATTTTGGTTGAGTTCACTATACTTCTGGCAATGAACTTTCCATATCTCATACGGCCATTATAAATACCGTTTTAAAATAATTAGTTTTGTATCACCGTTGAAAAGGGACCAAATATCTGACATAGCTCACTATTAGATGTTTGGAGAGACGTAGTAAAAAGTCCCATGCTTGACAACAATGTAATGTAATTAATTAACAAATAAATAACGTAGCATCACACAGTACGTAGACAATATTAATTACAATATATTGTGCCAATTAATTTTATTTTTACTTTTAAATAAACTGCTGTTGGATAATTAATCAGAGGGGGTGTTTCCGAGCTA
The DNA here is from genome assembly GCA_902151455.1 of Timema bartmani. Classification (NCBI taxonomy): domain Eukaryota; kingdom Metazoa; phylum Arthropoda; class Insecta; order Phasmatodea; family Timematidae; genus Timema; species Timema bartmani. The sequence continues at coordinate 235,207 of CABFWB010000117.1, read as the reverse complement.
GGTAAATATATTTTTTGCATCGCGTCTTAATAACCAACCAGGCTATAAGTATTCAGTTACACTGATGAAGTAAAGATTCTTTTTCTTGTTAAGTCAACAACCCGAAGGTTGGTTTGATGTGATTTATATTAATTTGGAGCTGGGCATGAACTCAGCCCTTCGGCTGACTAGTGCGGCCCGCACCATCAAGTAGAAACCCTATGTACTATGGGAGTTTAACAAAGTGTTGTGGTTCCTTGTTGCCTTCCACACTGAATTTATGTGAGCGAGCACAAAATTGCCTACCAATTTTGCCGAGAAATTTATTTTCACACACCTTCCAGGGTTATTTTACATGACACAATCTACATGGGACCGATGGCTTTACTTCCCCTCCTAAGGAAGTTGTGCTACAAGTTTTTATCACTAGTGAAAAATTCTTTGACCTTGGTTGGATTTGAATCCAAGAACATCAGGTCGTGAGGCGAGCATTTAACTCCAAGGCCACCAGGGCCGATGGATAAGGATTAGGAAGATTTAATTTAGAGAGAAAGTGGGAAAAACAATTAGGTAACATCACTTTCAGTACATTCGGACCGGGATTCTAACAACAACTTCCCAGTAATCTGAAAAAACAAGAAATTATGAGCCTGACATTTAGTCTGCGGGCCAATCGATTTATCTTGTAGAAGCTCTGCTAAACTATAATGTTAAAAAAACTCAAAAAAAAACACTCCTTTAGTACATCCGACCGGGTAATGATCAAATTCACTTTGTGTGGGTTAGCGCCGCTTTTTTAGGAAACTTATTACCTGATCCGGGCGGTATTCCATTTGCATCACCACTGATATTTCAAATGTTCGGTAGTCACAAGTACTCAAAGGTCAAAATGACAAGCAATGCAATTAAACTCCACATGGGCCTCCTATATGGCGGGGATTAAACATACCATGAATATTTTAAAACAGTCCCAACGTTCGTCCGCCATTTTGGCAACAGGGGACTGTTTTTACACCCACTACAGGCTACTAATGTGAACTATGTTCTTGTTGGTCAGGGGGAGGGGGATGTCATTGAATATCCAACACCTAAGCTGGATTCACACTATAGCCAAAAATTAAGAGCAGAATTTTCTTGAGTCACACAACAGCGGTAATGCCCATGAATCTTTGCAACTCAAACTAGAAACAGCTGATTACTGACATGTTTTATTTTCTAGTTGTTAAACATATCTATTATAATAATAATAATAATAATAATAATAATAATATAACGATGGATGTCTTCAAATTGTTTTGTATTGTTGGGAAACCAATAAATAAAAACAAGAATTACAGACTCAGTTTTTATCATTCAATGAGTTATTTCAAATCTCCTCACAACTGTAGCTGTTGTCTGCAGATTGTCCGCTATCGTGGTGTGAAGAGTCTGTTGATGTAGCTATATAGGCGCATGCATACGGATTGTGTCCATTGATTCTGAGATTTGATTGGGTCTCCCAAGCTGATGACATCGCGCCTAAAAAAAATCAACGCTGAATGTAATTTAAATCGAGCTGAACTGGACAAGGCAGATGAGACTAGAATCTTGTGATTGTCTTAGAGCTCGTTACGTGACCGCGTTTCAGTTCTGCTCTTGTTATTGTGGATTCACATGTTCACTGAAAAACAAGCGTAGAATAAAAACATGGCCACGTGATGAGCTCTAAGCCAATCACAAGATTTCTGCATCATTGGTGCGAGATGTTTTGCTCAAGTTAAACTCATCTCTACTTTGTCCACTCTGCCTGAGATCTTAGGCACGAGAGAACTAATTAAATCTCAAGACATCTCAATACAGTCATTGCGCATGCGCTGTAGAGCTAGAAGCAAGCAGTCAGTTTCGTTAGCCTTTGTGAGGAGATTTGAAATAACCCGTTAATGGAAAGCGTGCGTATCGATGTACTGGATTGTGCCACGACACAGCTTTGTAATTTGAAAACATCCATCGTGACAGTGATTTAAAATATATTTCTATCCACTAAAAAATAAAATGTGTTTATAGTCAGCGGTTTTAAGTTTGAATTACAATGTATCATGGATCAACATTCATCGTGTGGGTTGCTGCTCCTTTTAAGCAAATTCTGCTCTTTATTTTAAGGGAACGTGTGAATCAAGCTTCATTTCTTGTGAGGTTTGAGCCGGTCTAGGAGGCTAGTATACTACAATCTTACGAATGCATATATATCTGACAACTATTAAAGTTATTAGATCTACTTGAAAGTACGTATACTTCAAGTCACGTGGCTTGCGACTGTCACTTTTGTTATATCTTGTCAATACCTATGAAATAACACTAATAATATGGTAAAATTTTATAAATGTTGACTGCAACAAAATATGTTTGTATTTTCTAAAAGGTGCTCTAGATGTACAGTACATTCTTAAGAAAATCAAGGCTAATTATAGCTGGTCTGTTCCTTAAGTTATTAGTACATCATATAAATTGTTCAGTTTCCGCAAATAATGATTCACGCTATGACACTTGCTGCAAATATTTCATCCAAATTATTTAAATAAATAGATTCTTGAAAATATAATATTGCCTAAACGTTTTAAATGTTAAACTTTCAACTTTTTTGTTAGACTGAAGGGATGTGGAAACATGGTGATGTCATTGTGCTCTTTTAATTGCACCAGATATTATAAATTACACTCATACAAAGTATACAATGCATTGGTATTCATTTATTAAATGTAATTAGTTTTGCACTTTTATGATGTGCCACCCAAGACAAATTTTTAATATTTGTTTTTGAGTTTATCTTAATATATATAATTCTTCTGTACGTGTGTATGTCACTGAACTCCTCCTAAACGGCTGGACCGATTTTGATGACATTTTTTGTGTGTGTTTGAGTGGGTCCGTGGATGGTTTGGATACACAATTGGACCCGGTAGGTGGTGCTGCAATCGGGTTCAAGGATTTATTTTTTTTATGGAATTTTTTTGGGGGGATTTTTTTTTTAGATTGTTTGCATATCAGAACATGTAACCTCAAAATTTCACCCCCCCAATATTTATATTAATGAATATAATATTAATAATTGACCATTAAAAAAATTAATAAGTTCATTAATAATTGACCGTTAAAACCTTCTGAAAAGTTCATGAACAATTGAACTTCTGAGAATAATTCATAGTTATGTTTGTTTTTCGATACAGCTGATATTTGAGGAGTTTTGGGCGAAATGCCAAAAATGAAAAGATGTTTTATTTTGTATGTTGTCTTGACAAACACTGAATTTGTAATATTTGTGCTACTCACTAATTGGAGTTCATTGTGAATTTGTAATTGTGATGATCACATAGTATTCGAAATCAACTATGCCACCAAAACGAAAAGCCAACGTTCGGGCAGGACAACGTCTGTTGGGTCCGCCAGTAGAAATTAATATTTTATAATAAAAAATATATATTCAGAATTTCTTTACAGCTGATTGGCATTGTTATATGTGATCTGACTTTTATTTTTTGTACACTTTGTAAAATCTTGCACTATAATACTTCGTTCATAATATATTCTCAGTTGATGTCATTTGAAATGCAAGCCCGTGGAAGTAGATTTAAAAAGCATGGGCTCAATAAATAGTTATTTTTAAATATCTCTCCTGGTATATTTGTGCCCGAACGAAATTAATTAATTAATTGTTCATCATATTCATCTAAAATATTTATGGCCCATGTATAGTAAAAAAAATCAATAGAGTATTTTTATTAATGTTTATTTTAATTTAATATTATCAAGAAACCTGCTTCAATGGTCATATGGCTTAAGTCGTCACTCTAGTGTTAGACTATCGTCACTAGACTGCTAATGAGAGGGAGATTGGGGTTCGAATCCCGGTCGGGTCTAATGAGGGTGGTTTTTCCAAAATGGTTTTCCATTTTCCTTTTACTCAAATGAAGGTATAATACTTTCTCAAATTTAAACCTTTCTCGTCCCTAACTTACTATCGTAATTAGTACATATGCATATAATCTGAACAGAAATTAATACGCAGTATAGCGTATAATCTGAACAGGTAGTAAGATGCGGTGATTTTTAAAAAAATACCTAAAGAAAAATTTTCCAATAAATAATAACCAAAGTATGGTGAGCTATTGAATACATTTATTAGTTTTCTTTACAATGTTTTCTTACATTTTATATGTGATTTTCGTATTCATATTTGATTATACTATTTTTTCACATGTCTGTATTCCATGATTTAATTTATCTTTTAAAGGCATTTTCTTCAATAATCATGTGTTATTATTTTGTTAAATTGAATTGCAAAAATATACGCATATAGCTCAACACTACAGGTGTAAATATATAATTTATTATCTACTCAATATATCAACAAAAATATTAATTAATAAAATTAAGCTATCTAAGCATATGACAAAATAATACGTAGGAACCATGTGTCAGTAAATTTAAAGAACCTTATTTCCTGAATGAAAAAATATTTTGTACCTATAAAAATATATCGGATCCTTGTTATCTTTTATGTTCCAAAATATGTTTATCGGACTTAAAATTGTTCATAATACTTGTTTGTTTGCTATTGACGTAAGAATCCCCGATAATAAATTATTAATAGGTAGATAGACGTAAAATTACTCATTCCAGTAAAGCCTATTGGGAAACCTGTATTAAAATTTTAATAGAATGTTATTAAACTCAAAAATCTATCAGCATTTGTTCACACAGTACAGTAACAGCTTAGTAGTGAATGGTTATGTTAGGAGATTATTACAATATTTATAACATTAAAATTATAAATACGTTTATGGAATCCATTGTCTATAAACAGTAGAATGTACTGCATTTAATTAAATTCAGCATAATTTTAATCTAAAATGTAGCCACGTTAGAAAAAATTCAGCTCATACTTTTATGAGAACAAATAAACTTGTTGGATTAAAAAATTTAGTAATGATAACCTTAAGAACTCGACTAAGTTAATTTTCTATATAAAAATATTTTACAAATAAGACAAAACATTTCATATTCATGTAAACTAATATGCTAGACAACGTATCAGAAGAAATAAAATATCAAAGACATTCTATTAAGGCAATTCTCAAAGTAAGTTTCTTGCCCTAGGATTTTGAACGTGAAACAGCCATATTTTATCCTTTAGGGGCTATATTGTAATTAAATTAGTACCAAAAGATTTAAACACAATTCTGAAACCTCCTTCCTCTTTGCAACAGTAACCTTTGAAGTTTGTTATAAGGGAGTGGGTGGAAGAACTTTAAAAACCTTTCGATTCATCTTAAACTGAAAATTATACACATAGAAGTACAGATCCGTTCAAAAAGAATGCATTTACAAGTTAAGGGATTTAATTTAATTGTTTATTTTTTATGTTTTGTTTGTTGATTTTAAGCAGTGGAAAATGCAGAATTGTTAATTAAGGAGGGATTATAGTTATTAGTGTTTTTAGTAGTTTATCCAACATTAGCTAACTTTAAAAGTTATTCAAAGGGTATTCTCGTGGTTTTGTAAAGAGGGTGGGAGGACCAATTTTAGAAAAATAAAATAATGGTTTTAGCAAAATTAATTAATTTTATATGTATTTATGAGGTTAATTTTTGCACTGTGTCTTACTATAAATTCGGGTTATACGCTTATGGGTTAAGGATGTGGAAGGTTGAATTCAGAGGAAGTGTAACTTCATTTGTCTGGAGAGAGAGGGGGAAAATCATTTAGTGAAAACCATTTGAAAAATCCTCGTTACTAGGGAATCTCCAAACTAAAGTAGGTGTCTCAATACCCCCCCTAAAACCTCCGTAGCTACGCTACCGGTAAAATATAATTGTTCTTACATTTGAAATTATAACATAAAAATAGTACTTTGCGTTTTTATGAATCCATTAAATACCAATATGCATCGGTTGTCGTATGATCTAAATGTCAGCTTCATTTATTCTGTTTTAACGATGACTTGAGAGGTCGAGACTTCAATCCCATCCGGGTGTACTGAAGATTATTTTCTATAAATGGTTTACAGCTTCTT
>CABFWB010000117.1:216071-228637 GCA_902151455.1 Timema bartmani | reverse complement strand
ACACACACACACACACCTAATTTTCCCCTTCGCCAAGTCATCAGGTTGATGGATCTGAAAATCAAATTTGGGACATCGGACCAGATTAATTGTCAACAAAACAAGTTTCGGCTGAATCGATAGTGAAAACTGTCCCGACAGTTTAGTAGATACATTATATTGCTAGATGAGAAACTAGATAAATAAATGTGGGGAATAATTTTGACTATAAACTATACTAACCGAGAAATATGGGGAGACCACGGAAGAACTACATAATTAGTTTCGACCTCTGAGGTCTTAGGGTAAAGTGCTCGACTCAGGACCCAATGTTCGTGGGTTCAAATCCAGTTGAGGTCGACGGAGTTTTCGTAAGAGACAAAAATATCTTGCACACCTTCCTTAAAAGAGGAATTAATTTTTAAAAATTTATTTATTTGAAGTATTTAACTCTCTAAACTTTCTGATTATATCAGAAGACGAGAATTGCTATGAGTAAAATTGAAAGGTCCTACCGATTTAGCCGGGAAAGGAATTTTCACATACCTTCTAGGGTTCTTTTACATTCCGCAATCGATATGGGACCGAAGACTTTATTTCCGCTCCGAAGAAAGTTGTGCTACGGATTTGTATCGCTCAAGAAAAATACTCCGACCCTGGTTGCGTTTGAAACTATGCACATTGTGTCCTGAAGTTAGCATTTTATCCCAAGACCACAAAGGTTGACTAGTGGAAGTAAAGCCATCAGTCCCATATCAATTGTGGCATATAAAAGAATTCTTGTAAGGTATGTGAAAATATGTTTACGTCAAAATTGGTAGACCCTTTCGCTCTTGCACATAGAAATTCTCTTGTGTTTGTAGAATCGGTTGGTTCAGAAAGTACACTTAAATATCTCAAATTAATTAAATTGAATTAAATTAAATCGTTTTGTTTGTTTATTGAAAATGTGAGACTCCAACCGTGGAATTGCATTAAAAAATATTAAAAGCATAAGTACAATAAATTAAAGACCTGTATGTATGTCTAGCAAGTCAGAAATCACGTAATATCACACTAAAAAATTAACTAACCTTAATAATTTCTTCTACTGATTCCTATATGTTTAGTTAATGTCTATACAAGTATAATGTTGTTGACTCTCATAGTTAATTCAATTCAAATAAGTTATAAAAATAATGATTATCTTATCTGGTAATTTTTTATATTCTATCACGTCTAAAGATCAGTCCGAGAAATACGCACTTAATTAAATTAATAGAGTAGATACGGACAAGATATAAATTTAAAATAAACTTTCCTGTATTTTATTGAAGGGAAATTGAGAATACGCTTATTAAAAAAAATATCTAGAAATACCTAGCCGGGATTCGAACCCAAACACTCTCGGCACCGGTAAACTAGACCAGACCTATGTTATATTTAGTTCGCGTGCTCACCGTTGAGTATGGTAAATTGTATGATATAATATAAGGGTTTATTAATTATTTTAAAAGCGTTATATCATGGAAATATCCATTTGAAGGGAAATTGAGAATACGCTTATTAAAAAAAATCTAGAAATACCTAGCCGGGATTCGAACCCAAACACTCTCGGCACCGGTAAACCAGACCAGACCTATGTCGCGTGCTCACCGTTGAGTATGGTAAATTGTATGATATAATATAAGGGTTTATTAATTATTTTAAAAACGTTATATCATGGAAATATCCATATAAAATCGCAAACGTATTTAAATAATTGTCTATATAGTTTTAAATGTTTTCTGTCTTTATTGTATTTAAAGATGAACATTTTCCTGGAAATTTAGAATCGGAAAATTTTACTAGCATTGGCTGCTTGCGATGGAGGGGTTTAATATTACTGATTGCACCTAGATACTTATATTACATAAAATATTGTGTTAATGGATTGAAAATGAGGGAAGGGTGATAGGGGACACGAAGAAGGGGGTAGATACGGGGAACTTTGGGTGGGGAGATAAATGTTGTTAAGACTTAAAATTGTTTTAATTAGCTGATTTATGATAAAAAATATAGAAGTATGAATATAATGGTTCCACAAGGTTTCGCATTTATTCGTTTTTTACTACTAATATTACTACTACTATAAGTAATACTACTAATATAAGTAGGCCTACTTACACCACCACTACGACTAATATTAATAATAATAATAATATTAATAATGATTATTGAAAATTTTCCTTCTAGCATCTCTAATCGTATTAAATCTATTAAACAACAAAAGCCATGTTTTTAATCTTATAATAAGTATTTCATCAAGAGCTAACTTTTATTTTTCTTTCTTCTCAAAATGTGATAGGAAATTTTGTTTTCCAAGATCAACATTAAAGGTTGTGCCATATTCGTATGTTATTTTATATTTGTGAATGTAGTACGTTTGTATTGAAAGCATCCGAGGAAGAGGGAATATTCGAGAATATAATCAACTAAAATAGTTTATATTATTTGATGTTTACATAAAAGTACTTTTATTTGAGGTCTTTGCGTTATCACAGAAACACTCAACATCGAGAAGTTTCTGCACTCAACATCGAGAAGTTTCTGCGTTTGTCACACAGTTTTCTTTCTTGAAATGGGGTGTGGGGTGGAAGGGAGGGGGAAAAAAACTTTCCCTTTTTAAACTCTTTATTTCCCTGCGGGCACTTCTTTTTCTTCTTTATCTTTTCTTCATTTCATGAATTCTTTGTGTAGAATAAAAATCGATTCGAAATAGGGTGGGATGCAAAAAATATATTCGGAGAGAGATAATATTTTAGATAAAACGTAAAATTTAGAATTACCCATAGTTTGTAAAATATAAAAGAATATAAAAAACACGAATCAAATTAATGAATGTCAATATAGAATCGGCGACAATATCTAATTAAATTTTTACTTAAATATATAATACAAATTTTAATTAAATATAAAAGCGGTGATTATTTATATTTAGTACAAATTTAACTAATTGCATATTTAACATAAATAGGATTTTTTTTGTTGGTGAATCGTACTACTTGTTTGGATTATAATCATATATTATAAATTAGGTCAATGTGTTGGTGTTAAGGAAGTTTGAGTTAAATTAATTGTACCCAAATTTCCATGGAGGTAAAGTGAAAATAATAGATGAAAAACCACCTTTAGTACTCCAGATTAGGATTCAACCCTGGTCTCTCCATTATCAGCAGCTCGGTTTATCAGGAGCTTGATGCCTTAGATCATTCAACCACCGAAATAGCTAACAATTAATTAATAATACATAAGTTTAGTTAAGTTTATGAAAATAGAGAAATCATTTTTCTCAAGATAACAATGGTAAAATTATTTTAATATTTGTAAATAAATTTACTTTAGCTAATGGATTAGAAATATATTTTATTCTAAATAGTGTTGAGATACCAGGGAGTAAAGGAGGTTACATAATGATGAGCTACATACCCTGTACCTCTCTCAAGACATTGTTAAATTATTATTAATTATTTCAGGAACTGTAATCAGCTAAGGAACGTTTTAATCAATCTCATATATCAATTTATCTTACTTTAAATTTCACTTCATCCTTTTCAAATGTTTCACATTAATTACTTTAACCTCTTCAGGAATTTTACAAAATAATTTCCCTGTCACTTTTATTATAGTTCTTATTGAGAACTTCATGTAATAATACTAGTTGTTAATAAGTTCATTCACCAAATGATTCAATACATGGTTTTAAATATTAACTTGCAATTTTAACATTAATGCTTATGTTATATATTATGTTACATTTTAATATGTTTAGTGTATTTTACCCTATTCAATTGTATTANGTGTAATGAGGTTGACTAGATAGATCTAGCTCAAGATAGGGATAGGTTGTAATGAGGTGGACTAGATAGATCTAGCTCAAGATAGATATAGGGTGTAATGAGGTGGACTGAATAGAACTATTTCAAGATAGGAATAGGGTGTAATGAGGTGGACTAGATAGATTTAGCTCAAGATAGGGATAGAGTGTAATGAGGTGGACTGGATAGATATATCACAAGATAGGGAGGGATAAGTGGAGCACTTTTTTAAGTGTGGCAATAAACTTTATAGTTCCTAATGCCATGGAATAAGGAAGGAAGATAAATTTAAACTATCATTTTATTAAGATCCTCACTTTGTGATAGTTAGCTATATGACTTCCTGTTTTGTTAAATAGATTAAGCTAATTAAAAGTTATACTCTCAGTGATTATGCTTTCTAACATTCATTTCCCAAGAGCAGTTTCCTATATTAATAATGGGCGAGAATTAATGAGCCTTTGCTTTGTTTTCAACAAGAGTTGACCCTTGTACTAAATTACACACAGGGCATTGTGATAAATGTGTTATGAAGGGTAGCTTGTTTTCCATGGCTAATTTAACATTCTTTTAATTATTTCTTCAGTGATACATCCGAACTACCACACCCAGCTTTATTCTTTCAGAGTTGGTTTTGACAATGATTTTTTGCTCGTTTTATAAAAAAAAATTGCTTTCTTAAGGTATGCCTATGGTTGGATAAAATAAATGGTACGGACCAATCATACAAACACTCTCATATATTGTGTATATATATTTATCACGGGAAAAAAATTCCCAGATACTCATTATAGACTAAATCTTGAATGCTATTTTCAATTAATTTCAAAACATCTTAAATTTTTCAAAGCTAATTACCTTCGAATTATTTTTTCTAGAAAAATAAACACATTACTATTTATCATGTAAAATTGTCCCCAGAAACCATTTCTTAGCAAGATATTTGAAACTATTTTCAAGAAATTTCAAATTAAATAAGCCATTAGTAAATTACTACCCTTAAACAAATTTTTACTTAAAAAAAAGAGTTGATATTTTTATTTTAATGTCAATCGCTACCCAGATATAAATTTTAAACAAAATCGTTATATTCAATTTCAAAAAAAAAAAATTGAATTTTCAATTACCACTCCTTTGTAATATAAGAGCTAGGTTCCAAACAAATAAAAAGATCCTGAAGTATAGTCATATTAGCTCTATATATCAATTTTGAACAAAATTAATCGAACCGTTTAGTATACAAGCCCAAGAATATACAATCATGGTAACAGACAGAATAATGTATATCCCACTTTTTTGAGTTTACGGTCACATATACGTTAGTGAGATTTTATTGAGCTATTTAATAATTAAGAAAAATAATCTAAGTCAAATTCTGATAGGTGTGATTTAGGGCTAGAATTCCAATCAATATAATTTATCCATGGGCGATGTGAGTGGTATAGAGAAAAATTATATAGTTGTGATAAATTGTGTCCTTAAGTTTTTATTAAATATTTCTATACAGATCGTTTGGACATAACTCTTGGAAACGTCGTTAAAATGAATCGGTATATATATAGTTCATGATTGGTCTATTGGTCATATATACAGTAAGACTGTCCCTAGAGTACATGCGGTTTATAGCACGCTTGATATCTGGCGATGACAAGTGATTACGGCCGTGGGGAATTCCTTTTTCTTCAGACGTGAAAATAACCTCTTGACAGTGAAGGATTAATGACGGTAACACAGTTATACAATGTGTAGCACTTATATTACTACACTACTTAAGAGTGAACTATTTCTGTGTTTTGAGATTAAATTCCTCATTCATTTAATATAATTGAAATTAACTTTGATAATAATATTAAAATCAGCTAAAATATCCGTTGGTTGTCGATATACAAATATACAAATATATTGTTTGATTATTTCAAAAGTAAAACAAAAAAACTTGTGTGTGTGTGTGTGTGTGCCGCGTCTTTCTAAAATGTCAGGGTGGTCGCACTTTTACATTACGAGCGTTCATCATAGTAGGCCCAACTCAACTCCCGGCTCGCGCGTGAAAACACCTACGATATGCCAGAAATGTGTTCAATACATTCGTATTTGAATGATTACTCTAAATTTTCCGTGGTGACAATNATGTGTAATGGTAGGGTGATTGTGAGATTAAATGAAGGTCCTACAGTTTAACGTGGGATCCGAACTACGGTGGAGGCCTGGCATTCCTCACATTCACAAGTTGTGATTAATACACGTCTTGTCAGAGGTGAAGGAAGGGTTTGACAATCAGATAAATCTGTGCCGGGACCTGGGATTGAACCCCGGACCTCAGCACAGAAGTCTGACACCTTACCCCTAGACCACCAGGTCACCCCCATTAAATTCTAGAACACTCTTGACTGATAGCCAAGAAATTTTGAGGTCACCATATGAAGAAAATTAAATTATATGTTTGTATTGGAGCAATATTTGATTTATTTTGGCCAAAAATAAGTTTTGCCATAAAAACTGCAAAAAAACACTGGCTTTTTATTGCGTCCCCTTCCATCCCACCTTAAGAGTATGGCGAAGTTGCAGGCTACTTATGTTAAGTCGTTTATATGAGTTAAGATCCTCTCAAGTGGGAGAGTTTTAGATCTATAAACAAACATTAAAAGTTGGTATGTAGGAACTGAAATAAATTAACAGTAACAATCAGTTAGTAGTAGTGTTTGTACAAACTTTAGGATCCTTAATTAAAAGGTCAAAAGGGGCTTAAAAACCATTTCATAAACTGCAAAACTCTTTAAGTTAATTAATGGTACTTGTCTTGTTCTTACACCAATGATGGATATGTTTTACATCATTTATCGTCATGTAAGACGCAGTAACGTAAGAAAACGTAACAACGCGTGTACTCATATCGTCTCAATTCTGGTTCCAAGTCTTTTACACTGAGTGGAGGCGTGTATATTTAATACACGAAACTGCAAAACCCGATTTACCCCATACCTGCTACCTTCCCCCCCCTACCCTTCCATCTATCTACCATCCCTTATTTCGCCTTTATGCTCGACGATGGGGTGAGTCAATATTTGCTTTCCTAAGATCAACTCACGCACATACTTGCGATGCAAGGACTAAGAAGCAAATTTGCTACACTTTGTGCAAAAATGAATCAAGAGTACGTAATTAATTCTAGGGATAATTATTGTTTGTGAGCGCTTTCAACTCTGAGATAGATGTGAAATCGGAATGAAATTTTTGATTCGGAGCTAGTCTTGTTAGTATTTGAACACAAAATTAGCCGATTTTGGTTTGGTATTATTTATCCTTTTTTTTAATTGGAAAATCAAAATATCTTTGTTTAATCCTATAGTTGGATAAATAATTTGTTTATAAAATAATATTACTAAAGTACAGATGATTAATTAATTAACTTATCAGTACTATAAGTTTTACTTCCTAAACTGAGAAGGTTATTTTAAATTTTAAATCTACAATAAATAATTCATAGCCGGATGACAAGAAGGGTAAATTTAAGAAAATGCATTAGCATTAGCAATCAGTTGTAAATAAAACCCACGATAAATCACTAATGATAAATGTATCCACAGTGAATCCGATTGATAGTTAGGTACGGTCTCTAAAACCCAAGTTTATTTAATAGCATTACATTGATGAGCAGTTTGATGGCATTGAGTATATGCCGTACATTTTATGTTATTAATAATCTGAGACGGCTGAGGGTACTAAGAATGTACTTAGCTAAATGGTTTTTACCACTCTCCCACTGTTTTAATATACATGACTTCGGTGGTCTTAGGGTAAAGAGCTCGCCTCAGGACCCGATGTTCGTGTGCTCAAACCCAGCCGGGGTCGATGTATTTTACTTGAACGATAAAAATCCGTAACACAACTTACTTCGGAGGGGAAGTAAAGCTGTCGATCCCATGTCAATTGTGTCATGTAGAATATCCATGGAAGGTTATGTGAAAATACCTTTTACCGGCAAAATTGTTAGGCCCTTTCGTTCTCGCTCATAGAAATTCTAGTGTGCTGGTATAATCATACGTTTCAGAAAGTTTACGGTTAATATCTTTAATAATTCAAAATGGAAAAATCATGCAAGTTGCGGTGTATCCCCTATAAACTTTACTTTACTCATACTTACCCTAATATTGTAATTAAATGCGTATAGGCCGGATGGGTAGTAAGAAATGGAGGAAAAAAACTATAGTAGTAATAATTCTGGGACATATATTTAAGTGACTTTCAAACCCAAAATGTGACTTCCTAAAATAAAAACTCAAATATTTGGTATTATTTTGAAGATTACTATTTATTAGTTAATTTAGTCCGTAAATATGTAGACTTCTAATCTAATCAACCATTGTGTTTAGAAATAAAACCATCGGAATACTTTATCAATTGATCTTGTTATTAACTAGCATAAGTACCCGAGCAACATTCTTCTTTGCTTCAAACAAACAGCAAAAATCTCTTCATTTTATTTCTTCCGACCAAGTTTTTAATAAATTTAAAAAAATCTGATAAAAAATTTAAAATTCTAGCTTCTAGGTCCACATTTTGGTATTCAGGAGATACTAATTTTAAAATTAAAACCTCCGTGTGTGCTAGATATCGCTCAATGCTTTTGATAGACAGACAGACAAACTCTTCATTTTATTAATATAAAGATTAATCTACTATGACACTTTTTACTTACATCCTCTACTATAACCGGTACTGCGTGATATAGTTCCAATTATAGTAGAGGAGTTATTTAAAAGTAACGTAATAAATAGATTAATTAGTAAAGATCGGTCAGTCAGTGAGTATGAAAACACAATAAAAAAATTACCAAAACTATTTTTTTCTATTCAAATAGTAAAACTATGAATAATTCGTACATTGTTTAGAAAATAAGATCGATTCAAGTTTCTTGTTTGTAAATAAAGAAGACCCACAGCTGTTTAAACAAGGATTTCTACAAATTGAATTATTCATTGAATGAGGCGTTTGGTTCATTTATCCATAGCTCGGTCAGTATATGTTTCTTGTCTGTTTGCTTATCTCTTTCTCTCTCTCTTTCTTATCGTCTCTCTTGGTAGTTAATTAATTTCTTCCTTCGTGTGTACGCTTGTCGCTGAAAGATGCGCTAAAGGACGACGGCTAAAGGCTTCATATTTAATTTCAACGTCGACTTTTTACCTTCCTNACTAACACTAGTTTTTGTCCAAACACCTTGAAACTTGAAGGCTACATTGTTGCAAACGATGTTTCAGCTCCAGCAGTGGCTGCATTAGGATTCGAACTCGGCTCCTTGAACAGCGTTTAAGCTCGGCACATAGTCTAATGTCCTCTGGCAAGAAGCAATAAAATAGCTTGCATTGCTGTTCTCGCACTGGTGGCGAGTGTGCAAGAGAGGAACCAAGTTTTACTTCGTAATTTTCACTGCTAGTTTTATTATAAAATTGTTAGGTTATTATTTAATTCTCAAAGAATTTATTAATATAATTGTTTGATTATTACTTAATTATTTTTAATTTAGTCTATTTAACCATACGCTCCTTTAATTATTATTTTTAATATTTAGGAGTCAAGATCAGCTAAATATATATATATATAAATATATATATATAAATATATATATATAAATATATATATATATAAATATATATATATAAATATATATATTATACCACTTCAATTTAATACATATATACATACCACTTCAGTTTAATATATATATATATATATATAATGTTCTGTATTCTGTAAAATGTGGGAACCACTTGAGTGGCGGGTAAGAGAAACAAAAATAGTCATGTTTCCAGTAATGTGGAGCTGATTAATACTATAGGTTGTGCTCAAAATGTTCACTTTTGGCCTGAGTGCAAGCCTGCAGTCATCGTGTCGTAAAATGACGTACTCTTCCAAAAAATACCAGGTGAATGTCGGATTTGTTGGCAGCCTATTTGTGTACGCCTAGTCAACAGATTAATAGATATCGAGTATGGTATAAAAACAATCTAGTGGAATCACTTAACTAGAGCCTGGAAACAAGGTCAAATGGAACAAATATATATACACACTTTTTTTAATTGATTTCGTCATCTGTCCACCGCTGAAGTGGCTCCTACATATTATGGCACAACCTGTATACGTATAAATATAGTTGTTTTAATAAATCAATTTATTCAAACCAAACAACCATATATTTGGCGATGAATTAAGGGTGTTTGATATGGCCTTTTTGATTATTTTCTCAGTTATTTATCTTTATCTTGAAAAATTTTATATTCAATAACGGTGTGTATTTTAATTAATTTAAATTCTACAGTATTTATTTTTAAAACATAAAGTTAACAAAATAACTGTCAAGAGTTGGCGCATAGTCATATTTTGTCAAAATTCACTATACGTGAAGGGTGTAACCTTATAAGGTATCCGTGGAATGACATGTGGCCTTCTAATGCCAAAAGATTTCCCACACTTGCCCTGGTAAATGAACTTACCACATAATATCTTACTGTGAACTATACCCCCTTAAATTACTACAGAATTTAAATCTAAATTTGGACAAAATTAGTAATGAGAAAGGTTGAACTTAAATTAAATATATCAACATTTTTATAGAGAGAGAGAGAGAGAGAGAGAAAGAGAGAGAGTGGAAAACCATTTAGAAAAAAAACACCCTTAGAATATTGAAAGTGAAAATTTCATCTCTCCGTCATTTACAATCCAGTATATCGAAAATGTGGAAAATATGTCGACTTAGAGGTCATGCGACTACCGAAGTGGGTGAATTAATTACATTTTATATTGCTAAAAAATTTTTAGCACTGCCCATTCGGGCTTTACGCTTATTTAGACTACTAATTACTCTAATGGTTTTAGGGATGAGGAAGGTTATATTTAGGGGAAGTTTATCCGCATTTGCTTGGGGGGAGAATGGAAAGTTATTTAAAAATCTATTCTGCCTACTTTATGAGGATTCAATGACGAGTCTTCTAGGATCATCGAAATGGTTATAGAAACAACTCTCTCAGCCAAGGAACAGCCCCTAATTTTCTCATATTATTTCTGATTAAAATAGTTAGCCTACATATAGTCACAGACGAGTAAGCAGGAATTTACTTTAAAAAAATGATTGTTTTATTTATGGTCCAGTATCATATCAAAATTTTCAACAGTTGTTCCACGAATAAAGTCTTTTTAATTGTACGAGTGATTAAAACATCTAATTGACCATATAAACAAAATAATTAAAGACTTTACTGTACAAAATATGTACTGTACATTGACAATTTTCCTTATTAGTTTTCAACATTTTATTTTAAAAATATATTTCTTCTGACTACGTTAGAATCATACTTGTGAGATAAAAAAAAAGATTGAATACTATGGTGCATTGTTCATAGGAAGGGCTTTATATGACCGCTATAAAAGTTACTAGATCTTCTTTAATATATTCATACCCCAGGTCAAGGTATCTGCATCTGTAACTCATATATATTATAACATACATAAACACTGATAATATTGTGAAATATAATCATTAATGACCTCAAAAAATATGTTTGCATGTTCAAGAAGTTATTTCTTATGAAATTAATTGAACTCTTTTTAAAAAGTAAATTAAGAATATCCAATATTAACCAACTTACATCACAGCTATCCAAATTGACACTCTTTTCCCAAAACCAAAGCTTAAAAACACATGGTTTAGCGTATTAATACATAAAAGTGGATCAAGGAGAAACATGTGTACTGTCTTTTAACGATTTTGTTTTACACTCTAATTCGTATGCGGAGCAATGCTTTTAACTGCGCCAGAGCTCCGTGCAGACTTTGGCGGTTTAAATATTTACTTCCCACCACTACATTTTCATAATGTCTACTTTACATACAAAGAAAACATGTATAATATATCAACCAGGATTATGCGCCTTGCCTGGCCTTACTCGTCCTTTAAAGCACTTAACCACATCACAAACGAGTCAGGATGAACCTTTCCTTAAGGACATACCCCAAGGATAGACAAAGCATGATGGACACAAGAGGGATTGTTACGTTGGCCTTTTTTTAAAAAAAATAAGTTTCTTTAAAAGTCTATTTCGTGTTTGTGTAGAGGGGAGAAAAAAAGAGCAATTTACCACAAGGGTGACGAAACTTTTCTTTTTTCTTTCGACGAGTATTCCCCATTGGGTACATCGTCCAGGCCTCTGTTTGATGCGTACAAGTTACTCACCCTCTTTTTCTAAACATTCCCCTTTCCCAACGCCCATAAACACACTAGTGAAGGCTGAGGGGGATAAAGAACAACAGAAGGGAAATAAAGAGAACTAATTCTCAGTTGGGTCAACGCGTTGCGCGTGCTACGCACAAGTAGAATCTTGTGACATAAACAAACGAGGAGAACATGTCGGTACACCATTGATGTTATTGTTAGTTTATTATTGGTCCTGCGCATCTTAAAGTTAGTTCACGATGCTCGAAGATTGTAGTAATTTTAAAGCACGAGATAAATTAAAGGGAATTTTATTTCAATAAATAAACGGTGACCTGGTGGTCAAGGGGTAAGATGTCAGACTTCTGTGCTAAGGGTCCGGGGTTCAATACTCGGTCCTGGCACAGATTTATCCGATTGCCAAACCCTTCCTTCACGACGTGTATTAATCACAACTTGTGAATGTGTGGAATGCCAGGCCTCCACCGTGGTTCGGATTCCACGTTAAACTGTAGGTCCTCCATTTCATCTCAAAATCACCCTACCAT
>CABFWB010000117.1:181443-193250 GCA_902151455.1 Timema bartmani | reverse complement strand
ATTGAAGTAGCTCCTCATTTGTCCTCACGAGGTTTGACCTCGTTACAGACACATTGCTTCATAGAAAAATTCTTGAAGCGGTGGGGTCAAACCCGAGACCTCTGGATCTGTAGCCAGGAACTCTGACCACTAGACCACAGAGATGCTGTGGTAAAATACCATAGAACTGTGAAATTTTAAAATTACAAATGTTGGTAAACCTTTTATTTATTTTTGGGAGGGAAGCCAGGCTAAGAAGGTAATATTGAAAATTACAATAAACCTACTGATGGCTATAAACATTTATTGAGATAACTGTTCATATGTATTCCTGTGTTGTGTAAGACTACACACTTTGTACTCATAATTTATTAATATTATGTCCACTCCCATATCCATCTCTCATCGAATTTAACTGGGAAAATCGAAAACATTTCAGAAAATATTTTAATCTATATTTGATTTTTGTGAGCTACATTCTTCTATGGCTGGTTTTAAAGAAATGATAGGCCTACTGATTTGTAAATTATTCGTTGCTCTCAAAACCTTGTCTCTTGGGCTATAAATGACTTGGGGACTGGATTTTCCTCACCCTTGATCTAAGTTATATTTTTAGAATTTGCTACTGTTTTTTCAAATTTTTTTTGTGAATCTATCAAGATATTCATATATTCATTAGGTTTACTGATTTTATCAAAGGATCATTTTGGCCTTTATATTAACACGCTTGATTCTTTATGTCTAAGATGTTGGTTCAAGACATGGATTGAAATTAGAAAGATGTGGGGTAGTGATCTGTCGTATATTCTCATTTAACTATGCTTGACTGTTTTCCTCCAAACCATACAGTAACACCTCTTTTATATTTGTTTTAATTTCTAATGTTATATTATTTACATGTGTGTAGTCAGCGGTGCAGCGGTCATCGGTTCCTCCCCAAGCTCTCATGAGTGCGCTGACACCAGCCTCTGGAGAGCCCACACTAGCGCCAACATTACAGTGAGTTACTTTCTCTGTTCTGCCCTTGTCTATGCTTACTTACCCCTTCATAAACCCTTTTGAATCTACAAATATTAAGTACCCTCATCAGGTGACCTGGCGGTCTAGGGGTAAGGTGTCAGACTTCTGTGCTGGGGGCCTGGGGTTCAATCCTCGATCCCAGCACAGATTTATCTGATTGCCAAACCCTTCCTTCACCTCTGACAAGACGTTTATTAATCACAACTTGTGAATGTGTGGAATGCCAGGCCTCCACCTGGGTTCGGATCCCACGTTAAACTGTAGGTCCTCCATTTCATCTCACAATCACCCTACCATTGCACATTAGCGTAAGTGCTTATAACCCGAACAGGTAGTAAGACGCGGTGCTAATAATAATATTATTATTACTATTGATAATAATTATTATTAATAAGTACCCTCATCCCTCTAGATCAAATACTTAACTTGTTTGGTTCTACTATGGCATAGCTTAAAATATAGCTTTGTAGTGTAGTCATTCAAATTAAAGCTGTTGTTACCTTTTAGGGTTAATTAAATTTACATTTTATATTAATCATGGAAGTATAAAAAATTTCCTTGTATAGTTAATTTTGTTCACGTGCACAATTGAGGTATGGTATTGAGTTGTACACCACTCAAATTTTTGGTTGTTGCATGCAAACTGATTGAATTAGTTGCGATGATCAGAAACCTGTAATCAATAATACACTATATTTTAAAGCTAATTTCTAAAATATAATTTTTAGATAAACTACATTATAATTTTATAATATTTAAACTACCACATTATTATAAGCTTTACTTGAAACAAAGCATATTTTTTTTGTCATTAATTGTAAAACAAAAATGATCATGTGAGAGGTGCATTATTTTCGAGCTCTCTCTAGCTTGGGAACCTCAAGCCTATGCATACGAATCATAATTGGGTGTTATCAAGAGTTAAGTAGACGTCAACCTCGGTGGTCCTAGGGTAAAGTGCTTGCCTCGGTACCCAATGTTCATGGTTTCAAACCCAGCCCGAGTCAATTAATTTTTCCACAACGATAAAAATCTGTAGGCACGACATCCCATGTAGAGAAAGCAAAGCCATCAATCACATGTTGATTGTGGCATGTAAAAGAATCTTGGAAGGTATGTGAAAAATACTTTGAATGAATAAAATAAAAAGTTAATTATTATTAAAAGGTTGAAATATTATTAGACCTAGTTTAAGTTAAAACCATTCTTTATTGAGTGTATCTGCATTTTGTACACACATTTTAGTAAAGTTTCATATCTTGTCATATTGTTAATCTTAACTACCAATATAAAAAAAAACCACTAATTTTATTTTAAAATTGTAACCCGCTTTGGTGGCTGCAAGGCCTAACCTGCTATTCTCATAGTAGACTAGACTGCCAATGACTGGAAGATTGTGGTTGGAATCTCGGTCGGGTGTACTGAAGGTGGGATTTCAAAAATGGTTTTCCACTCTGGTCCCTCCACATAAATGCGGATACACGCCCTCTAAATAAAACCTTTCTAATCTCTAAAACGATCACTGTAATAAGTACATAAGCATATAATCCAAACGATTAGTAAGACATGGTGCTTAGAAAACTTTGTATTAATATTTCTCTCGGTCAAGCACTTAATGTTAGACAGTAATAATTTATAAAGTCGTATCTGCAGTAAGAACACGCAAACAAGCTTTACATTGACTCGGTCCCACAATACTGAATAAAAGAATTCACTCACGATTGTACTTTATTGTGAATCCTTGAAGCCAAGTGGTTAAAAAAAACTGGTACAAACCACGTGGACTCTATTTAGTTAAAGTTGATCAGATTCTTGCCATTCCTATATTAAATTATGATGCTGGGGGCTGGGTAAGAAATATAAAGTCTCTTGTTTTAAATTATATTTAATGTAATGTGCTGACATAACCATTTCTGAAGTGCGTATGCAGTCTATTGGTAATAATATTAATCCCTAACTCTCTTAAGTGGCCAAATGTTCTAAAACGTTGCTCTCGTGTTAGATTGGCCTGCTGATGGCAGGAGATTGAGGTTCGAATTCCGATTGAGTCTAGATAGATATGTTTTTTTTGAACGTTTTCTCACTCTTTTTCCCCACAAATTTGGATAGATTATCGCTAAAATATTCCTTCCTCATGCCTACCTGATTATCAAATATGCATATAACCTAAACAGGGAGTAAGACGCGGTGATAAAAAAAAAATCCCTCATTTCATGAGATTATAACCTCTATAACCAGGAACGTGGTGTCCACGGTGAACCTAGGTTGTATCCTGGACCTAATGAAGATAAACTTCAGCACACGCAACTCAGAGTACAACCCATCACGTTTTTGCGGCATTGTGATGCGGTTGAGGGAACCTCACACCACTGCACTTCTCTTCAAGTCCGGGAAGGTTGTGGTGACCGGTGCCAAGTCCGAGGACTGTGCACAATTGGCCGCTAGGAAATATGCTCGTATCGTTCAGAAACTAGGCTTTCCTGTGAGTATGACATTACTATCATCATCACTAACTGTTTCCAACTTGTGGCCAGGTCAGTTAAGTATCTTGAGCTCTCTCTATCCTTCAACCATTCTTCCTTCTTTTCATCTATTATTCTCTCACACACTGGCTGTTATCTGCTCCTCCAATCCCTTCCTTTCCTTGGTCTCCCTTGCTTCCTCTACTATCTCATGTACTCCTGTAACCCAATTCTTGCCTGGACAACTTCATTTTTAATCCTATTTCTCCTGGTGACAGCTAGCATGCTCCTCAAAAAACTTTGTAGCCATGCCCTCCACTTTCGTTGTATCCCTTGCATAAAATATCCCCTCTTCTCATTATATTTTCTCTGCTCCCACCCTTTGCCCATCCTTCGCCTCATTCACGCTGCCAAACTATTTTACACTCTCACTACTTAAAAATCTACTCATTCAAGCTTTATAACTTTTCTAGACCTTATCCTCTTCCAATCAAGGTCACAGAAATTCAAATGACTTGTGTATAGTTTGCTTTTGGAACACACACAGACAATATGATTTGAACTAAAGTTTCAAAAGGGTTTGTGCAACATTTGAAGGTACGCTGTGTTTTCCTTGGAAGTTAGCAATTTTACCTTGTCTGTTTACACTACGGCTCTATCTTATAAGCTACACCAGAGTATAACTAGACCAAGAGAGGCTTTATATTATACAAGAGTTGAATATGGATCTAAAAAAACATAAAACTTAAAATGCTTAACTCTACCACATTGGTATGGGTTTTTTTGCTTCATTTGGTCAAGATTGCTGGTTGCTAGGCATGTACCAAAATTATGTTTTGCTAAGCAACTAGTAAGCATCATAATAATGTAAAAAAATAATTGGACCTAAAAAAACTGAACTTTTTTTCTTAAATAATCCCAATCTTTTTTTTTTTTCCCCAAATCCACAATATTTTAAATATCCTTTAGGATTCGAGGTTTGGAAGATTTCTTTCCCACTACTTTTCAGAGTAAGCTGGGGGTACAATGCCAAGGCTGTGAAGTTATAGACTAGCATTATGACACAGGAACAGATGCCAAGTAGTTAGACCAGCATTGGGTGAGCTACCTCAGGAAACTTTAATCACCAGATAGGGCCGTATGCAAGAACAAGCCTGAACAGATACTCAGTGAGCAACTAGGACTAGCAGCACATTAGTATTAGTAGACACCGAGTACCCACAAAGTGTGCTCGGTACTAGAATATCGCACTACTCATGTCACAACATAATTTCTTGGGAAAACATCTGCGCAACTAGTTTTGGCAAACAAATCAACACCACTACCTCTGAGCATCTACTTGTCATCATTGTGGCTACAAACGGGGAAGACAAAGAAATACTGGAAAAGTCAACGAATTTAATCAAAAATAAGGAAAAGTCAGGAAATTTAAATACTGGTACTTGACTGATTCTGCAGCTAAACATTTACAAACAAAAGTGAGAGATTTTGTTTCTTGATGTTAACTAAATGCATTGCCTGGATATGGCAGTCCTAACATGAGAGGGAAAACAGTATTGTTTATAACACATTTATACAAGGCCAAAAATAATTTCTTAAACATTAAATATGGTACTGTAAAAATAATTTATAAGTATGTTGTTGTGTACTAGCCATTAGACCCGCCTCAGTGGCATAATTAGTTAACGCGCTAGTTTCCTGTTGAACTAGACTGCTGAGGACAGGAAGATCAAGGTCGATTCTCGGTCGATTGAACTGGGGGTGGTTTTTTCTCAATTGTTTTACACTCTCCCTTCATGCAAATATGGGTTCACCTCCTCTAAATTCAACCTTCCTTAATTATAACCCATTAGTGTAATTAGTACTTAAGCATATAACCCGAACAGGTAGTAAGACGTGGTGCTAATTAATAACTAAACTGGCCCTTAGGATTGTTTTTTAAAAAAAGATCAATGTAATAAACTGAAAAATGGCCATTCACAAATAATAAAAACTGTAAAAAGTGTTGAGTCAGAATTTTTTTTTTTATAAATTCTGCCTGGAAAAACCTGTAAAGGTTGGGGAATTCTATAATAAAAGTTTTGTAGTCATCCTGCATCAACTTCATTCCTGCATAAAGACCATAGTTTCACTTAGAGATAAGTCAAATCCTCTCTGTTTCGAACATGAATCATTCTACCTATAAATCTAAATCTTATAAAACATACTAATAAGCATATGAGTTGAACTTTCCCACATTTATAATTTTTGTTCTTTAATCATAATTTTTTTCTAATTAGATTTTTATTTGTAATATAAAATATAAATCATAATAAATTGATACCACTTTTTGTTAAAATGGGAACTCACATTCAATTAAATAATAAATTAATAGTCGGGGCTTTTGCTATATTTTTCCTATAGTGTTAGACCCACTACTAATTGGCCTTTCATAATAGCTCTTTAACTAACTCGAATTAATCTTTTTTATGAAAAATTAAATTTCCTTCTACTCTCTAAATTGTTTAAAAAAATAGAATTTTTTTCTGGAAAGCACAGGAAATTTTGTGTTAAGAAAATCAAAATAGTGGCAGACCTGAATGCTTTTTAGATACATTATAGATTTTAAAAACTTGGATTCCGGGTAAAATGTGTATCTAAAAGCGCAAGTAAAAGGCTACTACTGATTCGAAGACTCGGTGTTGGGCTCTCGCGCATAACATCCTCAAGGAAAACCAAAATTTAAGGATCTGCCAATTGCTTGGATATTGGTGAAGACATGGATACAAGGGATCCATCAGGCTGTCGTCTGACTTGGCGAGTTGTTTTTTGCTACTATGATTGATTGTTACAATGCAGTTATGTAAAAAAATATTTCTCACTTCAATCTTTAATGAAGAGGAAGTTTGTAAATCTGTCTCTCTTTCCCTATAACCTGATTCTCCTGGGGCAAAGTAAGGATAGTAGGCTCAAAAACCAAAGGCAGAAGTGGTATAGTCCATTCGCCATAGGAGTGGCGGTAACTGACAGCTAGGAAAAGTTAACAAATCTACTCTCATGAATCCTTTTGCCAAACCATATCCTTTTACATCCATGATTGTTTCCAGCCTATGGCCTGGGTCATTTTTTATTCAAGCCATATATTTTCCACTACCGGCTTGCTAGTCCTGTCGTAGCTTCAGTTGCCTTATAATCTAATTTAAACCCGCCCCGGCGGCGTAGTTGGCTAACTCGCTAGTCGTGTTGAGCTTGACTGCCGAGGACGGGGAGATCGAGGTTCGAATCTCGGTCGGGTGAACTGAGGGTTGTTTTTCCTAAATGGTTTTCCACTCTTCCTCCACGCAAATGCGGGTTCACTTCCTCTATTCAACCTTTCCAATTCCTAATCCATTAGCGTAATTAGTACTTAAGCGTATAACCCGAACGGGTAGTAAGACGCGGTGCTAAATAATAATAATAATAATAATCTAATTTAAGACTAGGACAGACACAACATCCAGTTCCCAGCCATTAATTCATCTCTGTGAAAGGGTAAACCCACATTTCACAAATAATAAATTTTTCGGCTATGCCGAGAATCGAGCCCGGGACTCTTAGCTCAGTAGACAGACACACTACCGACTGATCTAAAGTGTCAGATTGTTTTTGTTTCTTACTGTTCAAATTTAATATAAGGATAATAACAAGAATATTGTTTCAATAAATCAACAAAAAAATCACTTTGAATCTACCAATACTGATAAAAAGTACTTGATGTTTCTAGGCAAGATTTATGGAATTCACAATACAAAACATCGTGGCAACGTGTGATGTAAGGTTTCCTATACGTGTGGAGAACCTAAACCAGATGCATGGACAATTCAGCAGGTATGATAAAGGCTCATTAATATGTAGGCCCCCGCTTCGGGGTTTGAGACCTTGTCGAGTAAACTGAGGTGTGATTTTTCCTAAATGGTTTTCCACTTTTCCTTAAGGCAAATGTCAATATATTTCCTCCAAATTCAACCCTCCTCACCTTTAACAAAATAGTGTAATTATTATTAGGACATATTTAAACTCCATCCATCCTAAAAGCAGTCTTTCCTTGGCGGATTACGTTATCGTTCTATCTTTTAAGCTAAACCATGGTGTAAATGTGCAACATAAGCTTACCATTCAGGGTAAATTATGTGTACATACGCCCTCAACCCAAATTGCTAATAAGATGAAGTGAAAAAAAAAGTGAATGCTTATGCTGCAGGTTTATGCAAGTCACCCCCCGACTTACTTAAGTGTTGTGTTTTTGGGTCTGTTATGTAACTCTCATTTAGCACAAGTTAAATTTGTAGATTTGTACTTTGCAATACTGTACCTTAATTGTAACTTTGTAAAAAACTGCATTGTTTTAATGCGGAACATTTATAAACAAAGAATGTATTTGTAAAATGTAAAAATGCAAGAACTATAAAGTAAACAATTTCCAATATCCATGAATTTAAATAATGTGTTAGTGTCGCCAACCTCAAATCATAAAACACTCACAAGTACAATAATAATCAGAATTGTCTTTAATTTTCACAAGTTACGACTTACATACATGCATGTAACTGTGAATTTACTTAAATCGCATGCTACATAATAACTGTAATACTGTATGTTGAATTGAATCACTTGTGCTGGAAACAAAGAGCAGCTGTCTTAAAAATTAAAAAATTGTTTTGGATCACCTTTTGTTATATTTAAGTAGTCATTTGGGCTTTACTTCAAAGCAATTACCAAAATATGTTACGGTTTTGGACAATTAGGATTAATTTTTATTTACTTAGTTTTGCTAATAAGTTAACGACACAATATTTTTTTCAAGCAGAACATATTGAATATCAATTTAACTTAGATGCATTTATTAGTCTAGAAACTTGAAAAATATTAGCCTAATTTTTTAGGAAGCAATAAAATTCTATACTATCTACATTCACATATTGACACAGCAATTCATGTGAGCTGTATTTGTCAATTTTATTAACTATTATCAGTACCTATAAAATAATGATAATAAAATGTAATATTGTATCAATTCTGGCAACAAAAGTTTTTTATTTTTCAAAAGGCCTTTACTATGAAAATTGGTCCAGTGTACAACTGTTGTACTAATGTGAGCTAGCTTGTATTCAAATTATTTATATTTTCTGATCTCTGATTTGGGCCAAGTAAATATTTAACTGTACATAGTTGTATGATCATCAAATAGTATTTTTTAATCATCAAGCTTTGAGAAACTGCTGTAAGATTTGTTATAATATGAAAAATGCTGTTTCCACTATATTTTAAACAATTTCCAAACGGTTGATGTTTTAATATTAGTGTGCTTTAAACTAATTATCTCACAAGATTTACTCGTACACAGTTATGAACCCGAGTTGTTCCCTGGCTTGATTTACCGCATGGTGCGGCCGAGAGTTGTGCTGCTCATTTTTGTCAATGGCAAGATCGTAATGACAGGTTGGTTGGTATAAATCATTTATTCATAGTTATGAAACTTAAAACTTCCACAAAGAAAAGACAAACACAATTTTTTGTTCCACAAAACACCACGTGTACAAGGTTACGAAACTTTGACTTGGCTTAGTAAAAAATATCAACTACAGGCTTTAAAATAAAAACTCAGGCTTTGTCAATATAAATATTGACAGCTTTTGTATACCTTTATATTAAACTATTGCTATTTTGAACTGTTATGTGTATTTTAAATAAGTATTCATATGAACAAAATTTAAGTAGGCCTAATTGGATTGCATGCTGTGATTGTAACTTGATTCAACAGATTATTATGAAATATCACAAAACATTGAAATAAAAAATTCTTAATGTAGTGTTAGTGCATAAAGCTATATAAATAAGCACAATTTATTATTTTTCAACCATAAAACAACTAACAAAATATATTTGAACTTCTATTTGGGTTTGAAAATATTTCATATTTTCAATTTGGGTTCGCTTCTTATTGAAAATTGTACTTCACACTTACTTACATCCATTACTGGCCCAAGCCTTTAGTCTGAGTCACTTTATTAACTAAGCTATATATTGCACATATCCCCTGGATAAATAAATATTTAATGCACATTTTAATGGTTTTTCATATGATTTTTACATTTTTCTAAAATATTGCTTTGTTTTTCCATCTAGGTGCGAAAACCCGCCAAGAATTGCAGGAAGCGCTAGACAACATTTACCCGATATTAAAAAGTTTTAAGAAGCAATGATGCATTTTGCTTAACTTATCCCGGTGTATATATTTGATAAAGTATGAAATAATGTTAATGTGTCCACAGTCGAGATGATTTTTACTAACATTCAAGGGTTCTGCCAATTCTGCCAACTAAAATAAAACTTTTACAAAGTATCTTGGCAAAATAAGGTATGTTTGAAAAAAGCTCTTCACAAAATATTCAGATTCTTTGGTTAACCTCCGTCGATAAATTTTGAAAACTTACTTACTGTATGTATTATATTTGGACAAAGGAACAGGAAAGGTGGATGGAAACATATAACAGGGTAAAAATTCGGTATGGCTTTTACAATGAAAAGAACACAGTTCACACTTTACATTGCTGCCACTAGACGAAGAGGTAATGGCAGCCTCTTGGATAAAATCTATTGTTATCGCCCATTCCAGCGACCTAGGTTTAATACTTTCAGAACTCATAAGGGGGAAGTGTGAAACCCGTAACGTAATTTCCTAAAAGGGGAAATCAAAAACCACATAAGGGAGAGAAATAAAATTTATAAAGAATGATAGGATATAAATTATTTACAAATTTACTTTTTCTCGCGTTTCCTAAAGTTCTCCATTTTCAAAACCCCTTAATTTCTTCCTGTCATGTTAGGTAAGAGACCAAATTTTAAAACCATGAAGAAACTATTATTTTGTAACCCGCTTCAGTGGCCGTACAATCTAGGGTGTCACTTTTATGTTAGACTGTGCTGATGACGATGAGGAGATTGAGGTTTGAATCGTGGTTGGGTTTATTTAGGGTGGTTATTCCTAAATGTCTTCCTACTCTCTTTCCACGCAAATGCGGGTAGATTACCTCTAAAATGTTTATTTTCTCATCCCTACCCCATTTGAGTACCATATATGTGTATACCATGAATGATAGTAAGATGTGGTGATACAAAAAATATATATTATTAGCACATTTTTGTAGTTTATAATTTAAAAACTACATCTGAAAATTATAATAAAACAGAGACTTTTGGCTTTATACACTACCACCTCGCTATCCAAATTCTTCCTGTGTGCTGGGTCATATATCACTAATAGTTCAAGACAGTCTGTAATGGCCATTATATTTGGTTTTTGCATATCTTCCAAATTTACTTTTGTAAAATGAAACTTCAAAACACTAATCTTACTGAAAAGGTGAAAATAAATTTTGCCTGAGTTTTATATGTATTTGAAAATGGTTTATATAATCATCTATAACAATAAAATGAAGAGTGTGTTGGTTTGTCTGTTTGTCTGTCAAGAGCATTGTGTGATATCTACTGCATGCAGGGGGTTAAAATTTTAAACTAGTAGCCTCTGTGCATAAACGTGCACCTCAAAGCTGGAATTTTAGATTTTTTACCAAAGATTTTTTTTTTATTTGTTGAAAATAGGTTCAGAAGAATTGAAATGAGTTTTTTTTTCCGGCTGAAGCAAAGAAACAATGCATTATGCACTCTTGGCAGTATAGTAATTCAAAAATCAAAACTCTACAGCATTAAAATTTAAAATAATGAACATGAACTTGACAGAAAATCGAGGAAAGTTGCCAGTCGCCAGATTAGTCACTAGGAGCTAAACATGAAAATCGGTCGTTTCAGACCCGTAAAATTCGCTAGGTCTAGTGACAAAGTTGCTAAATTGGCAACATTGTCATCAATACACCCGACTTGGATTCAAACCTCAATCTCCCTGTTATCGGGCGTATTATTCATATTTTCTTGTTTGTTGTTGTGTCTGCTCATTAGTGATAGCTCGTTCCATATCTGCCAACCCAAACTAAACATTTCTCTACTCTGTACTAACAAACTAAAATTTATTTGTAAAAAGAAATAATATTTATCAAATGAAGTGCCTTTAGCGTGATGCAATATATAATTTAAAATAGACATGGGTAGCATATAACCCATACCGGTAGAACCTTCTGGTTTTTTGTCATTGATTAATTTAAGTAAAAATCTACATGTGGGCTTAAAGAACTGTAAGTAATGTTTTATTTTAAGGCTGAGTGTCAAACTCTATTAGATTTATTAAAGCTCTAAAAAAATTATTTACTATAATTTTTTTTTTTTTTTTTAGAATGTTTGGTATTATAGGTTTTTTTTTTTTTTTTTTTATTT
>CABFWB010000117.1:146592-159065 GCA_902151455.1 Timema bartmani | reverse complement strand
TGCACATGCTAATCTCAAGAGTTCTTGAATATCTCTCATGAGCATAGCGGCATTTGGTGACAAACTTTTTAAATGCAAAGAAAAAGTTGTCACAAAATTCCAGGACACCCTTGACACATATTAAAAAACTGTTGAGATTAGCATGTGCGTAAAACTAAACTTTTATGTTTCTATAGAAGAAATATTTGATTTATTTTGGCCAAATAAATGTTTATGCTATAAAAACTTCGAAAATACTGCCCTAAACTCACGCTCACTAGCACCCTATCTTAAGGTTGGGTGCTAGTGAGCGCGAATTTAGTGCGCTAATTTTGCAGTTTTTATAGCATAAACATTTTTTTAACAAAATAAATCAAATATTTCTTCTATAGAAACATATAGTTTAGCTTTCTGCACGTGCTAATCTCAACAGTTTTTGAATATCTGACATGAGCATAGCGGCATTTGGTGACAAACTTTTTAAATTAAGAGAAAAAGTTGTGATTAAATTCCAGGACACATCTGACAGATATTCAAGGACTGTTGAGATTAGCACGTGCAGAAAACTAAACTCTATGTTTCTATAGAAGAAATATTTGATTTATTTTGTTCAAAAAATGTTTATGCTATAAAAACTTCGAAAATACTGCCCTAAACGCACGCTCACTAGCACCCCATCTTAAGGTACCACGGGCCGCACAGAATCCTGGATCCGGCCACGAGTTATATATAGGTTGATTTACCAAATCCATATATACCCTTTCTTCAACATGGATCAATTCCCAAAGAGTGTTGAATCGAATATGTGCAACATATATATATATACAGTACGTGGTTTACGGATGACCCCTATGATATTAAATAATAGCTACTAATAATATATGAAAATGTTATTAATATTGGCCACAAAAAAAGTTTGTATTTTTTTTAAATGTATATGTAGGAATGACCTTTTAGAAAACACACGCTTTTTTTTTGTGGCCAACATTGAAAAAATTCTACTATATTACTATTATTATTATTCCATATGTATTAATACCATCTAGAGGTCATTCGTAAGACAGTCACGGAACTCTACTTCACGCCACGTGACGTTTTTCAACCCCCCCTCATCTTCATGTAACACCATGCATACATTAAACCTGACCTCTTCCCCCCTTTCAATCAGTCTGTGTTACGTAAATTTCACATCGAGTGAATGTCATAGAGAAGCTTTTGTAACACTAAAAGAAGGACCCAAAAATTTAATAAAACTCAGTAAACATACTTATATATAATTCCTATTCTGACGGTTAAAATATGAACAGTAATATTATTTTTTCAATATTAGAAGTTAGGCCTATAATATCTGTGCTACGTAGAACTGTGAAGTACCCCCCCCTGCCCCCCCACTGTCGCACCATGTTGAAATTAGAGTGGACCCCGACCCCTAACTCCCTCCCCTCCCCCTCGGTTTATAATCCCCTATCAAAAGTAACAGCTGCAGATAACATGACTTGACGTATGAAATCGTGGTATAAGAACTTTAGCTCTCAAATAAAGATATTTTACATGAATAACTTTATTCGTTCAGTTTCTGGCGACTTTATTGCTAGCATTCATCATTTTTTATATGATGTTTCTCATCGACCTATTGAGGAGATGTTCCCAATATTATTGAGTGATAACTTTACGCTACCAAATATATTTGGGTCAAAGTTTTACAAAGATTGGCTGAAATAGCATGAGTACAAAATAAGTATAAAGTTTAATCACATACTTGGACTATACCTTACAGTGTTGTCAACATTTATCAAATATTACTCCTTATAGGACCATATATTTTACAGCTGTAATAATTAAGACCAGCTGCCAAGTAATGAAAGTTCAAACTCATTAAGATTTTTTTCTATGGCAATCCTACTATATTAATCAATGTTTCAACTTTTATAAAATGTTATTTTTATGGCGGTTCTACTATATTAATCAAATTTTTAAGCGTTCGAAATTGTTCTTTTTATGGTTTCTGGTGATCCTACTATATCAAATCAATGATCAACTAGTAGAATTTTTTTATGGCGATCGTACTATACTAATTGAAGTTTAAGTTTTGTAAGACCTCTCTTTTATATGATTTAATGAACAAAAATAAGACGCGGTTCAGAAATAAAAGTATCACGACAATTTCTGGCATCCCGATTTTACTCTAAGCATAGCAAACCTAATAACTCGTACGGCACAATCTTACCTACTTTCTCATATTGCATATTAGTCTATAATTTGTGCCAATTTTCAAAATCAATTATTATCAGTAAACTACCCCTTTGTAAGATTTTCTTGATAAACCCAAACACAATGTTTTGATAATCGTATGAAACATTATTCAGAAACCCACTTCGGTGGCCGCGTGGTCTAATGCGCTAATCTCGTGTTGAACTAGACTGCCGAAGATGGGGATATCGGGGTTCGATCCCGATTGGGTGCACTGAGGTTTTTCCCCCGTAAATGGTTTCCCACTCTCCCTACACGTAAATGTGGGTGCATTTCCTCTAAAATTAAACCCTCCTAATCCCTAACCTTTTATTGAAATTATTATGTAGGCGTATAACCCGAACGGGTAGTAAGACGTGATGTTAAGGAAAAAAATATTCAGAAATAGGTTTTGAACAAAATTGTTATAGCCATTTAAAAAATTAAACAACTAAAAATGTATATACTTGCAAACTACCCTCGAATTATTTTGTTTAAAGTAAAATGAACACACATTCTAATGAATCATGTAAAGAAAGCACTATGCAAATACTCATTTGGAACAAAATTGTTAAAGAAATTTATGAAAAATATCAAATTTTCAAAAAATTTTAAACCACCTTTAATTCAATCAAAATAAACATGTAAAATGTTATTTACTATGTAAAACACTCTTAATATGTAAATTTCAGACAAAATCACTAGAGCAATTTTCAAAAAATGTTGATCTTTCATAAATAAGTTATCAGTAAAGTACTCTTGCATAAATTTTTCTTGAAAAAACAAGTATGAATCACTAATTTGAGCTCGGGGGAACATAAAACATCAAAACTCATCATAATCTCAAGGTCAACAATGTTCATGGTTACAATACTTTCTCATTACATGAGAAAGTATATTTATAAAAATAAGAAATACTGTTTCCATATAGCTACATGGAAACAGATTTAACTTTCCAATAATCCCCATTCCACATTTATGATTGCTCCGTTAGTCCACGAGTGTGGAAATAAAGCTCAACTGGGGTTTAATTCGCGGGAAAGACGGGGGTTTGGTGTAGTTTGGACTAATGATAATTACATTTCAAATCAAATCTGAGCAGATTGCCACGTATTGTAATTGATTATAATTTAATCATATTTTAATATATTTTTTTTATCGAAGACAACAATTACTATTCTCCTCCTTTAATTGTCAAGATAAAACAGGGTTAGCATTCGCCTCAGTGAGCACGTGGGAAAATGTTTCACTCTCTTATTGTCTGGTTTCCCGCTGGCGTGGAGGTTGGAGTTCGAGTCCCATGTGGGTGCATTGAGTTGTTTTTACTTAAATAGTCCCATTATTATTATTATTTATATTATTATTATTATTACTATTATTATTATTAGCACTGCGTCTTAATAATCGTTTGGTTTATACGCACGCTAATGTGTAATGGTAGGGTGATTGTGAGATGAAATGGAGGACATACAGTTTAACGTGGGATCCGAACCATGGAGGAGGCTTGGCATTCCACACATTCACAAGTTGTGATTAATACACGTCTTGTCAGAGGTGAAGGAAGGGTTTAGCAATCAGATAAATCTGTGCCTGGACCGAGGATTGAACACCGGACCTCCCAGCATAGAAGTTTGACGCCTTACCCCTAGACCACCAGGTCACCTAAATAGTCCCTTCAGTTTTACTTCACTCGCTTCAGTGACCTAATATTTTAAGGTGTCGCTATCGTGTTAGACTTTCCTGCTGATCACGGAGAGATCGGGGCTCAAACCCCGGTCGGGTATATTTAGAGTGATTTTCCCTAGATGGTGTAACACTCTCCTCTCAGCGCAAATGCGGGTGTATTATTTCTAAAATGCTTCCTTTCTCATCCCTAACCCATTAGAGTAATTATCATAAATTTTCCTTTTCATTTATTTGAGGTATTTAATGTAGGCCTACAACTTTCTGAACCAAATGATTATATCAACACAAGACTTATAAACCAACTTAAATCTATAACAGACACAACATCCAGACCCCAGCCGTTGATTCCTCACTATGGAAGGGTAAACCCACATTTCACCAATGAAAGCTAAATATTTCGTCCATAACAGGAATCGAACCCGGGACCTTTACCTCAGTAGACAGACACGCTACCGACTCAGCTAAGGTGTCGAACACGGCAATACAAAAATTATTTCTTGTATATGTGGGTACATTTTCTCTCATTTCAACCTTCTTCATTATATACTCCATTATCGGATATAGCTACCAGCCGGGTAGTAACACTCAGTGAATAAAAAAAAAGGTGCTGCAAATAGATAAAAAAAGGGACAGAAAGAGTTGTTTAAAATGTATTTAAATTTCAGTAAATATTGAAAAAACCTATCGAATCAATCCTATGAGAGCATCCACCTCTTTTTTTATTCTAGGATTATTTTGAAATTTGAAAGTTTCTTAATATTCCCTTCTTTACCTAGTGACAGCGTGACAATATAAACCGTACTAAGAGTTTTAGTTCACTAACCAATAGTTCAAGATGAACGCCTTTATAGTCGGTCGACTGGTTTCCCTTTCTCCGTGTGAACTAACTAGCCTAGTTGGAAAACAAACTACAAGTTAACACGATACGAACACGCTTCGGTGCCTGTACGATCCAAGGAAATGGTTCCCCATCTTTTGTTAGCCTAGCGCCTGCTTCTAAGAATTAAATTCATAAAATTAAATTAATGTTACATGTTACATTCATATTTAATTATTTCAAACCAAATAATAATTATAAATATGTATAGGTATAAATAGATCCGACACCTTAGCTGAGTCGGTAGTGTGTTTGTATACTGAGATATGGGTCCCGGGTTCGGTTTCCGGTATAGGTTAAAAAATATATCATTGGTGAAATGTGGGATCACCCTCATCATAACTGTAATATGCATAAAATTCTAAACGTCCCCATTATTTACAGTTTACCAACCTCCCCAGGGAAACACTGGTATAATGCGTCACTTTCAGAATAGACTAGACTGCCGGTGACTAGAAGATCGTGGTTTGATACCGGTTGGGTGTATTGAGGGGTGGAGGAGGTTCATAAACGATTTTACACTCTCCCTCCACGCAAATTCAGGTACACTTCATTTAAATTCAACCTTCCTCATCCTTAACACACTATCATAAATAGTACAAATGCGTGTAGCCCGAACAGATAATATAAGATGAGACTCAATGAGAATAGTAGTTTTGAGACTTAAAAAACACAAAAATAATTATTAGATACATTTCCATTATCTTTTGTAAATTTAATAAAAAAAGATTAATTAATTTGGTTGAGTAAACTAAATAGTTATTTCTTACAATTTGGGTTAATTAGAGATGTGCGACATATCGCATAAAAAATAGGGTTTTTTTTAGTACCGCGTCTTACTGCCAGTTCAGATTATACACTTATGCACTAATTACGCTAATGGGTTAGGGATGAGGAATGTTGAATTTATATGTAGTGTACCCACATTTGAGCGGAAAGAGAATGGGAAACCATTTAAGAAGAATAACCCTCAGTACACCCGATCTTGCCTCGATCTTGCCGTCACGAGCAGTTTAGTCTATTGCTA
This sequence comes from Timema bartmani, assembly GCA_902151455.1. NCBI lineage: Eukaryota > Metazoa > Arthropoda > Insecta > Phasmatodea > Timematidae > Timema > Timema bartmani. Next base: position 153,267 of record CABFWB010000117.1, on the reverse strand, counting down.
AAGTAGTGCCTGAGACCATGTGGCCATCAAAGCGTGTCCAGAAATGTTTATTGGAGGGTAGGGTATTAAGGGAGGGTCCTATTTATGGGGAATCTTGGCGAAGCACTAAAAATTTTATAAAATATTGAATCCCTCTTGAATATTTTTTTTTAAACATGGTCTATTTATTATGAATTTGCTAGGAAGAAAGTTTCAGAAAATACTTTTATTTTGTAATCAAAATCAAAAACTGTTTACTACTATATTATTGGTATTATTTAATAGGCAGTGGTGGATCTAGTATTCCATGCAAATGCGGGTATATTATCACTAAAATGCTTCCTTCATCATCCCTACCCCATTAGAGTGATTATAGACTACATGTGTATAATTTGAATTGGTAGTAAAAGGCGGCAGTAAAAAATTATTATGAAACTGCATAAGAAAATTTTTATCAAAATGATTCGCTATATTTGGGAGAAATTTACCGCGTGCCCTCCTCACCCCTTTCACACTTGGCGGACTCGGGAGTGAAATCCCGGGCACCGTGGAGGGCCCAGCGGGTGAGGGTACCGGGGGCGTACCAAATGGAACTAGAGGCAGTTGAATTTCAATTAAATTAAGAGCCAAAATCTGTTTTATAAGTTTAAAAAAGAAAATGCATATTGTAATTGTAAAAGTAAAGTCAAAATTATGTGTAAAAACGGCCCGGATTTAAAGTTTGTAAGATACCTGGCCTGTAAACACTGAATAATAATAGTAATAATAATAAATAAATAAATGTTTCCCCTTTCACAGTTCTTGCAACGGAACTCTCTTAAGATTGAATGGAAGGGGACACGAGAAAAAGCTTTGTAATTTTTATGGCAAAATATATTTTTGGACAAAATAAATAAAATATTTGCTTCAGTACAAACATAGAATTTAATTTTCTTCATATGGTGACCTTGAAATTTCTTGAATAGGCCTATATGTCAAGGGTGTTTTGGAACTTAACGACAACTTTTTATTTTCATATTAAAAAGTTTGTTAGATAATGCCACAATGCTCATGACAGATATTCAACAAGTGTTGATATCAATATGTGAAGAAAATTAAACTCTATGTTTGTACTGGAGCAATATATTTTATTTATTTTGGCAAAAAGAAAGTTTTACTATTTACACGCCCACCTTACGGTGGAATCCCAAAAGAATCTCAACCCCTCGGTATGACCATAGTAAATTGTTGTCCAGGAGACGGTTAAGTGTTGTCCTTGGGGTCGCGTGCCACTGATCCACACCCTGCCCCAGCTTTTCCCCGGTGAGGAAGGGCAGCTAGACAGTTGTAGGAGGAGAGGATGAGGGGAACCGGAGGAGGAGGGGTATAGTCACGCCCCCATGAAGACACCCACGCTTTGACCTCACCGGCTCCAGACCCGGGGAAAGACCGCTTTCATAAACACAGCAAGTAGCGTGGTCCCCCCCTTCATGACCCGTAGTTCGTCCCCCTTGAAAGTTTCATGGAGACCTGTAGCTCCCTATACGTCGTATAGTCGTGGTAGACACCAGAGGGAGGAGCCCTCTTTTTTTACCTACCAACAGGTCCCTGGTTCGATTACCTGATGCACCCGCTTCAGTGTTTGATTGGTTGGCAACCTTTTTGAGTCCCGATTGACTAAAAGAACTTATCAAACGTCCCACGATCACCAATCGGTTTTCCACTCTACTTTTGATACTTTTTTTTTGGTCTGTACATCTAATATTTATTCCTCAATTCAATATTTACTTAATAACTTAAGCTACGTCACTACCTTTATAGTAATAAATATTGAATAGATAAAATGAACATTTTCATATGACAATATTTAAGTTATCCAACTCGAAGGCCGCTTGGCTCAGCGCGCAACTCTCTTAGTAGACTATACTGCTGATGACGAGGAAATCTAGGTTTAAATCTTGATCGGGTGTACGGAAGGTAGTTTTCCACTCCCCCCAAGCAAATTCTGGTACAATTCCTTTAAATATAATCTTTATAATCCCTGAAAACATTAGCGTAATTATTACATAAGCGTATAACCCGAACGAGTAGTAGGACGCGGTGTTTAAAAAAAACCCAAAATTGTAATAGCTACAAATTGAATCAGACTTTATATCGTGGTGTGGTTTGATGTATTCTACTTTTACTTTTGTGCTACCTTATAGGTAGAGAAAGTATTGTGATCGTTAAAAGAATCGGACTCGAAATTTTGATGACTGTCTATGTTTTATGACCCCCCCTGAGTCCAAAATAGTGGTTTTTGCAACGCCATCTGTCTGTCTGTATCTCGGAGTAGAGCCTAAACTATTTTACAGATTGGGTTAAAACTTGGTAGGCCTATCTAATGTTTTATAGGTTTCCCCGTAGGATTTTTGGAATTGGATATTCAACACTAAAATTAAGGTTATTTTACTGAAGGGCAAAAAGAGAAAAATTATATTTTCTCAAAATTAGCTCTAATGATGTTGATTAAATGTCATTTCTAAACATTTATAAATATTGCCAAACAAAATGGCTACTCTCAATATTTCGGCAACATGACTTTAAGCGTTCCGGTCTGATGCGTAATTTTTTTTATCATATATCCGTAACTCTTTGAGATATGAAATTACTTATCATTGCAAATATGTAGGTCTACTTATAATACGAATCTTTTATTTGAAACATATTTTTATAAACCCAATAACTTTCAAGGTATACGCAGATATATATATATATATTTTTTTTTAACTTTTCGAACACTAAAGGTAAAGTATTGCGACCGTAAAAAAAAAATCTAACCCGAAATGGTGATAGATGTCGACGTTTCACGACCCCCCGGCCCTTAAAAAGTGTTTTTTTGCAATACCGTCTGTCTGTGTGTCTATTTAACCCTAAAATTAAGAGTAGGTTAATAAAAAATGAAAAGAGAAAAAAATCGATTTTATCGAAATCGGCTCTAACGGTTTTGATTAAAGTTTGTATTTAGGCGTTGATTAAGATCACAAATAAAATGGCTATTTTCATTTTCTTATGAAAATGAGTTTTAGAGTACTTAACAGAAGCGGAAATTTCCGTATCTCCGCAACTATTTGAGATACTAAATAATTTATCATTGGAAAATGGTAGTACTGTTAAAAATAAAAACTTTTTTTTGAAATGTATTTTTACAAAACTAGCAGTTATTACTACCTAAGTTTTAACGCAATAATTCTCCAATGCCATAGCGTAATTAAATATAAGTAAATCTCTCAAAAAGTTTATGTTATTTTTCCTCTTAGGAGAAATGTTTGTACAGTGATCTATCTCCATTTTAGACTCAATAGTCAATATTTAAATTTTTTATGGGTCAAAATTCATAATTGAAGAATTTAATAGCAATGAGATGACCTGAAGATGTGCAACACCTAATAAAATGTTGAACATTTTAAACGTAAGTCAAAATTTTAATACGAACTGTTGACCCTTGTAGACCAAATATCGATCCTTTTTATTGGTCCAAACATACAAATTAGAACATTAGGCCTAATTATTTACAAATAAAATTATAAAATTTAAAAGTGGGACTCAAAAAATGTTCTACATGGGTTTGCTAATGTATATTATTTCGTTTCACATATATTACGAGTTTTGAGTAAATATCTCCAATTTTAAACAATGGAGTGAGAAAGTCCGTGTGGAGCTCCCTCCGTACCATTTATTTCCTTTAACCTTTTAGGATAAATGTTTATACAGCAATGATCTATATCTATCATTTTAGACTAAATATTCAATATTTAGATATTTTATTCTATTGGTCAACATTTATAAATGAGGACTTTAATAGCAATGCGATAACCACAAGATGTGCAGCCCCTAATAAAATGTCGAAAATTTTAACCACAAATCGAAATTTTAATACAAAGTGTTTACCCTTGTAGACCCAATATCGATCTTTTTTATTGGTCCAAATATACGAATGAGGACTTTGATTCTTTAAAATTAAAATTATAAAATTTAAAACCGGGAGTAAAAAAGTTTTACGTAAGTATAACGCAATTTGTGCTCGGGGTTGCTAGGGTATATTATTTCGTTTCATATATATTACGAGTTCTGAGTAAATATTTAAATTTCTAAACATTGGAGCGAGAAAGTCCGTGCGGAGCTCCGTACTATTTTTTTTAACTAAGTGGATCTGAGACCAGGGAATCCATTTTACAATCCTTTAAAAAATACATCAAAATGTAAATAAAATCAATTGTTTTAAAATTAATAATTCATTAAAATGATTTTAAATTTGGTTCTTGTCAAGTGAGTTACGCAGAAAAACGCACTTCGATACGTTTTCTGGTTTGAGCGTATTCTTTTGTCTAATCTCACGTCCGCTCAGCCGGGAAATAAGACATAGTATTACGATCGAACTAATAAACATATCTAAGTGTTGTTTTCTGCATTCTTCACTTGACAGCAGAGATAATGAGTTCATTTAAGTAGGTTTTTTTTTGTTTTAAAATATTGATTTTTCAATCTTGATGTATTTTTTTTTATAATATCGGCAAACGGTTTCACTGGTCTAAATTCCACTGTTTCGCTTAAGTAAATTACAAAATATTGCACCACGATATGATGGCTGATTCAAGTTGTATTACCTAAGCTATATAATTTGTCTATTATCTGAGTACAAGTAGAGGGTGTGAGACGGGCTCTTTTCCTAATGAACCAAAGAAACAATCCCAAAAAACGACGATCAGTTTTTTGTCACCATCGCCCGTAAAGTAGAACGCTGGGCCTAATAACAACTATTGCACTGTAACCTACCTCACCGAAAGAGGGAGCCCTCATTATATCGTCGTTAATTAATTTTGATCAAATTCGATGATACTATGATATAATTAATACCTTATTACCGTCACCCGGCGTCTCGGGCACACCTCTGAGCCATGACCTAGTAGAAGTAGGTCAGTAGGACGAACCAATTAGTGTTAATGAAACAATTACTGAATGAATGTGTAGGCTTCTGAGTGAAAGTTCTCTTGTGTTCGTCGATAAATCCAATTTAGGTTGAGAGAGGAATCCTAAACTTAACGACGAGAACTTTGCAATGTCCTACTTCAGATGAATACTGATTCCATGGCCATGCCGAGGGTGGGAGGGTAAAAAGGTGTGTTCAAAGCAACCCCTTATTTCAAAAGCATCTTTGATCATGGATTTTTAAAATTCTTCCTCGTCCAACACCTTAGCTTATTCAGCGTTTGCCTATTGAGCTAGAGATCTGAAATTCAATTCCAGAAATTGACGATAATTTAGAAATTGCTGTGAACAACATAATATCATTTGACCGGATTAATGAGTTTAAATATTTCGGAACAATTTTAACCAGCAATAATGATAATAGATTGTAAATTAGGAAAAATAATAGTCAGGAAATGCATGCTATTACTCAGTAAGCTGTTGAGCTTTCAAAGAATTTATAGCTCAGAATATACAAAACAGTTTTATCGGTTATCTATGGGTGTGAAACGTGTTCTCTTAGTTTACACGATGAAAACAAATTTAGGATGTTCGTAAACAAGGTATTAGGAAGATATTTGGTCCAGAAAAAGTGATGAGGCTAGTGGGGAGTGGAGGAGGTTCCATAATGCCGAGTTACATTCCCCGTGTTCAGCACAAGACATTGTTTGGATAATCATGTCTCGTAGATTACTGTAGGCAGGATATGCAATGTTAATAGGAGAATCTAGAACCATGTTCAGGGTACTGACTGCAAACCCGGTGGGAAGATACCATTGGGAAGACCTAGACGTGGATGGGAGTAGGCCTATAACATTAGAATGGACCTGAAAGAGATGAGGTGTAATGAGGTGGACTGGATAGCACTAGATCAATATAGGGATAGGAAGTAATGAGGTGTACTGGATATAACTAGCTCTAGTTAGGAATAGAGGGTGTACATTTGTAAATACGATAATGAACTTTCGAGTTTCTAATGTCATAGATGTAAAGTAAGTAAGGGCTTCACACTTTAACAGTAATGCATTAATAGCCTACGAGTTGATTTTTGTATTTTATGTAATTGAGTTAGTTTGCAAGTCATGTTAGGATATAATCAGTCGTTTCAGAAAGTTAAGAGGCCTTTCACAAATTTAAATTAAAGAATTTTTTTTTTTTTTCAAATATTATGTTAGTAGCTTATTGGAGTCTTATTAAATTTGAAACACGATCCCAATAATATTTTTAAACAACCATAAATAATTGATTGCAGAGGAATTTCCATAGATGGCGATGGTAATTATTATTACTAATATTATTATTTAGACTCTGTGTACTCAATAATTCAATAAGTATTTGAAACCTTTTTTTAAAACTAATAAAAAGAGTTGAAATATATTATGATGCTACGTACATTACGTATAAGGGTCAATTACTATCTACTCGCCGGCGAATTTACTCGCTGCTATTAAACTCGCACCCGCCTCGGTGGCGTAGTTGGCTAACGCGCTAGTCGTGTTGAGCCCGACTGTCGAGGACGGGGAGATCGAGGTTCGAATCTCGGTCGGGTGAACTGAGTTTTTTTTCCTAAATGGTTTTCCACTCTCCCTCCACGCAAATGCGGGTTCACTTCCTCTATTCAACCTTCCCAATTCCTAATCCATTAGCGTAATTAGTACTTAAGCGTATAACCCGAACGGGTAGTAAGACGCGGTGCTAAATAATAATAAT
>CABFWB010000117.1:110846-143699 GCA_902151455.1 Timema bartmani | reverse complement strand
GGGGGTTGAAATTTTGAGGTTACATGTTCTGATATGCAAAAAATCTATTAAAATAATTCCCCCCCCCCAAAAAAAAATTCTAGAACCCGATTGCAGTGCCACCTACCGGGTCCAATTGTGAATCTAAACCATCCACGGATCCACTCAAACACACACAAAAAATTTCATCAAAATCGGTCCAGCCGTTTAGGAGGAGTTCAGTGACATACACACGTACAGAAGAATTATATATATTAAGATTAATACCATTGATTTTTTTAACAATACTAAATATTTATTTTCTTGTTACTCACAACTCCATATATCATATATGCTTAGCATATATATATATTTTGCTCTTTTGCTCTGGTATTATAAACTTCTAAATTTTACCATGTTCAAAAACTATTATTTTAATTGATTAATTTTGTTTAAGAATGGATGTAATATAATATTTTATTTTTTATTTTGTCATGTTAGAATTGTATTTACTTGGAATTCCATAGGTAGGATTGGGATGTGGTAACAAGGAAACAATAATAATATCACACATAAATTTCAATAATTGGTTTTTTAATTGTAATTTAAAATTAGTACATTTCATTCAATGATCTATTTTATTTCAATTGTTCATGTTTTATTTTAAGTATTCTTTCAACTCTTGTAGGGACTTACAGCACACCATTGTTTTAGGTAAGGTAGTGCCATTATCATTAACATTGTAATATCCAGGTAAACGTTCCTGAGCACACCCAGTGGTCTCGAGTATTGAGGGTCATCGTGCCTCTGTCAAATTTAGTCGAGCTGAAGTTTTTATTATTAATTTTTTTACTATTCTTTCTCCTAGTTCCTAGGAGTGGCGCCCAATATACCTAAGTTTATACATTTCGACGCTACTTTTTTTTTCGTTGTGTAAAAGGGATTATGAAGACACAAAACTGATATTTTTTTACCACAACGTAGGTGAAATGCACCCGCATGTGCTTGGAGGGAGAATACAAAATATTTAAGGAAATACTACCCTCATTACACCCAATTGAGATTCGCACCCCAACCTCCCCATTATCGGCAGTCTAGTCTATTGTGAAAGTGACGCCTTAGAACATGCGCCCACCGAAGCGGGTTTCTCTATTATTGTGTGGGGTGGACAAAAATTCCTAATTTTACTTTAATTTAGAATATAAAAAAAGTTTGAATAAAGCACCGATATTTTTGGGGGGTGGGGAGGGGGGACGTGTCACCACTGATCCCCACACCCTCTTTTTATCTCCCTCTAGCAAAGCCTGTGACTACATATTTGAGGTATATAACATAACTTTAATTTTTAAGGAAAAACTTTACATGTGATGTTGATGCACTAACTTATTTTACGATACAACTTTATCTACACATAAAATAACTCAACATTCAACTTTGCTACCCACTTTATGTACTGGGGCTTCTTAATTCTACCACGGGATAGCTGACACTACATAAGTTTTCAACAAAAACACTCTATTAACCTATTTAAATAACTAATGTGTCATGGCCAAGCCTCCCTTATTTATCCCGCTCCTACAAACAATAACAAACACCTTGATTAACCTTGCTCGCTACAGTGACCTCATCAAAAAAGTAAGGCCTAACTCAACATTTAATCCGTTGCTGGACTTCCAATCTGCCTCGCTGTACATATACATGTGTGTGTGTATGTAACCTTTGACCTTTTGAAGGATGCTGTAGCCTGAACCAAAGTTTCCCCTACCCGGGAAATCTGTGTAGCTAACCTGCAACCTTCAGCCAATCCCGTCAAAATCCGACCCCCCCGACCCTCTCCGCACAATCCCCCCCTACACTCTCTGTTGTTGAACATAAACTCTGCAATGCAGTATCCTATAGTAAGGGAGCATTATAAAAATTATTGTGGTAGTATTTTGGCTATTAATTTATTTATTTTTTTACATTTTTCTTATCGAAACGGAGCTTACTGCCCATTTGGGCTATCCAAAATGTACACCGATTTTTTGAGAATCAGTGGAGGGAGGGAAAAATTAAATAAAATCCTATAAAGATGACCTTTAAATCACCATATGTAAAAACCACTCACCGCAGGATCGTTTGAGACTCGAACCAAATGACGACCTCCGAGGGACAAATTTGAGCTGGTCACTCTAAATATCCAACTTTGAGCAAAAACCTTTCCCGTTACATTACTGATATAATTGAATGATCTTACGTGCATTACGAACACAGTGAGAATTTTTTTATTTCCAACATTACTTGGCCTAACTTAACCTAACCGATCTCACACTTCATTAATAATTTTCAGAAATTATAGAAAGTAGTTTATAGTTTTAAATCAAGTGGGGGGGTGAGGGATAGCCCACAATTCAGTGATAGTACTCTAAATCATGATTTTCATCTGTGGCAATGGACCAACTAGAGGACTGTTCAAGATGTCTTTTCGTTTGGTCTACCTGTTGATAGTATAACCACCTGTTCTAGGTTAGTTAGAATCAGTGGTGAATCTAGGATTAATGCCAGAGAACAGGGGGGAGGGTGAATAGTGGCGCTAGCCCCTGTTCCCCTCTCGTGGTTGGCGGGTATTTAGCACATAACAGAGAATATCGTTGTTCTGTTCTGAAAGGGAAACATCATAAGGGAAAACATCAACTAAAAATACAAATTCTATCTTGTTATTAAAAGAAAAACTACACTCAGTGCACACGACCGGTATCGATCCTTGATCTTCCCATCTTCGACAGTCTAGTCCAACACTAGAATAGTGCGTTAGACCACGCGGCCACCGAAGCGGATGTCAACAAGGTTATTCGAAAACGTTACCACTATTATAAATCTACTGAGAAACTATCTAAACGTTTGTGGAATATACCACGATAGAAACTGCAAGATTACCTCTAAGAGTGTATTTAATAATGGTTTAGTAGATAACATCATGGTTTTGTAAACAGTATCCATTTCTTTAGACTTGTTTTTAGCACCGCGTTTTACTACCCTTTCGGATTATACGCTAATGTAATAATGACGCGGTATTGAACTAGACTGCCAAAGACGGGGAGATCGGGGTTCGATCCCGGTTGGGTGCACTGAGGTGTGGTTTTCCTAAATAGTTTTCCACTCCCCCAAACAAATGCGGGTGCATTTCCTCTAAATTAAGCCTCCCTAATCCATAGCTCATTAATATAATTGGTAGATAGGCGTATAACCCGAACGGGTAGTAAGACGCGGTGCTAAATAATGACGCTAATGCTTTTAGGGGTTAGGGATGTTATATTTTAAAGGAAATGTCCCCACAGTTTCGTGTAAGGAGAGTGGAAGACAATTTTGGAGAAAAAAACACTATTAGTATATGCGATCGAGATTCGAACCTCGATCTCCACGTCATTGGCAGGCTAGATTATTGTGAGAGTAGCGTCTTAGACCATGCAGCCACCGAAGCGGGTTTCTTAGACATTAAATTTATGGCTTCGTAAACAGTATCTATATGGTATCATATACATTATCATAATGGTTTTGTAAACATTAGCCATTATTTCAAAATAAACACACTAATTATAAATCAACTTAATTCTAGTAAAAACGTAAAAACCAGTCCTCTTACAGTATTCAAGAATAGGTTATCAATAGACTAATATAAAGTAAGTTTTCCTAAAAAAAAATCATCTTGTCAAAATATTTATATTGGCGAAAATGAAAATAAATTATTATCAAAAATGAGACGAATTCCCATACATCCTTTAGGAACTAAATTTTAAAGTCTACTTTCGAAAAAATTCAAACTTTTTTTAATTTTTCAAACTAAACTACCCTTAAATTAAATTGTTTTAGAAAAATAAAAATACATTATTTATCAATTAAAATTGTACACATGTACCAATTTTGAACAAGATCAAAAGAGCAATTTTTAGCAAAAATTTTTTTTTTCTCAAAAATCAGTTATCACTAAGTTTTTCAAGGGGAAAAACTATTTGTATTTTAAAAAACTAACCAGAAACTTATTTTTAACATATCCTTCCAGAACAATTTTTAAAATATATCAAATTAAAAAAGATCTATCATCAGTATACTACACCCATGCTAATTTTCCACCAAAAAGAAAGCATAAACTCTTATTTGTCATACCAGATATCTATTTAAACAAAATTGATGAAGCCATTTTCAAAAAAATTGGAATCTAAGAAAATGTATCATCAGTAAACTACCCTTAATTTAAGTGCTTGGGTAAAAATCAATAAATGTCCTCAGATATAAGCATTTAACATCTAAATATTAAATCTGAACAAAATCCATCAAACCGTTTTGGATCCAGTCCGGAGGGACAAACCAAATTGTAAAATCCACATTTTTGGACTCGTGGTATATATAAAACGTACAGATTTATCATAATATCGAAGTCAACAATTTTTATGGTTACAATACTTTTTTCTTTGTATGAGAGAATAAAATGTATAGGGTCTATAAATATACCAACCCGTAGTTGTCCCAGTGTGACTCCAGGAAGATAGACTTCTTCAGATGAGCGAAAAGCTGCAGTAGAGAAGTGACAACAACGTGCTCTAGAGAGATCACGTGACGAGATTAGTGTCACAGTAGCTCCGAAACGCCCCGAGGTTCTTGAGATACCCAAGATGAAAGGAGAGTGTGAACCCTCGAGAAGGAAAAAAACGACCAGAATGCAAGTGGTAAGGTGGCCACAACGGTATTCAGGGACTGCATGAATGAAAGAGAGGTTCCGTTTTAACACTTGGAATTGTATGTCCTGATCTTTGTCAAATGCGAGGACCAGTTTTAAACCTAAGCCGAACAACGCATTTGGTTAGACGATTCAAGATGGCGGCCACTCAAAAATATATCTTTGTTTGTTTGTTCCACAATAAATGTCAAATGCCTTAGTCAATTTTAATGAAATCCGGCATAGACATTCTTTGAACCTAAGCCGAACAATTTATCTGGATATCCGATTCAAGATGGCGGCCACTAAAAAAATATGTGTCTGTTTGTTTGTTCCACAATAAATTCAAAATTCGTGGACCAATTTTAATGAAATTGGCAAGGACATTATTTGAACCCAATCCGAACGATGTAAGTACTGTACATAAGGCCAAGAATTTAAACTATATTGTTTCACTACACTTATTAAAAAAAAAGTTCTACTCTTGTATTTTTTTATCACCAACCGCACAGTTCTCAACTATACAATTTGTAGACTAAAATAATAAATCATGATAATGCTCTTGATACCGTGTTACATTCTTTTTCATTTAGAACTGGAAATAAAATGTTGGGTATGGCAAAACTTCCGTGTGCATTTAATTTATTTAAATTAAACCATAGTTGAAGTGAAACTCAAGTAGAACTACAAAGTTTAACAAAATTCATCAGTGGTGAGGCATTGCTAGTTTTTATTATTTGTTTCTAAAAATACGAATATTAATAAACTTGTTAATTTTTCTTTAGAATTATTTTTATTTTTATGCAAACATAAATACGCAATGCAATTTATGAAACAAATTTTAAATTTATTTTAAATAATTTTGATTAGCAGCAACGTATTTACTCATAGCGTCTTAATAATCAAAAAGTTGAAGAAACATTCTATGATAATTTTTTAATTTATTTAAACACTAGTAAAACCTTTTCCTTCAACGAGTCCAAAAATTAAAAAGAATGCTATGAATGAAACACTAATTATTTATATCCAAAAATTATTATATTAAAATAATTTTACCAAGTTCATGTTAAGAGGCCGTCTCATCCTCGTTATAAGTCGCATTGTGAAGTTTTCTGTATTCTGCTTAAAAAGAAATAATAAAAAAAATTGAGACCAGTGAAACAGTTTTAACATATTTTAAAAAGATACAACAAAATTTAAATATATTAATTTATAAGCACCACGTCTTAATACCCGTTCGGGTTATACGTTTATGTACTTTGGTACTATTGTGTTAGGGGTTAATAAAGTTAAATCTATAGGAAGTGTACTCGCATTTGGTTGGAGGGATAGAAGCAAACCGTTTAGGAAAAACTACTCTTAATACACTTGACCGGGAGCGAACCCCGATCTCCCAGTCTTTGGCAGTCTAATATATTGCGATAGTAACGCCTTAGACCTCGCGGCCACCGAAGCGGGTTAATTTATATATATATATATTAAAAAGCTTAAATTTATCCCAATTTCACTGTTGTAAAATTAAAAAATCGCACCCCAGTAAGTTTTCTATTTGGAGCGTAATCTTGTATATAATTTTTCCGCTAATTAGCCGTGATATAAAATCTTGAATTTAATATTTAAGCTCGACTTAAGACAGAACGAATAATAATAATAATAATAATAATAATAATAATAATAATAATAATAATAATAGCAGCATGTCTGGGCTACATCAATTTGTAACTTTGTGGAAAGATTAGCCATCACTAATGTACCACTGCCTAGGGGACGCCCGAATAATCGGACATCCTTTCCGTGGAGGCACATTCTATGTCCCGTGAGATGAGGTGGTGATTATAGTTATTAGGGTGTGGAGAAAATGAATAACTTAACCTAACAAATCCAATCAACCAACCCATGATAACCGTGGGAATAATTCCCCTATAGAGAAAAACCCACTTGTACCAACCAGGAATCGAACCCGGGACATTTAGGTTAGCAGACATGAGTTCTGACCACTATACCACTAGACCGGTTATTCACAAATAATAGCTAATTTTTATTTGCATACACCCATATTGTGGGCTGTATACAATTCTATAGGAAAAAATTCTAGTACATTTTACGTGATAATTATTTTTAATTCTTTATCACGCAAAGTGTAGGCCAAATTAAAAGATAAATAAGCAAAAGTATAGACGTTGACATATTATCTTGTCCTAAACATAATTTCATAGCCAGCTTTGCGGTTTAACAAAGACTACGGGCCAGTTTCTTAGACTGACTACGCCTCAAGTGCGGTACTATACCAAGTACAGGACGACACCTACCTAGACCAGTATGGAATGGGCCGCCTTCATATACGAGACTGACCCATTCAATTCTAGTTAAGGTAGGTGTCGTCTTGTATTTAATATAGCGCCACACTTGAGGCGTACTCAGTCTAAGTGACTGGCCCTACATGACACTATTACTGCAGTCCGATATTCATGGGAAGAAACTTAGCTTGTAAGAGCAGTCTGCGTATGTCACCGGAAGTTTCGTGTATGGATCCAGACCGGAGCTAATGTACTTTGATTGTGCTTGATACGTGTGTGTTACTTTAGTGGGTGTTAGACTCTATTGCCTTGTATTCGTGTACCAGGTATGTACGTCTCCTAACAAAGTCTATTACTAGGTTATTGTTACGTACGACTGGATATTATTATTATTATCATCATTATTATTATTATTATTATTATTATTATTATTATTATTATTATTATTATTATCACCGCGTCTTACTAACTGTTCGGGTTTGGCCTGGCATTCCACACATTCACAAGTTGTGATCAATACACGTCTTGTCAGAGGTGAAGGAAGGGTTTGGCAATCAGATATATCTATTCCGGGACCGAGGATCGAACCCCGGACCCCCAACACAGAAGTCCCGACACCTTACCTCTAGAACGCCAGGTCACCCGACTGGATATTAATTTGAAATAACCCGCCTCGGTGGCGTAGTTGGCTAACGCGCTAGTCGTGTTGAGCTCGACCGCCGAGGATGGGGAGATCGAGGTTCAAATCTCGGTCGGGTGAACTGGGGGTGGTTTTCCCTAAATGGTTTTCCACTCTCCCTCCATGCAAATGTAGGTTAACTTCCTCTAAATTCAACCTTACCAATTCCAAATCAATTAGTGTAATTAGTACTTAAGCGTATAACCCGAACGGGTAGTAAGACGTGGTGCTAAAATTATTATTATTATTAATGTGAAATGAAAATTGCATTTATTACTAAGTTGATTTGTTGAAATACGTTATCATGATTAACATGTGTACCGTTTCTGCTATAAAACGATTTGGTGTAATTGCCAGATGGGAGAGTAGGTAACGCTAGAATAGGGCAGTGTTTTTAAAATTTTTATTGAAAAACTTATTTTTGGCCAAAAATAAGTAGAATATTGCAAAGGATAGCAAATGTCTTTAACAGCTGGAACTAAATAAGGTGGTAGAGGACAGGGTACATTGGCTGTCCAAGTTCACCAACAAAAGGAATGGACGTCTCGTAAGACAGAACACCTAATATTAATAATGTATTTTATAATAATTTATAATCTAACTAGAGTGGTACATCGAACAGAAAATACCCCTATATGCCTTAAAACTTAGAAGTTCAATTAATCATATTATAGTTAGTAAAGATCGAATATAACAAACACTAACTGTAGAAATTAAATTTTGTACTTTAAAAAATAATATTAAAAACTAAACTTGTACAATTTCATCATTGAATTTATTATATTTTTTAACATAAAAATTTAACAATATAACTCAAATAAATTGATTATTTCATAATACATTATAGTTATTCGTGCTACGATTTGAAGACATTTTAATTAAAACTGATTTCTTGTTCCCAATGGGTTAGAGTCAGGTTTCCCCCTATAACATAGCCTCCATGATTGAGGGCAGGAAAGTCTTCCTTTGGATCGAACATTTGAGGGGGAGAGGGTAGATTTGGAGGAGGCCTACCACGTGTCTATATTTATAGTGTAGGCCAAGCTACCTGGAAGTGTTGCCAACCCACACAAATCTTCACTAGATTTTAAGTAATTTTTTTTTAAATTTTTAATGTTATAAAAGTGGTGTTATTATATTAAATTGTGAGTTACAAAATATTTATATTCAATTTTAATAAAGTAAAACTATACCTAGTATATATATTTAAAGTTCAGTTACTATTACAACAACTTATTACTAATTTTTTTTTTAGATTAGCGTCTAACCGCCCGTTAGCTCTATTCGCATATAAACCAGCTAATGTGTTAGGTATGAGGAAGGTTGTATTTAGAGGAAGTGTATTTACATTTTCGTGGAGGGAGATTGGATAACAAGACAGTAAGTAAAAACCAGCCTAATTTCATCTGACACTGATTAGAATCCCAATCTTCCCATCACAGGCAGCCCAGTCTATCGCGAACGTGAAAGATTTTATACCATTCGACCCCCTAAACAAGTAATATCAGCTAACAGTAATATCCAAGGGGTAACCAAATTAGTCTACTTTCTTCTTTGTACAAAGCTCCAAATGATGTTCATTCAGTAATAAATCTAATTAAATTCTATTTTTATAATGAATTGTGTAACCACGTTGAATCCTATTTCCCTCCACCCCTTAGTCGATTGTAATGCGGCCCCGCCATTAGACTCGTTGATTAAATCGCGGCCCTCGGACACTTTTAGGTTGGAAACCCCTGTTTTAGATGTTTTACGATTTTTGTTCAAATCTACATTTTATTCGTTAAGGCTCCTAAAGATCAGACTTAACTTAGGAAAGGAACATCAAGAATATAGGTTACTTGTCTAACCAAATTCATAGCAATACATTTTTTAGCACCGCGTCTTACTACCCGTTTGGGCTGTACGCCTATGTACTAATTACACTAATGGGTTAGGGATTAGGAAGTTTTAATTGAGAGGAAGTTCACCCGCATTTGCATGGAAGGATAGTGGAACACGATTTAGTAAATCTACCCTAAGTTCATCCGACTGTAGAATAGTGGAACACGATTTAGTAAATCTACCCTAAGTTCATCCGACTGGGATCGAACCCCAATCTCCCCATCTTCGTCAGTCTAGTCCAACAAGAAAGTAGCGCGTTAGACTACGTGGCCACTGAAGCGGGTATGTGTAGCCTACTAATTACGCTAATAAGTTAGTGACGAGGAAGGCTGGATTTAGAGGAAGCGTAGCAACATTTTCCTGGAGGGGTAGTGTAAAACTATTTAGGAAAAACCACCCTCAGTACACCCGACCGGGATTCGAACCCCGATATGCTTGTCATGGGCATTCTAATATATTGAAATAGTGATGTCTTAGACCATGCGGCCACCGAAGCAGGTATTTATCAAGTTCATAACAGTTCGGAGCTCACTAAAATCAATACATCCTGGAGAACATGACCCCGGTATAGTACGTCTCTCTCTAAAACACCTAAAGGTCCATGGGGGAAAAGTTGAATATTTCTCCCCCTTCTGTCGACCAAACTAGATCCATCCTTGGGGACGTTTGGAAGGGGTAGTAATGTTATTTGGCCGCAAGGGTTGGTAGAACTCTTCGACGAGGGGTGTGGGTTCTGCCACGTGGAGTTCACCCTCTCTCCCTCTGCCTTTACTCTCCTCCAGTTTCCAGGGAGACTAGTCCAGGACATTCACCTCGACCCACCCCTTCTAACTCACCCCCCTTACACACACTTTACCAGCAGATCCTTCTTTGCATCCTTCCGTCCTTCTACCTTCATAACTCGCAACAAGGTCGACCACCTTGTTTAATGGCAACTCGTCTAGTTGGACAAATTGCGAACTTGTAACTATTTTTTTTAACACCGAGTCTTACTACCCTTTCGGGTTATACGCCTAGGTACTAGTTACACGAATAGGTTAGAAATTAGGAAGTGTTGGTTGAGAGGAAGTGCACCCACATTTGCGTGGAGGAAGGGTGATTTTTCTTTAGAGAAAACCACCCTTAGTGCACCCGACAGGGATCGAACCCTGATCACCCCGTCTTCGGCAGTCTAGTCCAACACGAGGGTAGCGCGTTAAACCACGCGGCCACCGAATCGGGTAACGCTTGTATACCATCTGTGTTTTATTTTAAACGTTTAATAAAATTGTGAATCGCTGCGGTGAACTTGCAGATAAAGGCATTAGACTCGTACTGCCTAGGTTTACGGTGACGCAGAGGTTGGGGTTTTAAGTTGAAAGGAAAGCGAGCTAAGGACAGTATGTTTTTTGCAGTTCTTACAACGATGGACCTAAATCTGACAGGAAAGCTAATTGATTTATTTTCACGTGTTTCTAATTAAAGTCATGTTATCTGCAGCTGTTATTTTGAATAGATCGTTTTAATACGGATAAAATAACAATTAATACTTTAGTAAAATGTTAATAATGTTGACCGCAGTAATAAATACGTTTTTTCTTTCAATCACCGCTTCTTACTACCTGTTCATGCTATACGCATATGTACTAACTACAATAGTAAGTTAATGATGAGGAAGGTTAGATTTAGAAGAAGTGTACCCGCATTTTCATGGAGGGAGAGTGGAAAACTGTTTAGTAAAATCACGTTTAGTACACCCGATTGGGATTTGAACCTAAATCTCACTGTCAACGGCAATCTAGTCTGTTGCGTAACGCCTTAGATCATGTGGCCACCGAATCAGGTCACACGCATTTAATAACACAACTGGGCTGGGTATGAAGAAAGTAGAATTTCAGAAAAAATTGTATCCCTATTTATTTTTAACATAAAAAAAACACCATATGTAAATAGGTCTGGGTTTCAAACCTTAACCTCCCGTCTCTGTTAAACCAGATTAGATGAACTTTACATTTAGTCTGCGTGCTAAACCAGTGCGTTTATATAATTATTGTATGACCTTTAGATGAACCTTTAATAATATGTAAAATAATAAGAGTTAATTAACAAACATTGACAAAAGGTCATCACAAAATATACTACATCCGTCAAAGTTGACATCGTCTGTTAGAAGCTGCATAGCCCCTAGTTTGTCGCATGAATAGATTAAAGTAATTCCTACCAGTGGCGTGATGTAAATTATTGCTAGGGTGAGCATAACTTGTTTAAACTACCCGTGATTTGGTTCCGCCCACTCGATCCCCATTTTAATGATCATACGTCATATCCGATGCTCTAAATACCTCGCACGGGAAATGTAGTTATGTTGATAGCTGACCAATCACTGCTGAGTGATGAGAAACAATTCACATGAAAAGTTTAAATTAGCTTTAACTATCCTGGCAACAATCCACGACACTTCACTGAGTTTTAGTAATTGTATCAACTTTATGAACATGTTCTTTTTAATGGCGAATTGAACCATGTTTGTCAACTTCAAACAACTCCTGATATCCACTTCGGTGGACACATGGTCTAAGGCACTACTCTCACAGTAGACTAGACTACCGATGATGGGGAGATCGAGGTTCGAGTCTCAGTCGAGTGTATTGAGGGTGTTTTTTTTTTTCCAAAGTGGTTTTCCATTGTGTGCAAAAACACTGACCTTTTCTCGCGTACCCTACATACATCGCCATCTTGAATATCTGTAGCATTTATCTCCGATTAACATACCCAAGAATAAAAATAACAAACAATATACAACATTATATAGGGTCATCCATAAACTACCTATAATGATATCGTTTTTTTTATACTGATGATGACGTGAATGATACGGATGTGTGTCTGTGTATGCCTTACGATTGAATAATAAGTAGGCTATAACGATACCGGGTTTTATGATGACGACGACGCGTGCATGCCCTACTACCCACTTGTTATCACACGGCTATGACGATCTGATTTTACGTGTTCTCACTGTGGGATTGTTTATTGGTTTACTTTGAATTTAGGTGACCTGGTGGTCTAGGGGTTAGGTGTCAGACTTCTGTGCAGGGGGTCCGGCGTTCAATCCTCGGTCCCGGCACAGATTTATCTGACTGCCAAACCCTTCTTTCACCTCTGACAAGACGTGTATTAATCACAACTTGTGAATGTGTGGAATGCCAGGCCTCCACCGTAGTTCGGATTCCACGTTAAACTGTAGGTCCTCCATTTCATCTCACAATCACCCTACCATTACACATTAGCGTAAGTACGTATAACCCGAACGGGTAGTAAGACGCGGTGCTAATAGTAGTAGTAATAGTAGTACTTTGAATTTAGTTTAGATTAAACATTGTACAATATTTATTTGGTTTATTTCACGTTCACTATTATTATTATTATTTTTATTATTAGCACCGCGTCTTACTAACCGTTCGGGTTATACGCACATAAGCTAATGTGTAATGGTTGGGTGATTGTGAGATGAAATGGAGGACCTACAGTTTAACGTGGAATCCGAACTACGGTGGAGGCCTGGCATTCCACACATTCACAAGTTGTGATTAATACACGTCTTGTCAGAGGTGAAAGAAGGGTTTGGCAGTCAGATAAATCTGTGCCGGGACCGAGGTTTGAACCCCTGACCCTCAGCACAGAAGTTGGACACCTTACCCCTAGACCACCAGGCCACCTTCACTATAATAAAATTGACGTTGAAATGATACCATTTTTGTTCATTTACGAACTGACTCGGAGAGCCAGATTTATGCAGTTCAATATTGTGTTTTTCTGTGTACTGAGTATTGTGTACTGTGTTTACTGTGTTGAGATTACTTTATTCCGACGAGATTTATACGCACAAGCTGCTTATATATGACCTACCCCTTGCTTATTGGACCCCTTGTCTTCAGTGTTAAAACTAACTAATAGGAGAACTCCTGGCAACCTGATGTTGTGAAGGCTGGTTTCCTATTGGATAGAGGGTGCCACCATTTCACATGACTTTCAAATACAACGGAGTTGGTCTTTTAAAGAAAGACAGTTTTAAAACGCAATACATTGAAATTACTTCTGAAAACGCATGATTCTCCATGGATGAGGTATTAAAATTAAACTTTACATAGTTATTTAAAGAAAAATACTTTAATTCATGACTTTTTGAATATATGAGAGGGGTCCAAATCAGTATCATTACAATCGTAATCCTTTTTTCTTACCTTTTTGATTTTCTTTATTCCATGTAGCACCAAGTACACATTTTATCCTAGCCTTTGTTACGAAACTTTTTACATCAAAAGTGAATGTCATTATTTCATAGTGAAGCTTTTGTGACACTAAAAGAGGGATTCAGATTTAGTACTATAAATGATTTTTTCAACATTATAATTATCTAGATATTGAAAAATTAACAACATAATTTCACCGGTTGTTCTCTATGGGTGCGAAACATGGCATCTGGCCTTAAACAATGAAAATAAATTTAGTGTGTTCGAAAACAAGGTGCTTAGGAAGATATTGGGTCCAAAAATGGATGAAGAGAGTGGGGAGTGGAGGAGGCCACATAATGATGAGATGCATACCCTGTACTCATCACCAGACATTGTTAGGGTAGTACAATTTCACAAGTTACGACGGGTAGGTGATGCAGCGCTAATGAGAGTATCCAGAACCGCGTTCAAGGTATTGAATGGCACAAACCCAATGGGAAAAGCCCATTGGGAAGACCCAGACACAGATGGGAGGAGAATATTTGGATAGATCTGAGAGAGATAGGGTGTTGTGAAGTAGACCGGATTGAATTAGATCAAGATAGGGATAGGTGGTGTAGTTTTGTGAGTGCGGTATATGAACTTTCGAGTTCCTTATGTCATAGAATAAGTATAATTTAAATATAAGATCTGTGTTACGTAACACTGTAATATGACCCCTCTCCCACACATGACACCATGTAGACAAGTGATGTTCAACCTTATTCACTGAACAAGGCACTAAAATTCCCAAGGTGCACCATAAGTTTTTTTTAATATCATTAAAATAAACAAGTATTAAGATTGTGTTAAAAGTAGGCTACATTAGCTAAAATCCTAATGATTGTGTTATTTAAAAAAATCATAGATTTAAACATATTTAATTTATTCCTCACGGGTTTTATTTACTCACTTATTTTTATCTTCCGCACCTGCGGACCCTTTGTGGCACATCCTTTAATAAAACACTGATTAGACATGAATGATCATGACGTACATAAAGTTGGCCCACCGCACAGAGCACAATATATTTGTATTGGCAAATTTTGATTTAAAAAATGTGTCGGGCCAACTTGGACATCAAGCTTGCCAGCCACATTAATTTAATAGCAAAAAATCTTGGGCACAAATGAACACAAACGGAGCACAAAAAAAGTGGCTTAGTCAAAAATAAGAATAGGACGTTTGAACAAATGTGGTGGGCCAGCTTGAAATCAAGTTAGCCCGCTACATTAAAAACCATTATAATTTGAGCAATTTTATTTAATAGCACTAACACTGAATTTCGGGCACATATAAGCCCAAAGGTTACACATACGTCTGCATGAATTTTAAATTATTCGAAGAATGTGGTGGGCCAGCTTTATGTACGTAGATTCTCCCCTCCCCCTTTTTTTCCTTCTCGACAGCTTAACTTGGTTTATTGATTACCCCTTATAAATGTCCTAGTTACATACAAATGTCGTTATCAAACCACCTATATGAAATTATTATTATTTATTATTTAGCACCGCATCTTACTACCCGTTCGGGTTATACGCTTAAGTACTAATTACGCTAATGGGTTAGGAATTGGGAAGGTTGAGTTTTAGAGGAAGTGAACCCGCATTTGCGTGTAGGGAGAGTGGAAAACCATTTAGGAAAAACCACCCCCAGTTCATCCGACCGAGATTCGAACCTCGATCTCCCCATCCTCGGCAGTCGAGCTCAACACGACTAGCGCGTTAGCCAACTACGCCACCGAGGTGGGTTATATGAAATTGAAATTGAATGAGTCCAGTCGGTCTTCAAAAAATCTAAACTTTAATCATCGATAAAAATCTAATGTAAAGCTATCCGCCTCGGTGGCGTAGTTGGCTAACGCGCTTATTTCGTGTTGAGCTAGACTGCCGAGGACGGGTAGATCTAGGTTCAAATCTCGCTCGGATGAACTAGGGGTGGTTTTCCCCAAACTGGTTTTCCACTCTCCCTCCACGCAAAGGCAAGTTCACTACCTCTTAATTCAACCTTCCCAATTCCTAACCCCATTAGCGTAATTAGTACATAAGCGTACCTCAACGGGTAGTAAGACGTGGTGTTAAATAAAATTAAAAATATTGTAGATCTCGTACATGCGCCGATAAAGTTCTACTCCTGTAGTTGTTCCTCCGAGGTTGGTACATTGCCCTAGTTTTGTTCGGAAGGTGGGGGTGTGGTGGTTTGGAGGGGGGAGAGAGGGTGCAGCTTTGTGTTGGCAAGGGACTACCGGGTCTTTGGGTGAAGGGGTGAGTTCCTGAGAAGGGTGGCCTCTATTTGACACGTGCCTGGGGAATAGAAAGGGCTTGGTTGGGAAGTGGGTAGGGTGGGAGAGAGTTGAAGGGCTCAGGTAAACTCGAAAGAGTGGAATGGACTCTCAACGATGCTCCAAGTGGGGGATGTTGGAACCGACAGGACAGGTCAAAATAGCAACTTTTTTTTTTCTAACCGAATAATAATCTTTGTCTATAAATATATTTTCAGAGTCATTCTTTATAAACAGGTCCCATTCGACAACAATTCAGGTAATAAACAAAAAATATATTATTTATTTCTTGATAAACATCGATGAAATAAAAATAATTTTGTATATAGACTATATTTTTAAAACTTTACAACCCATATTATCAAAATATTTTAAATACTCAATGTATTCATGCATTCCAGTTTGTAAACCATTGATTAAGAGTCTTAAGATCGATTAGTGGATATTTGAAAAACAAATTAGCCTAAATCTTATGTTAATACAATCATAAATATAGGAAGTAAGAGGGAGTTTGTATAATGGCTTTATCTTCAATTTACAAACTAAAAAACCTGTAGATAAATCCTCAGCATCATAAAATCTGTCTTCTTAAACAGTTTGGATAAACTTCATAAAATATTTGAAACCTTCTCAAGTCCCATAAAATAGCTATAAATTGTTTTTATTATTGCTTTTGTCTATTTACAGTTCAGTTTTAATCAAAATAGCCTTGTCTGACATCTATAAAAGTTAATAGATATATTTTAAAGTATTTATTCATGAGGTGTTGTGATCTACAGATGTTACTTTGCCTAGATATTATTTTTTATATCCATTACTTTTTCCCATCCTATGGTCTGGGTCAGTTTTTTTATTCAAGCCATATATTTCTCACTAACGGCTTTCTAGGCCTGTCGTAGCTTCGTATGCCTTATAATCTAACTTAAGATTAGAACAGACACAACATCTAGTCCTCGGCATTAGTTTATCAATGTGAAGGGGTAAACTCATATTTGCCTGGATATTATCAATACCTCAATTTTTACTGCAAAAATTATCTTTTTTTAAAATTTAATATTAACGTTTTATTTTGTCAGTAGCTAAAAGCAAAGATTTTGATGTATTTTAGCTTAATTTATGTAATTTATTTTATAGTATTTAATGCTATGTATGTGTACACATATATTTATGTTCAGGATGGTTCTAAACTCTCTGTCCAGACTTAAACTACATCATCTTTGGGCAGAAAGAAACAGAAAACTTAGTAAAATAACCGTCCAAAACAATAATCTTACTAAATAGATTATGGAGTAAAGTTCCCGCCTCAGGAACCGATGTTCGTGGGTTCAAACCCAACTAACGTCCACAGATATTTTTTTTAGTGAAAAAATTCGCAGTACAACTTCCTTCGGAGGGAAATAAAGCCCCCAAAGTACAATTTCGATTGTAGCATGAAAAAGAAACCTGGAAGGTATGTATTGAGGCCCTTTTTTTTTATCTCGTTCGTAGAAATTCTCGTGTGCTGATTTAATCAGACAGTTCGGAAAGTGCATGTTAAATAGCCCAAATAAATTATTAGATGGAAAGTTAAAATTAGTACGCAGCTCTTAAGTATTTGTGCAACAAGTGGCATATCATTAGGAGGTCAAAGGTGCTTGTCTACGAGCAACGTGTCCGAAGGGTGAGCGCGCGTCCAAATGCAACATAGGTATACTGTTGTGACACAGTAAACTCTTGATGTGCCCACCAAGTGGTATGCAACATGTTGTACACGTACGTATTACTTACAGCCGACTACTCTCGGCGTTGCTGCGCCTGGCTTCAACATTAGAAATAAAGACTACTTTTCCGGACAATATTTTACTAAGTTTTCTGTTTCTCTGCCTACAGATGTTGTGATTAATTTTGGGCAGATAATTTAGAACCACCATGTATATATATATATTAGAGATGGAACGCTCGACTCCATTAAATTCTAAGGTGTTCGAGAGATTCAAGTTTCGTAAAAATCTCATAAAAAGTATATCGATTACAATATGAATACCTTGACCTTATAAAACAATTTCAGCAATTGGTAAAAGGAATTGTATAGACTTGTATATCTGTAAGGATAACAAAACCACAAAAAAAGGACCAAAATGTAGGCATATTAATATAGTTAATTTACTAAAGATAGTGTTATTTTGGTTATTTATGACATTATAGATATGTCATGAGCATGGTGTGATGTGTATACCCCAAGAGCCACGCCGAGGTCTGAAATTTTTAAATTACTAGCCCTTGTGTACGAACGTTAAATTGGAGTTTTCAAATTTTTATTAGTTTGTTTTAATTGATTAAAAACAGGATCGAAGCAAAACAATATTAACAAAATAAATATTTTGATTGTCTGTCATGATCATTGCGTCATATCTACTTCAAGAAGAGGTCTGGAATTTTAAAAATTAGTATCCCCTGTGCACTAAAATATGAAGCTTGGATTTTTTAGAATTTTGATAAGATTTTAAAAAAAATTTCTAAAAACCTGGTCGGAAGCAAAGCAATCCAAAACATATCGTCTCCCGGGCAACGTCAGGTACTTTAATTAGCAATTTATATTTATCTTTGAAGATAAAATGTGTTTATCTCGTTTCCCCTTCCAAAAGACTCTCTTTCTCTTTGTTGACATCTGTTTGAGAACAAAGCTCCTAGATCTGTGAGAGGTTAAAGACGCTCTTGCTTCTGGTTGGGTTTGACCTTTAACATTCGAGCCCCCCTCCTTGACAACGAGCTTCAGTGCGTATAGGGCAAACCCAACGCAATTTCCCGTCAAAAGGGCAGGGGGGTGTGGTAGGTCAAGCTCATAGAACCAGCCTCATTTAGAACAGTGTGCCGAGGCGGCAAATTAGGCGAGCCGTGCGGTCACAGAACAGAATGCCACAGATCGCTGTTCAATAAGATAACTACCAGCTTGGGTGGCCGCATGGTCTAACGCGCTGCTCTTGCAGTAGACTAGACTGCCGATGGCGGGGAGATCAAGGTTCGATTCTCGGTTGGGTGTACTAAGGGTGGTTTTCCAAAATAGTTTTACATTCGCCCTCTACGCAAACGCAGGTACATTTTATCTGAATATAACCTCTCTAATTCCTAAAACTATTAGCATAATTAGTACATAAGGGTATAACCCGAACGGGTATTAAGAATCGGTGCTTTAAAAAAAAGAATGATATTGGTACGAGCGCTAGCCGTGCGTCTAACACATTTCTTACTTGTACATACTAATATTTTTAATAAATCTGACAAAATCAAAAACTTTCGCGTCAAGTTAGAATTATGGCTTACCCTAATTACTTTTGGTTTGAACGAAACGTTTCCAATATTATCAAACACTCGACACTTAGCTCAGTCGACAGCGTGTTTGCCTACTGAGATAAGGGTCCCGAGTTCGATTCCCCGCATGGTAGAAAAATTTATAATTGGTGAAATGTGTGGATTTACCCTTTCACAATGGCGAATTAACGGCCGGGGACTGTATGTTGTGGCTGTCCTAGTCTTATGTTAGATTATAGGGCATATAAAACTACGACAGGCCTAGCAAGCTGGTAGTAGAAAATATATGGCTTGAATAAAAAACTGACCCAGACCACGGCTGGAAACAGTAATGGACGTAAAAGTAAGTTTCCAATTTTTGTTAAAGAGCGGGAACAGAAAAAGAAAATCTTCAATCTTTAAACTTGTAACGTATGAATTTGCTCCTGGAAAAACCAACAGTTTGTACTTTCCAAATTCGGATTTACCATACAACCGTTGAACTGGGTACACAATCCATTTTCTGCTGCGATTGCAAGTACCCAAAATAAAACATTTTTCCGTAAAAAAAAATATTGTAAAGTGAACTAGAGAAGTGAACTTAAAAAGTTTGTGGAACACTGATTTAGCATTTGGTTTCATTCATGTTCCTGGCTTTTATTATTATTTATTATTAACTCTTAGAATCACGTCTTACTTCCAGTTTGTTTTGTACATACGTGTAGGTAATAATTACGTTCATAAATCAGGAATCAGGAAGGATGAATTTAAAGTAAGTATAACCACATTTGCTTGAGAGAGAGAATGGAAAACCATATAGGAGAAATCACCCTCTGTACACCCAACAGGGATACGAATACCAACCTAAAAGTCATCGGCAATAAAATATATCAAACATTATAAATCCAGCGAAGTAGGTAAGCTATAATTATTTTTAAAATTTATACGTGAACTGCTTCAACTAATTTGGTGTGGAACTTATCATAAAAATATGTGGTAATACAGTTTATTATTTTATTTTTATATATTCATATCTATGATCTCCAATTATCTAACCTTTCATTGAACTTTTAATAAGAGTGTTCATTATGATTGGTAAGATGATAAATTTGTTTTAATGACTATAACTTACTTAATGGTAATTTACTGAAAAACCTATTTTTGAAAAATTTTTCAAAGCAGTAAAACACGATATGAGAAAGTTAGTGCTATTGTGTCGTACCATTTATTAAGATTGTGTTTATATTAGTATACGTTTATAGATACATGTTTCTATAAATTTAAATCATATTTTTCATTTATAAATATTTCTATTGTCTTCCAGTGGATGCTAATTATGAACGCAGGGACAGGAAGATAAATTTCCTAAAATAACAAACAAAAATACATTTATTCCAAAACAACCATGATGAAGTTTGTGTAACTTATTTTCAACAATTTTTTACTTTTTATTTAATTTGGCAGTATAAACGAAAAGGAAAAAAAAAATTTATTGATTCAAACTAGACCAATCCCTAGTAAAATATTCAATATTTACATATTAGTAAGTAAAAATAAAATCTTATTTAAAAACTGCCAAGAAAAATAATTTGTTTTATCAGAACTTTAGAAAAATAATAAAGTTTGATACATACCTAATAATACAATAACTATTATTATTATAAAATATATATTTCAATGAAATTTAAAACACAATAACGATATATCACACTAAAAATTGTTGACACTAATAAAACAATTTATTTATATTTTTCTATTCTATATTAAAAATAATAAAGTATTTAGTAACTTTATCATAAATTTTGTCACCTCAAAGATAATACAAAATCTTAATAAATTGTTGATTTTATTGTAAATTTGTGGAATATTTTAACTAAACCATTTAGAATTATTTTTGCCGAGTAGCGTGACGCTTCTACTAATATCAGAAAAAGGAATGAGTTACACGAAGTTGATTACAAGAAATTTATGACCTGCGATAAAATTAAAACACTTTGCGTGCACTGGAATTTTGAAAAAGAAATTAGTTCAATAGGTAGTTCACGAAAGTCACGCAAGTGTATTAATAGTGTGATAATAATCAAGTTGTAATCAACAATAAGTTGGATACCTTTATATTTAAAGAATAGTCACTAAAAAAATTATAATTTAAATTAGATTAAAAAAATATATGTAGTTGTTGGGTTTTGTTGTGACCACTATAGTTAGGTTAAACATATTTATTTGTTACTATAAATATATTCAACTAAAAGTAAATTTCTTAACGGAAAATTGGGTTGGTTCAGCCCTGATAATAATAATAACACGGTAAAAACAGTATCTTACAGTGATATAAATAGTAAAATTACTTTATAAATTTATCTTTTGTGTGCTCTATATTTCGAATAGAGTTTTTGGGTTTCCCTCTATCATTTTGTTTGCTTTGTATCTGTATGTGTGTTTGTGTGATTATTTATCTCAAACCACTAAGGTAAATTACATTGATATTTATTTTAAAATGTGATTATCATACTAGTTTTTAGGCCTGTATACGACAGGCAAATTTCAATACTAACCAACCTAACAAAACCTAACCTTCAATTTATATCGATAAGTGCACGGAAGCTTAGGATTTTATTGAGAAAAGTATATATCTGTCAGTTATTATGTAAAAATGGATAAAGTGAAATTGAACTTAATTCTATATTTATCAAATGAATTATAAAATTGTTTATGAAATCGACACGTCTAATCCTGTCTAACGTTTGATATTATAGCTAATTAGTAGTAACTGAGAAAACCAGTTCAACCGGGAACCACCTCCGTCTCAAAACAAAGGATATGCCAGGATCTACAGGTGCCAAATTTATTTTCGCTAAGAAACGTATTACATCTTAATATATTACAAACGTAAATATGGCCCCTCCCCCACCCAATTTTGGTAGCTATGTTGTAAAGTTTAAAGTTCCTATTTTATCTTTATATCCTTAATACTATCTCAAGGCCAATTTGTAAGGCTATATGTTACCTGGAAGTACCCTATAGGTTTTGACTATCAGTGAATCATGATAGAAGTTTTATTTTTAAGTCCTCTAGCTAACGAACCGCTTGAGCTAAAAACCTCAACTTTGGAAATATGACTAAAATTGTTGATCTTAATAGGGTGTTACATTTTTACGTTCCTATAATTCTTTGTAGCCGAGTTAAAAAAGGGTTAAGGGTGTGGTGGGGTGGGGTGGGGTGGGGTGGGTAGTAAATGGGGCCTGAGTTGTATCGTGTTAAAGGTGTACGGCGTTGTTGGAAAACTCTGCTGGTGCATTACCATGCATCTTTATGTTTCTAAAGAATTGGGAATCCACCAGTGTATTATGAAAAGATATAAAACTATTTTTGTAAAAGATATCAAAAAGGGTTGTATTAAACACTAAATATATTTGAAAAATATATATGAAATATTATCAACTAATTTATATAAAGAGTAGAATGAGTGATAGTCAAAACATTTACCATAAGAACCTTTGTAACAAATGGACAAATACATTAAAATTAATACGCATTTCATTTAAAATTATGGGGACTTAGTGGTCTAGTGGTAGGTTGTCAGATTTTTATGTTATGGGTCCGGGGCTCAAATCCCGGTCCCGGCACAGATTTATCTGATTACCAAACCCTTCTTTGACCTCTGGCAAAGTGTGTGCTTTCAGGCTTTGTGAATGTGGGGAATGCCAGCCAGGCCCCCCAACGTGGTTCGGAACCCATTTTAAACTTTAGGTCCCCTCTGTGTTCCACCATCATCATTCTCACGTATTATCCTACCATCTGGGGATTTTTTTTTACCCTGACTATTCGACTCAGTTTCTAACAATTATAACCTGAGTCCTATTTTTCTACAAACGTTAATTTCTCACTCCTCTTATCTCCCTTTTATTTAATTTGTATAATCTGGTATTGACTGACTCCTAGTACTATTTAAATCTGGGAGTAATGGAATTTGCCTCAATGGTGTTCCTATCTCAGAAATAAATTCCTCCATACGTCAGGAGAGCAGAAGTAAGATAAGGTCGAATGGCCAGATCTAGAACATTCGTCTTCCATCCACATTTAATATTATCGGGCTCATGAATCAATGGTAAAATAGATTCCTATAAATATAATTTTTATATTATTAAGTTAATATTTTAATAAACATAAAATGAAGGAAAAATAGTTTTTGAAAATGTTTTGTGAAATGAAAGTCGAATTAATTAATGCTAGTAAAAAATAGGAGTTTACAAATTGATGATTCGTAGCAGTTTAAATTAAGTGATATATTATATAAGCCTACGTGGACCAATTTTACACCAGGCATCAATCCCTTGTCGCAAATTGTAAGTTTCCCCTAAGGCTCACGAAACCCTTGGCTTACCCCTGGTTGTTGGCAGCAGATGAACTAAACTTTAGTAATAATTAGGATGCATCTTATATTCTTAAGTGTAAGCTAAAAAATGCAAACACCTTATTCCTTTCTTTTAATTCATGAAAGGTTTTTAAAAACATAATTCAGACAATAATTTTTTTTATCGAAAAACCTGTTTCACCAGGTTCTGCACTGTGGTTTAAACTATAAGTTAGCACAGTTTCAACTTTCTAGGTCATCCAGGGTCTTCTAGAAGCTGTGGGAGCACACACACATATGAGGAAATTATATGTAGAGACTAGGCTTCATAAATAATCGGAACTTTCATCATTTTAAGTTGATATCGATTTTGGCACGATTTCGCCCCTTAGTTTTGTTTTATTGGTATTGATGCGCGTTGTTTTTTAGTGTTTAGATTGTTCATGTTCAATAAACACGCAAAATTAATATAATATTTAGAAAAGCTATATGTTAGAAAAACTGTAGTATTCATAAGACATAATATAATATCTTATAACATTAGATTTTCAACACTTTCGTTGTTTATATACTTTAATATTTAATTAAAACCACTAAGACAAGTGAAACTCATGTGAAGTAAATTGTAATATTTAAATAAAAAATAAGTAAAAAATCAAGCACAAAAATGGCACAGAAGAATATTTTCTCAAGCTACAAGTGGCTATCGGAGGTACAAAAAAAAGAAAAAAAAAGGAGAAAAATATTGGAAAATATATAAGGGATCAATGTCACTCACTCGGCCCTATCCAGCTCGGGGCTTACTTGGGTGAGTCATTAGTTTGGTAATCCGACCCTGTCTCTTTACCAGGCGGACATTATGTGTTCTAACACATGATATTGTTTCTACAGACATTTCATGAAATAGACATTTCATATATAGCTTTGCAATGATTAATTCGGCCCCATTTATAGCATCAACAAATAGATTTAAACTAAAAAAAAATCTTAATAACGACTTTTTACTAAAAATTAAATTTAAAAAAATTATCGTGGCATAAAAATAACAGTATTTATTGATGATTAAAAATGATGTAATTTCACCACTTTTAAAATGCTTGTACATTAAAAAGTATTTGTCTCTAAAATATTATAAATATTCCATTGTTTACACCTCATATGTATATCTGGTTATGTTAAATTTCAGCCCCATACATTAATGAGTTAACATCTTCTAGTAATGTAAACACATTGTGTTTCAACCAACGACGACTTTCCATTGAATATGGTACGATATTGAAGTACCGAAACATGTCGGATAATAGTCTTCCGGAATTCTCCATCTGATCTGGACTAACAAAAAGGAATAAAGGGACGTTGATTTCAGCTAAGACTTAGACTTAACTTAACATTTCATTAAACTTCAATTAACTTTCAAGCTATATAAACTATATCCAAAACGTTTGACTGAAGATGTTATTTTAACTTGTTTTAAATAAGTTTTGTAGTTTGCATCCTTTTATCAAACTACACTTGTATTGTAATATTTAACATGTTTTGTTATAATTAATATTCCAAGATTATAAATAACTTGTCCAGGATCTTTCAGTTGTATAGAATTTTCTATTAGTATTCACATTTATAAAATCTTAAATTTGAAATAATATGTTTCTAAATTCTTAAATAGCAATATCTAAGCTATAACTTATACTTAAATTAATTACTTTTGGTTAATAATGGTACGGAAAAGCATATATAAGCTTTTTTAACTCTTGAACTATGATTATTTTAAATAATTGATTCAGTATTTAGAGATTAAAATTATACACTTGTTAAAATAGTGCAATACAATTTTGAAGATTGAATGACCTTAATAGGTTGAAAAACTATTTTAAAATAAACTTAGATGGCTTGGGTTTAAATTTAATGAATAACGCAACAAAAATTCACTAAAAGTTTTAAATGTTTTTCCAATTGGATAGAGGCATACAAGGAAACGTGTAATAGGAGTCAAGTATCAAACTAATATTTTAAATACATTAATATTTTTATTTAGTCTTTCAATACATACACATTTTCTTTGATAAGTTTATTTGTCTTATAAATAACACAGAAACACTTTACCATACTCTTTTTTTTAATTTAGAAATGGAAAACACAAATTACATTTTGATTATTTTTTAAATATTTTTAAACGTGTTTTATCTTAGTATATGAAAATATAGCTATGTACAGTATTATTTTATAAAATATATAAGCAAGGGATATGTACAGGGTTTTAAAGAACATTTTGTTCTATCTGTTGCAAAGAAAAACAATTTGTTGTTTGGTTTTCTTTAAATATTTCGCAACAGTTTAAACTATGATATGAAACAACTATGTAACAAAATTTAGGCATCTGATAAAGTATTAATAAATATAACATAGGGATAGTTTTTGAAGCTTAAACTATTTAAATAAAGTTACATTTTTATGTATACATGATGATTGCCAAGCAAATGTAGCATTAAAATAAAAGGTTGTGAGTAAATAGTTTATTTCTGGTATGATATAAATATTCAAATCTTCAGAGTAATACGGTAATATTTTTATTGCTCCGATTGTTAAATATTCATAGAAATAGTTTATAAATATCTGATCGAAAGACAGTCAAATTCATTATCTTATTTCTGAACTCAACAACTTTAAATTCGATAGAGTCAGTTGAAGTTAAATAATAGGATAATAGAAAAAGTGTTTCAAGTTATAATTGAAAATATTTGGTTGACATATTTTGGTTTTTTAAATTAATATTTTACACTTATATAATATGAGTTACGATCATGGTTACACGTTTTTTTTCAGGACTAAATTCTCTCACTTTAAGCTATTCAAGCTATATAACTTATGAACATAATGTAATAAAATAAATCTTAATTTTGAGTAACTGATCTTAGAATCATAGATATGATAATTGATGTGCGATTTAGATATAAATATTGATGGTAAAATTTAAATTAACACTGAAGTAAGAAATATATTTTTGATCTAGTTAAACTTTAGGCTATATATAAGTTAGTTTTATATAAACTTTTTGGGATTTAATGAATCTATGCATAGTATTAGAAATAATATCAAGAAAAACTAGCATTGCACCAAGACAAAAAAGAAATTATTTCTACCACATGATTTAATTTATAAATTCCTCCTAAGACTTACAAAGGATTTAAAGAGTACTTTGGACTGATCCTTACAAAATTACTTTTAAAATTTTCAAAATTTTATTATTAACTGTAAATTTTCTTTTTGCAAAACATAAGGTTTTTCCTAACACCTGATAATTATTATACGAATAAATAGATACAGCAATACAATTTTTAAATAAGAAGACCAATGTGTACTAAAAGTAATATTTTTAGAATTTTTAGCAACACAAATTTTATTTTTTTCAAAACGTACTTCAACTTAACATATCTATTTAAAAAACCAGTATAAACAGATTTTTACGTCACACCTTTTTTATATCTTTTGAGATTTTATAATTGAAAGTGTCTTATACAGAATGAGATTTTGTGCACACAAATAGAAAGAGCGTACTTTAAGTCGTGTAAGAGTAATACTTTAATTTTAAAAGGCAAAAAATGTTCCACACATTTTTTTGTTATGTAAAATTGACATATTTTTTATTCAAAATAAAATTCCAATGAAGGTTAGGCAAAATGTATTAATATAAGTTTAAAAAAAATTATGCTTGTCCATAGGTATAAAATAACCTTCATTAAAATTTACTGCATAGAATAACATTGATAGAAGAGGATTTTATATTTGTCCCTTCCAACTGTAATTTAATACAAACAAACAAATAGGCCTACATAACCAAAAATCGCAATGCGATATTTGTTTTTTATGCTGTATTCGTAAAATTGCTCGAGTTTATTTAAAGAAATAATAGCCGTGAATTATTAAAATGTGGAAATGCGACCACTATAATTAATTTAATAGTATATTATAAATAGTTTCTGTAATACTTAGTTAAATTAAGTAAAATATATTGTTAAATATTTATTTAGAAACCCATTTAATTGAAATATTAAAACTATCACACTTGATTTTGACTTATAAGTCACAGTTTGACTCCGTTTTTATACAAATTCAGTTGAATATTGTTTCTTATCAAAATTCGCCTTCTTAATCTTGTTCCCTTAAATGATATATTTTATTCGCTGATAGCCAGTATTCATATTAACAATACAAAACTATATTGATTTTTTTTTTGTTCTTAGAACGAACTATTTTTGTTTGTTTTGGAAAAACTTAA
The DNA here is from genome assembly GCA_902151455.1 of Timema bartmani. Taxonomy (NCBI): domain Eukaryota; kingdom Metazoa; phylum Arthropoda; class Insecta; order Phasmatodea; family Timematidae; genus Timema; species Timema bartmani. The sequence goes on along the minus strand of CABFWB010000117.1, from coordinate 115,757 downwards.
AATATTTGCTTAAATTGTTCCGTTAGGTAGGCCTTTGCTCGAAACTATCTATTCTTAAAGTATTCTACCTTTTTTTACATACATATAATATATATATATATTACAAATACATAGATCTATAATATAAATATCACTTTCAATGAGCAAATAAATGGCCTAAGGTAGCTTAAGTAGCTAGAAGCATTTTGAGATTGTGTCAGTTCATTCAATTTCACATTGATGTCTACAGTATTACAATTCATATCCCTTATTTTATCAACATATTCATAACTAACAGGAAATATCCTTTTAACACATAAGACAAGAGAAAAAATTGTTCTACGTTTGGTTTAATAAAAACAAATAAATATACTAATAAAATATTATATCGTTTGACACTACACAAATATGTCGTAATCTATATGTTTTGAAACCCCCTCTGAAATTTCAATCAACCATGACTTAATATTAGTATACAATTTTGTCATTCCTATAATTTCATTCTTCTAGAGATGATTTGTACATAGTTTACAAAGATTCAGTCATTTACTATTTTAAACCTTTCCTAGAGCTTTATATACCTACAAATTCAGTAATAACGTATGGATCTAATGTTCAACATATCTGCTTGTCGAGTTCCTCAAACACAAAAATAAGAAAAGGCATGGATAGAAATTATTTTGATTTGAAAATGAATTCTACCGATTTGAAGAAATATATTTTTAATGCCATAAATTGCATATTTGTTCGCTAAATACACTATTTAGATGAAACAAAAATGAATCATTTTTAAAAAAGATTTCTATTTTTCGGGAAAAATATTTTGATTACCATCATTTTATTCGTAGCTCAAGAGAATAACCACTAAAAAAAAAGTGAACTATCACATATTTGTGATATTAGTATTTTACACTGCTTTCCTATTGGATGGTAAAATATAGTTTTCAATTAGGTCTCAGCGAGTAATCACACCTAATATTTACCTGTACAGTAAAAACATTTATCACATTCTTCTTTGTGCCTATCAGCGTGTATCCAATATTTCATTATTCTTTGTGTATATACATCGATATTTACTTTTTATTTGTTACAATCATGTGCTATTGTTTAATAAAACTCAATATGTCTTTCACATTAATGAGTATGGTGACGTAAAACAGCACGAACATCTTTTTACTTTTTAAGTTTTTACAACAACGATCTATGTAGTTTTCTTTCATTAAATTAGATGTGGGATTTATAAAACAATATGCCTACGCACTTAAAAAGAAATAATGTGTGAACATGATGAAATGTCAGGTAATATTTAATATTCATAATGCCAGTGACTGCAAATTTAAAAACGAAAAAAAACATAGATTTAAATCTTTTTTTGATTTCGTACATCACGAGTGTGTTTAAAATATTTTCAAAATCAATTATATATTTTGTTTAGTAAAAATGTTAGTTCATAGAGTAAAATAATTTAAAAACCACTGCAAATCAACAATTTTACATCTTAACTTGAGGAACATTAAATGAAACCAATTATATAAATTGATGGCTCATCATAAAAAAAAAATCATTGTTTATTTAGAAAGTTAAGTACAATATACTGCTTAAGTCAATATTCTCTATTGAAACTCCACTTTATTTAAATAAACTTAGGTCCTTACTTAATTATTAGAAATATTAAATCAAATTTGTTTTTATATCTTAGTATTAATACTAGGTAATAACTTATTTATTACTTTTTTTTTTAGAAATATTAAATCAAATTTGTTTTTATATCTTAGTATGAATACTAGGTAATAACTTATTTATTACTTTTTTTTTACAAATATTGGTTAAAACTCATACATATCGCGTAAAACAATAATTATGATCTTATCGATTAGTTTTTATTTTTAAATTTTTAATACAAATAAAATGTTGCCAAATACTGCGATCCCATTAGATTACTTTACCATCAATATTTTTTTACATGGCTTAGTAGAATACAAATATTTCCTCAAAATGCCGCGGTTACTATCTTGGTTATAAATTGGTTCCATTTAAATCAAATAATATTTATTTCTATCAACGATTTAGACAGTGCCCTTTTGGGGATTTCTCAATTTTACATGGCCATAGTCAAAAAATTTCAAAATGTATGAACGCACGAGACAAAATAACGTTTAAAAATTAATCATAGTGAGGACTAAATACAAATTTATTCCTATTTATATGATATATTAAAAGTATGAGACATAAATTAATGTAGTAATAATATATATAGTATTGAAAATATTTCAACGAATCAACGTCATATTATCAGGTTGTTATCTAAAATTAAGACTCTTGAGAATAGTCTGCTCCATTAAGGTTACATAAAGAAGCATTGACACGAAGAAAGAAATACTATTTTTAAACTTATCTAATATTCAGACACGCTAATTTAAGATTTAAATTTTCATTCAATTTTTTTTTTTTTTTCATATCAGCTTTTGATTTAATTTTTTTCCCCTTTTTTCGTTATTATTTTTGTCGTCCAAGCTATTTCAGATATGGGAAAACATGTAATTATTCTTATCGCACTTTTTATCTAGCTTTTTTAAGGAAAAATAACTACTAAGTACGTCACAGTGTGCATGCCAAGAGGGATCTAGTCAGTAATCGTTGATAGTAAATCAATCTCATACAGGATAATACTTTTAAAACAATTGAAATATTTGTACAACTGGATTCAAAAGTTAATGGAATTTTCATTTTGATAAATTAGAAAACTTGACTTTTACCGTGCTTTCGAAAACCAGTTGTTTTGTTATTTTGAATTATAAATAATTGCTTTTAAATTGAAATAATAAATTTAATAAGTCCAATAAAGGTTTAATAAACTGTCCAGAAGGCCAGTGACTCAATATATCTTATATGGCTTAATATGATAGTAAAAAAACTTAACTTTGTAGTGTGTGTTTTGTTTGTAGATAACAACAGAAATATTAACAACCCGAATTTGGATGGTTCACTTTCCTAGCACCACGTCTTACTACCCGCTCGGGCTATGCATCTATGTACTAATTACACTAATATGTTAGGGATTATGTAAGTTTAATTTAGAGGAAGTGCAACCGAATTTGCGTGAAGGAAGAGTGTAAAATCTTTAAGGGAAAACCACCCTCAGTGTACCCGATCCCGGTCTTCAGCAGTCTAGTATTTTTGAGAAATTAGCGACTTAGACCATGCAGCCACTAAAGTGGGTGATAATTCCGTTAGCGCTTTGCTATAGGTAATAACTTATAACAAGTTTCACAAAAATAACTGTAACATCTTTTTATAATGACAAGAATTGTTGGAGCTTTTTGAGTGTGTTTTTATTTTGTGACTAGGACGCAAAAAGGTTCATAATTCTGCTCTTAAGGTTTGGTCGTCCAGTTCTTATGAAAAGGGCAATGATGTTGTATACACCTTGTAATCTGCTGTATTGGTTTGAATGTAAAATACTAAAACTGCTATCCACAATATAATGTAGAACAATAGAATTAGCCACCCGCTTCGGTGGCCGCATGGTCTAAGGCCATACTCTCGCAATAGACTAGACTGCCGATGACGGGAGGGTCGTGGTTCGAACACGGTCGGATGTACTGAGGGTAATTTCCCTGAAAGGTTTCACCACTCTCTCCGCGTAAACGCGAGTACATTTCTTATAAATTATACCTTCAGCCCATTCGTGTTATTAGTACATAAGCGTATAACCCGAATGATAGTAAGAAGTGGTGCTAATTTTTTTTAATCACTTTATTATGTTAAGTCCAACGTATTCCCTAAATCGGTAGCGTGTCTGCCTCTCAATCTAAAGTTCCCGGGTTCTGGCATGGCCAAAAAAATTACCATCAGTAAAATTGAGGTTTCTTATTCTATATTTAAGTTAGGTTATAATTCCTGTGCTGAGATAATCAGTTGGTTCAGAAAGTGCACATTAAATACTTGAAATAGGTTTTTTTTAATGTTTAAGAAAAGAGGATAAAGCTAGGTGAAAGCGAAAGTAAAGGAGAATTAATGGACTCTGAATGAAGTTAATAACAGTCAGCACAAAGGAGAGTTCGTTTCACGCGATGTCTATTACCGTACTGTTCATCTAATAGAGGTTTACGGTGTTGAAATAGGGTCGACGTGAGCTATTACCGCAAGGAAAAACACAAAGTGTAATTTGTTTCCGAGATCTATTTTTGGACTCTTCCTTGCTTCTTAAAGATGGCAGATAAAGAAATAAAGGACTTCTATTCTTTAGAGTGGAAAGCTGCTCTAAGACGTAGTTGATTTTTAATGTAATTTTAACTAGAGATGGGCTTTGAAATCCTTCGAATCCCTATATTCCTTCAGGACGTTCGAGATTCAAGAAAATTTTTTATTAGAGTTTCAAATCCTTAAAAGATAAATTCAATTCAAGTTAAAATTGTTTTAGAGCTCTAATACTGCTTATTGGGGGCTTCGAACCAACTATAATCAGAGCCCTGCTTTTATGGTGAATAAAAAAGCCCAATTTCGTTTTTAAGTTTCCCAAAAGTGGTGAATAAGCGGTGAATTACAAAAATCCTATTTTTGCGACGAAATTATTGAATTAAGACAAAAGCGTTAAAAAAGTGGTTTTTACCAAACTTTCGTGATTAAGGTGACTTTTTTGGGTTAAAACTAGACTTCCAGGACAATGTTTGAAACAGATAAACTAAACATATTGAAGTGAAAACCAAAAATTACATTTTGTTTGGACAAAACGGTAAAAAACACTAGTCCGCAAAAAAATGTGCTGTCAACTTATTAAAAAAGTAAGATTTAGCGGCAGCTGGTCCGGGAAAAGTATGTACAAGTCACAAAGACAAAATATTACACAAAAATCATCTTGTTACTTCACAAAAATTGTGACTATATTTTTAAATCTCAATTTAGGCTAGAAAAATACAAAATAACTACTCA
>CABFWB010000117.1:25042-105124 GCA_902151455.1 Timema bartmani | reverse complement strand
TTGTCCTCGATTTGCCTCTCCTCTCCAACCCACTCCATGCTGGCGTCATTCGCCCGTCTAGTGAATGGAGGGTTTTGCCAGAAAGAGAGGGGGAAACGGCGTGGGAAATAGGAGGGAGCAGGATCGAACCCCGAGTCCCCAGGACTAGTTGCGCCCACGGGTTTCCCGGGAAAATGAAGCCAGTCGTATCTCCCCTCTTCCCCCCCCTCCCCCCAGCACCACGGTACAATTCCAAACCAACTACGTCATCCATTCACTGCGGTACTTGCATTCTTATCTATGACACCCACCCGCTCTGTCATTCTCTTCCAGTACCCTCCTAATAGTCGACCAATCTTTTCTTTCCTTACACCCACCTCCATTTTATTTTCTTGATAGCTTCCCTTTCTATAGACGACTTATCAAAATTACACCTTTCGAAACATATAGTGTATCCATTAATCAACATTTATATAAGTTTTGAATCAATTATCTGTAGCTATTAGGAGTCATCCATAAACCACGTAAAGCATTTTTCTTACCAGTTTTTACCCTCACATAAACACATTAATACACATTTAGGCTGACCCTTCAAACCTCCCAAACTGAGTTAGGTAGCTTTTCAAATCAAGAGTGAATATCATTATTTCATTATTTATATTGGGAAACTAAATATATTTATTTAACTTGCATCTTCTATAACGTTAATATTTGGAAAAAATATAACTTATTTGCTAACGGTGAAAACACTAATTATACTATTATTATTTTCAACATTACAAAAAAGTTTAAGTATAATATCTGAGTATAATTCCTCTCAACAGCGTTACGTGGCTTATATTTAACACCTCATGAACTTAACTAACATCCCCTGGATTCGAATTTTTACCAGGGTCAACTCGTGGGTTGTTACCAAGGAAAGAAAAAAACTGGTAGGACTAATAGAAAAATAGTTATCTCTCATTCAATATCAAACTTGCCCTCTTTAAGTGCAATAAACATACATTCGTTCATTGCATTATTGCGTGTGTGCGTGTGCGTGTGTGCGTGTGTGCGAGTGTGCGTGTGTGTGTGGTTAGTATGTGGGTTAGTGAAGCGGGAGGTAACAGTTTAAAACAACTGGGTATCATCGTTGAGGGAACTGCATGGTTACGATTGGGAAACACCGTTGTCATTCTCTCATTTTCGTGTGGTCAATCTCCCCTCAAATAAGATACAAGTTTCGCAACGCTGGATGTTCGATGTTGCCAGTGGCTCCTTCTTACCCCAGCACACTACCTCCCGACCTAACTCAGAGCAAGGAGATTTGGCAACAGTTAATTGAGAGAGAAAGACTATAAATCGTACGATTACTACGTTCTAGCGTCCCCTATGCAACGATACACTAGTACTGGTCAAGCTTTCCGCAAACTGAGCTGATGTAGCCCAAACACGCCATTAATTAACTAACATCAAATTACCCGTTTCGGTGGAGGTATGGTTTAAGGCGCTACTCTCGCAATAGACTAGACTGTCAATGACGAGGAAATCTAGGTTCGAATCTAGGTCGGGTGTAGGTCTACTGAGGTTGGCTTTCCCAAAATTGTTTCCCACTCTCATAACCTTTCTAATCCTGAAAATCATTAGCATAATCAGACATAAGCTTATAACCCGAACGGGTAGTAAGACGTGGTGCTAAAGAAATGAATATATCAAATTCCACTTGAATATGTGTAATGTATCCAAATTCTACTAAATAAAAGAGTAAACTGACCTTCCTGAGTCCTTGTTCCATGCTGAGAAGCTGTTTGATCGTATCGTACACAGAAGTCGCATAGTGGGCGTTCTGTCCGCGGGTCATCAGTCTGTCCATGACGGGAGCTGTGAACGGGTGTCGTACGGGGTTCGCCGGTCGCAACAGCGGGACCTCCTTCTGGCCCCTCCTGGCGTCAAATTCGGGACTCTCTGTGCTCGTCGTTGTTGTCACGTCGGTAGGGGTAGTCTCGGGGAGGGGCGAGGTCGTTGTCCTTGTCGTCACCGCGTCGGCGGATTTGTTCGGTCTCGACTTGCGTTCCTTGAGACCACCCGTCGTTTTCCTGTCTGTGAAGTTGATGGCCGTACCCCTGGACGGTATCCACGTGCCAAACTCACTGAACTCTTGTTTCTTCTTGTATACCTTGTCTGTCCGGTACAGCGTATCAGATCCGTCGTCCTGCTCTCTCTTACTGTACAAACTACCGTTCTCCGGTCCGTTCTTGCTGTTCATGGGACCTTCATCGTTTCCAAACCAAGTCGGTTCATAATCGGCCTGATCGCTTCTCTCGGTACTAATGACGGGCACCACGTACATAGGGGACTTACCCAATGACTGTCCCTCTTGTTTTTTCGCAGAGTTCTTCCTATAGTTTTTCTTCACCAAAGATTTCAGCTCCCGTACGTCTTCATCCTCAACATTTTGATTCCCGTTGGTGTTGTAGTAGCCATCGTAACTGCCTCCGTCATTGACGTCTCCGTACACCCAGACGTCATCGTCTCTGGCGTTTTCATCATCATAATAAGGTAGACCGTAGTACGATTGTGGTTGCTGGTGTCGCAAACCAGATTTGGCAGCTCCGTTACCGCCAGCGGCGTCGTTGTACAATTGGCTCAGTATCAAGTTCTGAAGAAACGCAGCATTCGCGTCCGTCATGCTGTCCTTCTGGGAATTGGTGCCCCCTCCCTCGAACCAGGTCTCCTGTCCAATAGGAAGAGACTCGCCCCTTTCCTCTCTCTCTTCTTCTTGGATCTCCTCTTGAATGTCATCCACGGGGTCGTTGCCCTGTTCGTAACCGTAGTAACCGTAGTTGGGCTGCTGGTGTGCGTCCCCGTAGTAATAAGACATCACAGGTTGGTAAGCGGCGTAGTTGACGTTGGTGGATTCCCTGGGTATATAGCCGCCGTAGGGCGATGGTTCTGGTACGTAGTAGAAGTCATTACCGTCGAGGTATTCTTGTACGTAGGGGTAGCTCACCACAGGGTCCGGGCTGTAGTAGGATGCGGAGGAGTACCCGTAAGGGATGGGAGCGTGAGATTGGGGTGGATGCTGGAAGGGTTGTAGAGGGATAGCTGCGGGTACACCCCAGGTGGAGGATCGGCGGTGAGGCTGACCGGTAGATCTACCGTAGCGCTTCGTGCCAAATACTGGGTATGACGAGAGGGTTAGTTGGGGGGTGATTATGAACATAATCGCCAGGAGCCGTAGCAGACTTTCTGAACCTTCACTACGTGACATCTGAAACAATGAGAGATAAATACGTTACGATTAAGTTTTATGTAAATGATCGCACTGTGATATAACTAGAACTTGGAAACAGAAAGCTTATATTATTTGTTAGTGACAAATGCCGACAAATATGTTAATGATGTTAACAAATATGGGTGGGATAAAGCAACGCTATACAATTAAGGTGGAAAGGAAGGGGACGGGAGAAAGGGTAATTGTTTCTACAGTTTTTATAGCAAAACTATTTTTGGCCAAAATAAATTAAATCTTGCTTCAGTAGAAACATAGATTAGCTTTCAAGTGTCATTTTCAAATTATTTGACTATACATTAGAACATGTTAATATCTTGCATCTCCATTTGTGTGAGAACAAAATTTTTAAATAAAAAAACACTTCTATTTATTAATGCAGGGTTTTTTAAATCTACATTATATCTCAACCCTCCATTAATTATCCCCCTTAATAATGCGTCAATTTGAGGAGAAGAATTTAGCTTACATTTTGATAAGAAATATTGTTTTATGCCAACATTTTAATCGCCGACCATACCCAATCCTTAAAATTTTGGCCCACTAGAGCCAGTAAATATGCTAAAAACTAGTAAATAACAGTACTTTCCCTAAGTATTATTATTAATGGACCAATTTATAGTTAAACACTTTACGTTTATAATGTCATACTTCTTTTAGGATAAGCTTAAGATTATTTATAAGTGAATTTCCATGCTTTCTGTTAGGCTACCTTTTTTTTTTTAGAACCAACCATTATTATTCTAATCCGTGATTCAGTTTTTATGGCTCTCATTAAAGTTATAAAAAACAATATATTTAATCAATAATTGTTTGATTTTCTATTTCATTACACGAATATTGTTCATCGGGATTAAGTAAATCTAAATTAAAACGTATTATATATGGTTTAGGCCTATATGCAAATAACTTTTCAAGAAATAGTTATTTTCTTAAAATATTTCTAGATAATTTTGGAAAAGGTTTTCTAGTATTTATAAATGTTTTAAGATAATTTCTTCATTTCAACTCTGGCCTCGTTGAAAGACGGTGTAGGTACTGTTTAATTTCTCTATGCGTTTCAAGTTGATCGTTATACACCATTCTATTCAAAATATAATTGATAAAAACATACAAATACACTTACACAAATATATGTGGGTATTTTTTTATTTCACTAAATTATATTTAGACGCAGTAGCCTTACTATCGACTAGTGTTTATTTTTCCACCACGTCTTGGAATCCATTCGGGTTATTAGAATTTAACTAGCACTATTTATTTAGAAATAATGTAGAGTTTAGAAACAAAAATCTCCCAATTTTCTTGGAAAGATATAGAAAATTATTAGGAGAAAAATTTCCAAGCCTCTTTCCCCGACCTCTTGGTGGCAAGCAAACTAATCTATACAAACTTTACGTCTAATTTATGCGCCCACGGTTGAGGATAAGAGTAAATATTTTCTAACTAATCTACTACATGCCATTTTATATTGTTTTACACAATCAACTGAATAACGACAAAATCGCGATGGATTAATTTCTGGCCGGTGGTAGGATTACTCCACTAAAATGATCAGATCCTTACTTCTAAAAGTTATACATAAACTCTAAACGGTGAACATAAGACTAGTCTTGAATACTGTACAAATATTGTATAGCGTTATGGTTTATTCATACACGTAACCGAATAATTCCGGGATAACCTATGACTATATAAAGCAGTGTTTGTCAAACTTCTCATTGGTGGACCATAATATCATAGTACGACGCATATGTGAGCCACCCACCCTTAATCTACCACCATTTGCTGAAACAAAAAATGTTACTAAGGGGTTATCCATAAGACACGTGATGCGAATTATTTTCTTTTTTTTTAACCTCCCGTCCTATGTAACATCTTTATTTTTTCGCACCGCGTTTGGATTATACACTCACGTACTAATTACGCTAATGGTTTTATGGATTAGGAAGGCTATATTTACACAAAATATACCCACATTTGCTTGAAGAGAGAGTGGAAACCCATTTTGGAAAAAAAACCTCAGCACACCCGACAGAGATATGAACCTTGATCTCCCAGTCATCAGCAGTCTAGTCTAGTCTACTGCGAGAGTAGCGTGGTACACCTCGCGGCCACCGATGCGGGTCACCTAACATAAAGTAGACAATTAGACCCCCCTTCCAACCACTGTTACGTAACTTTTCACATCAAGAGCGAATGTTATTAATTCACAGGGAAGGTTTTGTGACACTATAAGACTGACTCAGATTAAACACTGAATATAAGTTATATTTTCAACATTAGAATTTAATACGTATAAGATATGTGTTACGTAACACTGTGAAGTACCCACCATGCCACCCACGTAACACCATGTCATAGACAAAATACACTATAGCTCTTCCCACCCTCTTAGTAGAGTTACATGATTTATGAATGACCTCTTGATCAAGTGTTAAAAATACAGAATTTTTATTTGACTTTGTTTCTTTTGCACATTTCACATACAATACTACTTAGCACCCGCTTCAGTGGCCGCATCGTATTAAGGTGTCACTCTCACAATAGACTAGACTGCCCTTGACGTGAAAATCGTGGTTCGAATCCCAGTTGGGTGGACGGAGGATGGCATTTCCTAAATGTTTCCCCCCCCCCACTTTCTCCACGCAAATGCGGGTACAATTCCTATAAACTTAAGCTTCCTATTCCCTTACCCACCAGAGTAATTATTACATAAGCGTGTAACCCAAACGGGTAGTAAGACGCGGCGCTTAAAAAATACAACTTAAAGGATTCAGCCATGTACTTTTTTTATAAAATATATATATTTTTTTCCCCTATGATCCCAACTGCGAACCACTTGGCACACCACCCTGAGCCACAGTTTGAGGAACAATATCATACGGGAATACATTACACGCGAAAGCCAATCAAATCCCTGAAAATGATCTCGTTTATTACCGATTGCAAATCATCTCCAGTTCCATGTGTGCTGATTATGTTGTTATTGCTTTTCATTTGGTTGAAAAGGGGGGTAAAAGGTGAAAGAGAGGGAAAAGATCAATTTTAATTTCAATGGAGGGCAGACACGTGTGAGACCGGTCCGGCTGGGTCCAAAACAAGAGCTGGGGGATAAAATTAAACCTGACGTGGAGTTTGTGTGTTCGTAAAGGATAAGCAAAATTGAAAGAGTCGAGTGGTTGGGAAGAGAAGAGAAGAGAAGAGAAGCAATGGTTGAGAAGGTAGATAAAACGCNCATAAAAAAAAAAGTAATTTGAGATTTTGATGGATGTTGACGTTACATGACCCCCCTTGAAAAACAAAACAAAACAAACAAAAAAAAAACACGGTATTTTAGCGATGCCGTCTGTGTATCTCGGCCTAGAACCGAAAACATTTTACCGATTAAACTAAAACTTGATATCTAGAGATTTCATGAGGTTCCCTAGAGGGGTTTTTTGGAATTATATATCTAACCCTAAAATTAAGAGTAGTTTACTTTAAGGCGAAAAAAAAAGTTTTTTCTCTTAATCAGCTCTAACGATTTTGATTCAAATTCATATCTAAGAATGGTTTATTAATATAAATAAAAATGGCGTCTCTCGTTTTTATAGAAAAATGACAGGAAGGGTAATCGGCCCCGTGGTGTCGTGGTCAGTGCATCTGGCTATAAGCCTAGGGGTCCAGGATTCGATTTCCAGCTGGTACCTTGGGTATTTTTCTCATAAGGAGAATTACCCTTACGGTAACCGGGGTTTGGTTAACTAGTCTTAAGTTAGGTTAAGACTCATACCGGTTCCACAACATCATAATCACTATCATCACATCATCTCATTGTGGGTACGATGTGTAGACTACCTCTTATGGTGTACCCTGGGCAATGTTCTGTGCCAACAGAGCGGCTAATAGTCTACATAAAGGCACCCTAACCTGGATGTAATGTCCCTACTGGTCACACACCCATTTTATTAAAAAAAAAAAACAGGGAGGGGTTTTACACTAGCGGAAATCTCCAATTTGTATCATATCTCCACAACTTTTTGAGTTAAGAAATAACCTATCATTACAAATTTGTAGGATTATCACAAATAATAAACATTTATTTGAATTATATTTGCTATAAAACCAAAAAGTGTTCGAGTTATAAGAAAATATATACTTTTTAAATTCAGGTCTGGAAAATGGGGAGTTGATTTGACACGTTTTTTTCGTGAACCGAGATATGTTCCTCTTTTATCAATATGTTTCTGTAACATTGTATAAAATTTCATTTACGCTCTTTAGTGGAAATGTGATCCTCTCTTTTCCATTATTTTTCTGCAACACTGTCTATTATTTAGTTTGACATACCTTACGAGTTTTAAGTAAATGTTTACATTTCTAGGGAAAGGAGAGATAAAGGCTGTTCGGTGCACATTAATATTTATTTTCTCTGTGAATAAGAATACCTCGGGAAGAGCAGTTATATTACTATTTATTTTGTAGTCTTAAGTTACTTTTTCTCAAACAAAGAATCAAAATGTGAATTAATTTCAAGGATTTAAACCATTGACATTTTCAGTGACCTTTAAAAATTAACTACCCTTGCGAACGAGATAGCTCTGGCTCTTCGAAGTCCCTTCGTCCAATCTGCGTGAAATTGGTCTTGTTTCTGAAGAACTTGCGCATATTCTACTCCCCTCCAAATATCATCCCTCCCCCCTATCCCACCCTGCCAGAGCCCTCTTCCAACTCTCTTTACAGAAGAGTTTTTCCCCAAGATTCGAATCCAGTTTTTTTTCCCCCAATCTATATCGACAATCCATCACAGTCAAGGTTTCTGTCGGACTTGTTACATCTGAAGTGATGAGGTTTACTTGATACTTCATCCCTTTCTCCTCCACATACCATTTCTTCTTCTAATTTCCTTCTTTAAGGTGGGAATAAAGTAAACGCGAGTAAAGGGAAGTATTTTGGCAGTTTTATAGCAAAACTTTTTTTTTGCCAAAAATAAATAAAACATTTCTCTAGTAGAAATATAAAATTTAATTTTCTTCACACGGTGACATCAACAGTTGATGAATATCTGCCATGAACATGGTGGCACTGGATGACAAACTTTTTAAGTGAAGAGAAAGAGTTGTCATTAAATTCTAGGTAAACCTTGTCAGATATTCAACAACTGTTGATATCACCATGTGAAAAAAATTAAACTTTATGTTTCTACTGGAGAACTAATTTATTTATTTTGGACAAAAAAAAGTTTTGATACATAAACTGCAAAACGACACTTGGCTAATGAAACATTGTCTCCGTTTTTACTATTTTAGCGAAGCAATTAATTTAATACTCACTAAAATAAAGTGAACTCAAGAATGGGAGCATGACTAATGTATTTTTTTATTGTTCATGGTTCATGGTTATCGATAGGTTTTTAGCAGCGTGTCTTAGTAACCATTCGGGTTGTACGCAAATATACTAATTACGTAAATGTACTAGGATGAGTAAGGTTGAATTAAGAGGAAATATACACACAATAGCGTGGAGGTAGAGCTGGAAAACCATTTAGGAAAATAAATCCTCAGTACACCCGACCGGGATTCGAGCACCTATCTCCCCCTCATCGGCAGACTAATCTTCTGCGAGAGTCAGTGGTACTCAAACTAAGGTACACCTATATTTTAAGACTTTTAGGGGGTACGTAACATTTAATATATATTAATTTTTTTAATGATAAACATTCAATAATTATGGCCAGATTTAGGGTTAAATACAAGAGACCCGAAGGTTAAGAACGTGCGATTTGAGATATAGATTATTGAATGAACCAACAACTGCCAGGGTACAAAGCTGAAGAAATATTGTATATGGGTGTACGCGAACAAAAAATATTTAATACCACTTCCCTATACCATTCGACCACCGAAGTGGGTGAGTTTTAGTTATTATTATTCTAGCGATATGGCATTGATTCCAATCCCATATTAGGTGTTTAAAAAATAAATATTTTTGTAGGTAGCTTGGATTCTTTTAGATTTGAAGAAAATAAGTCAATTCATAAACAAAGGTAAAGCTTATACGTTCTAGGATTTTAGACTTGCAGATTCTTACCAATAATATAGTTATTAAAAAGTTTGAAGTGATTTCTTAACAATTTTAAAATTGTATGTATAAAAACTGTAACATTTCACATGTGGTTAAACGATAATACAATAGCTAACAATAATACATATTTTATAAATATATTTTCATTAGCTGCTTTGATATTTGGCATTTTAAGATAAGTTTTAATTTAGAATGTCAGGTGAACTAAATAATGAATTATAAAAATAATCAAATTATTAAGTGGTTTGAAAAAGAGTAAATGTTTGAAAGGATTTGTAAATATTACAAAAAGTAGAATAAGTTGAATTTAATTTTATAGACCTATGAGTCATCTTGAATAGAAACTAGAAACCTAGAAGTTTTAATGTCAAAAGGTTTCCGTGTTTCTTTTATATTTTGATTCGTGTTTTCACAATCAATTTTCACAACTTTACTTACTAGCAGTTGAGACACATCAATAATCAATAATTTCAAACATTTTTTTTTTCACTTTATTTGCCATCTAGAAACGAGAACCGCAGCTGTGTAAGTTTTAAGTCAAAGGTACCACCTTTCAGGATGTAAAAATTTCCAGAGCGCGATATTTTTTTTTATAAGAATACAGCTCTAACACTTTAAACCTCAAACTGAAATTCTAAAATAATTTAGAAATTATTTTATGACATAACATAAAGTGATTCGTTTGGTTTGAAGATGGTTAGATCTGGTTTTATAAAGGCTTAACATTTTTCAGAGAATTTTGACAATTTGATTTTAATGTAATTTAAAATCAGCTGAAGTGACATTTTCTAGAGAGTGTATTTTTTAATTTGTTTAGTTTAATATGTAAGATAGTTATGGTAACTTTTTAACTCATTTGGGCGTACATCATATTTTGAAATAACAAATCTAAATATTGTGAGAAATCTGATCGTATTGAAACGCGTTTTAATGTTTTAGAACTTGAACTTGTTATTTCTTAATAGCACCCTCTATGACATATTTCTAGAAGTCAATATGGATCAACCTAATATAACAAAATTTATGTGGTCTAGTACATTATTATTTAGTCAGTTATTTAAACAAAAATAATATATTATCTTAGATTCACATCATTGGACATACAGACAAGGCAACGAAAGTTCTTTAGGAATGTTTTTTTCCTAAACGCTTTTCACTCTCCCTCCAAGCTAATTCGAGTACATTATCTTTAAACTCTACCGTAGTCTTTTCTACACCACTAGCGCAGCTAAAATACATAGGCCTATAGCCCAGACGGATAGAAGGCCTATAGTACAGTGTAAAGATTATTATTATTACTATCATTTATAATTTTACAGACGTTTCAAGGGAATAAGACCTGTGCTATAATGAACTTAATACATTCATGTGTCTCCTCTTATGCTATATAAGATGGCTACTAAATTCATCTCCACCAGGAATTAAAGAATAGTGCTTAAGGGACGGTTAACTTATTAAGTTAATGAAACCCAAACGCTTCAGATCACACTTGAGGCCTGTTCCACTAACGAAGCTTCCCAAATAGTTATAGTAAAAATAACTATTAAAAAATGTGTTTTATTTGCGTCATTTATAAATAAATGGTAACTCCTTAATTCGATTGGGAAAACTCGCATTAGTACTTTTTATGGTGGGGGGGGGGAGGGGTCTTGGTGGTAGGAGGGGAGGGATAATTAATATCATTGAAGCCGTGGTTTTATGAGCGGTGAAAGTAGGGGAGTCGACAAAGAATAAAAGATAAAAAAAACTTGTTTTTCAACTTCACTTTATTGAAGAGTAGAGAAATGGAATAAAGCTCGGAGAGGTATAAACAAAACTCTCTTTTTAAGTAAAAAAATTTGAAGCCTTCTGGAAAAGACATTATTAAATCACATGTGGAAAGAAGCACAAAAACACAAACACACAAACACACCCACAAACACACCCACATACACGCATACAAACACACCCACATACACACATACAAACACACCCACATACAAACACCCACATACAAACACCCACATACAAACACACACATACAAATACACACATACAAACACACACACACACACATACAAACACACACACAGACACACACAAACACACACAAACACATACACACCCAGAGATTGTATATCCTAGAGACCCAACTACAGGATATATATACACTCTCATCAAGTATCAGGAAACAATACTCTACGAAGAGAAATATGTTTTCCCTACCTCCTCATATAGTGCAATATCTTTTAAATAAAAATAGAGTTTCATAAGGTTTTAGATGATCCTGGTGACCTGTTAGTTCGAGAGGTGGCCTACAGGTCTAAATAACCCTAATTTGATACAGGTTTTTGCCTGCAATAATTTTAATCCTTGCAAATTTGTTAATACTTTATGTCTAGTTATTCATTTTCTAGTTCTAGAATTAATCATTGAGTGGTGTAGAATATTGAGAGATATCCTCGGTTAATTTAGTTTGTAAATCGTGTTCAGGTAAAAACTTGTGTTCCAAAAAAGTACTTATTACCTTTTTACTGCAGCGGAGTGACTGGAACGCTTGGCCACAATTATATCTCAGGAAAACAGAAATAAGATCACGTATTTTTGTGCCTGGGATAATATCAATACCCTAAATAATAGAATAAAATTCTATTTTTTAATTTAGAACCGCTTATTACTAACCGTTCGAGATACTAGCATATTTACCAATTACGCTAATGTGTTAGGGATTAGTAAGGTTGAATTTTGAGAAAGTGTGCCCGCATTTGCGTGAAAAGTATATGGAAAACTATCAAGGAAAAAACACCCTCATTACACGTGACCGAGATTCGAACCTCAATATCCTCGTCATCTTTCCCATGCTATCTTCCCTATTTTTTTTGCCATTTTATTCTCCAAGTAAATGCTGATACATTTCATATTAATTACCCTTATCATTCTTACCATATGAGGTTGAGTCGTTAGTAATACTAATATTACCTGTGCAGTTTTTTTAATATCCATTCCTTTAATGGTAAGTACTGATATTGGAAATCAATAACTACTTATGAATGATTTTAATTTTCGTTTACCAAGGTACATCAAGTTTTCAGTTTAAAACTTTGTTTACAATCACAGTTTGATCACGGCTTGATGAGCTACTCATTAAATCTGACAGACTAATCAAAGAGTTAAGAATAACCCTTGCCACGGGACGATTTCTGGTTAGCTCAGTGGTTAGAGCATTGGCGTACTATACTAAAGGTCCTGGATTCGATTCCCGTGTCAAGGTGTTATTTTTAAGTTTAGAGAATAATTTATTATATTTAGATGCGACTATAACCATATAACCATAGTTAACAAATAATTATAGTAGCTTGACTATTTAATCCATTAATCAAAGTTTGTTTTTAATGTTTGACGTGAACTTAGAAAACATAGTCACTAAGCAAATTATTGATACTAAACACACCTATCATAAATCAACCTGGAAAGATTTGACAACTACTCGGATTGTAAACAACGCAGTGTTACAACATTTTAATTAATAAAAGGACATTTTATAATACTACTATTTGTATTATAATAGATAAACTGCTAATAGATGGCACAGTGACGTTGTTTTAGATACATGAAGTGTTACATTTATACAAAGTATTTATGACTAAAATTCCACACTTTGATTTTTCGTTTATTGATACTGAGCTTTGATTAAAATATAATAAAGATTTAAAGAGACAAGTAGAATATCACTTACGCTAGTAAGGCTCAAGTTGAAAAAGAGATGATTGTTATAAAGACAACATTAAAATATATTACTTAAAACTTAAATTTTTATGGCATACTATTTTACTATACGTGATCACTTCAATAAATGCTAATAAATCACAGCTATTCACAGGACAATGTACACTAAACAAATATATTTTATTATATACTTACAATTTTGGCTCTTGTAGTTGAATTAACTATTTTAAATAAAAACAATATAGGTCTGTTGGTTTTTTTCAGCACTTTTTATAACCTAATTTCACTTTGTATTTTTTGTTTGATTTTTTACTCTTTTTTAATATCAGAGATTTATAAAGGAACAACCGATTTTTAATCACCCCGCCAAAAAAATAAATACTACACTTTGCAACAATATTAATAGTAGTAATATTCCACTCACATCTAACAGTGTGTGTTTTGCAGAGAAGTGGTAATACAGGCGCAAGGGGTAGTTGCATTTATAAGCCACGGCTCTCTCCTATCCCTTCCTACCACTCGGCAAGCTTTACCCCTTCCATCTCACCGAAACAGCCGCCCCTCCATTCCCCTCCACCTCCCTCCGCCTATCCACCCACACGTTTTTGAATGAAACCAGAAGACGAGCGGAGGAGAATGGAAGCTGGAGGGGGGGCTGTTAAGGTCACGTTCGGTGAAGGGAGGGAAAATGAGGGGCGAAGGGGGGAGGAAGTTTCGAAGCTCATAGACACATCCGTAAACTGCGGCAAAGCTGTCTAAACAGTGATGGCACCTCGTTTCTCATTGGACGGATAGGATGAAAGGGTAGTGGTGATTGGACCGTTGTTTCATGATATCTAACTGTGGCGTATACACGTATTTTCTTCCGAAAGTTGCATTTTATTGATTTTTCTCTATATAAGAATATGAATCAGGAAATTCTTGGGAGGGAATTACTACGAAGCGTGCGTTTTTAATAATACTATTAGAATTTTTAAATTTATGTTGGCTATCTCCATGAATATAGGCTCCCGTTGAACTTATTACAAACCTCGTTAAATTTATTTAACCTATTGTAGATCAAAAATGCATTCAAATTAATAATCCAATTGTTATAAAATAAGTGTAATATTCTAGCAGATACAAAACTTATAATGATTTAACAGGCTTTTCATTCAATCTACTTATTTAACGACGTAACATATTGTGACCTAAAAAGTTTTTTTTTAAACATTTCTAACAAATAGTTCACAAACTGACCAGAATACAATTGAAAAGTTGCATTTGCATCAAATAACATGTATGAAAGTATGAATATAAACGAGTCACTAAATTTTCAACCCTATATTCTTCAAGAAAATAAGTCTTTGACCAACACAAGTAGTTTTGAAATTTTTAAATTATGTGAACTCCCCCCAAAGGCTATGCTTCAAATCTGAAAAAACCGAGGGAAAAAAATAGGTCACTAACAAACATAATGTATAAAATAGTATTTATTTTGAATGCAACTAATGAGACACTCATTTTATTGGAACATTTGATTATGTATGTTTGTTAAAAATTTAACCAAAAATATCTTGAATTCAAATATTAAGTAGAGTTATTTTATTAACACGAATGTAAAAAAAAAAAGCTGTAAAAGTTTTATTAGCATTTATAACACTTATAACATTCGTTTCTTAGTTCTCAATGGGATTGTTTTCGTTTTATTAATTTCCAATTAAATTTGGTTATACACACAGTATGTCTACCATCCACTTTTAAGCCCAGGTGATTAATTTTTTTAGTTTTTATGATACAAATTATTGAGAAGGATTGCTCACACAATATTTTGTGCAAATGATTAAATTTTTTTGTAGTATAAATAATTATTATATTTTCTAGGAAACCTATAAAGCCCACCGATTCCAGTGACACCAGGGAACGTGAAATAAAAAATAGTAATTTTTCAGTTTTTTGCATCAAAAATTTTTTTTTGGGTCAAAATAAATAAAATAATTCTCCAATAGAAAAACTGAGTTTAATTTTCTTCACATGGTGATATCAACAGTTCTTGAATATCTCTCAAGGGTGTTCTGGGATTTAGTGATAACTTTTTCTCTTCATTTAAAAAGTTTCTCATCTTATGCTGCTATGCCTTTACAGATACTCAACAACTTTTGCCAAGAAAATTAAACTCTATGTTTCTACTACAGAAGTATTTTATTTATTTTGACCAAGAAAAATGTTTCGCTTTTTTAACTGCAAAAACACTAAGCTTAGCTTGAGTTCCCTGCATCCCCACCTTAAAGAAACTACTGACCTCCACTAAAAAAGAAGAATGAAATTAAAAATTTCAGTTCTATTTTTTATGTAGTAAATTTTTTTACTAATATCACAATGTTTCTTTCGTTTGTTTGTGTGTGCACTGCTTCTTACAAACTATTTGAGATTTGCACATGTTTACGCTTATGAAGTTGAGACTATAAAGGGATGAGAAAGAAAGTCTGTTACATAAAATGTAACCGCATTTACATGGAGGGAGAGTGACAAACGATTTAGTAAAACCTACCTTCCATACACCTTTGATTCACTTGAACGACACTGACCTCATAATCAGAAAAACAGATTCGTAAATTTGATAAATGACACATGGACACATGGACACATGAATCGGACCCAGGAACTTTGACTTAACACACCCGGGCTTGATTCAGTATGTCGGTTTTCAAATGTACACATATGATATTAGATGCGGCTATACCCTTAAATATACTCCATTCACGGTATGAATTACTCTCTGAAAGGTCTTTTTTCCTACCAATATCCTACTATATAATAGATTTCTGCTAGGGAACAAGGCCTTTCAGAAAACAAATCCTACGCTGAACAGACTTTAAATACAATTTCCATCTTCTAAG
Organism: Timema bartmani; assembly: GCA_902151455.1. Classification (NCBI taxonomy): domain Eukaryota; kingdom Metazoa; phylum Arthropoda; class Insecta; order Phasmatodea; family Timematidae; genus Timema; species Timema bartmani. The sequence continues at coordinate 89,224 of CABFWB010000117.1, read as the reverse complement.
CTTCACTAGTAGACCCCGGTGGTCTTAAGGTGAAGTGCTATCCTCAGAATCGAATCCGTAGTCGACGGATTTTTCCTAAGCGATAAAATTCCGTAGCACAACTTCCTTCAAAGGGAAACTAAATTATAATATGTAGATTTAGATAGACGTGGTAGCATGTGCTTTGGCGAAACATAATGGTATTTCTCCACTTTATGGTAGTGTGAATTTTCATGGCCATAGCTACATGGAAAATTGTGTTGGTAGCTTCGCCTTTATGGTAACGACGGTAATGTAGAAAATTTACATAGTAATGGCTTTATTCGGCATTGTGTTGAAAACTTACTAATTTATGGTAACAGCCACTGTAATACTAGGTCTATGTGTTATTACATGGTAATGACTACATTCGGCATTGTGTTGATAACTTACTAATTTATGGTAACAACCACGGTAGGACTAGGTCTATTTGTTATTACATGGTAATAACTACATTTGGTATTGTGTTGATATATTCATATTTATGGTAGTTAAGGTAATATATGTGTAATCACACGGTTGTATCTGTATTTGTCATAGTGTTGATAACTTATCTTATATGGTAACGACGGTAATATTATGTAAATTTACATTGACATTGCAACATATTTCATTTTTTTTACGCATCGATAGCTTCTTCTTTTCTTTAAATATGGTAATATAATGTGAATATAGATAGGTAGACATGACTACATGTGACATTGTGCAACGCCTCGTAAACAACCCCTCTATGGAAATACATCCAACACTCAACATATTGTAACCGATGACGTCACTACTTACTTTCTAGGGAGAGGGAGAAGATGCCACAGGTTGGAACAAAAATAGTCTGTGACCTACTTGGGATTCTCGTCCAGGAGGAAAACCCCCCCCCCACTAGTTGAAAAGAGTTCCCTCTGGAAATCTCACCATAAACCACTGACGGCGGGGTTTTAACATAGAAAACAACGCTCAAAATATCCACCAGTGCAGATACGAACGCTTTTATTTGGGATGAAATATTGGCTTTATTCAATTATGTGCATAGTCTTCGGAGACAAAATTCAAAGAGTGAGAGATATCGGTCCCAAATTGGGTCCCCTGCTTATAATTAATTCAACTCTATATCGTTGCTTTGAAACTATAATTAGTAGGGCATACGCATTTGCGTTCTTTTAGTGTTTTGTAAACGTTTATGGGATAAAGAACTGTTTTTCTTTTATATCTTACAGATGATTTTGTTTTTCCTGCTATGGACAGTTATTTTAGCCTAAATTTTTAAGAGATTGCCAGTTTTAGACTAATAAATATGTTTATAACAGATTTGCGGCACTACATTAACCTGAGGGTTGAAGGGGATATGATGGGGTTTCATTGAACCCACAGCTCAATATTTTATTATATTATTATACGTATTTGAATCTGAATTAACTCAATTTCCATGTAGGCCTAGTTGTTTACTAGACTCTTCTTTACTCATACAAATTATTTTTATATTGTATTATTTAACAGTTTGTCTACCATGCTATAAGATCTAGTTTTAGATACAGTTAATCAAATCTTTCTTTGTGAGACTAGTAACTCGAAAGTTCATTGCCACACTTACAAAATATGCCACCTATTCCTATCTTGAAATAATTATATCCAGTCCCAATCATTACACTCTATCCCTATCTTTAGCTAGTTCTATCCAGCCTACCTCATTACACCCTAACCTTATCTTGAGCTAGTTATATCCAATCCACCTCATTACACCCTATCCTTATCTTGAGCTAGATATATCTAATCCACCTCCTTACACCTTATTCTTATCTTGAGCTATATATATCCAATACACCACCTTACACCCTATCCTTATCTTGAGCTAATTATATTCAATTCACCTCCTTACACCCTATCCTTATCTTGAGCTAATTATATCCAATCCACCACCTTACACCCTATTCTTATCTTGAGCTAGTTATATCCAATCCACCTCCTTACACCCTATCCTTATCTTGAGCTAGTTATATCCAATCCACCTCCTTACACCCTATCCTTATATTGAGCTAGTTATATCCAATCCACCTCCTTACACCCTATTTCCCTCAGATCCATTCTAATGTTATCCTCCAATCTGCGTTTAGGTCCTCCCAATGGTCTCTTCCCATTGGGTTTACGAGTCAATACCCTGATAACTGTTCTAGATTCTCCCACTCGCTCCACATGTCCTGCCCCCAGTAATCTATGAGATTTGATTATCCCAACAATACCTTAAGTTGAATACAGGATATGTAACTCAGTATTATGTAACCTCCTCCAATCCCCAGTACTCTCATTCAAGTTTTGGACAAAACAGTTTCCTAAGCACCTTGTTTACAAACACCCAAGTTTTTATCGTCATGTAAGGTAAGAAACCACGTTTCACACCCATAGAGAACAATCGGTAAAAACATTAACCAGTGTATAGGCCATATGTTTTTAGCCTATACAAAAAAAGGTAAAGACAACCTGTTGTGTGGACAGACAATTGTGAACTAAATAGCGACGCACGATCAGATTACTAAGGAGTTTTCCGTTTTTTTTAATGTTCTATTACCAAAATTATGTATTATATTTTATTAATTTGTATACAGTAATTATCAATCAAACGTGTAACAGTATAGAAACAAATCATCAAAATAGAGCTTAAATAAATAAATGTATAAAAAGTTGTTTCGAGGAACCTGTTCTCCCCCTTTATCCACTTTAGTGAACCAGTGACAAAATAAGACATAAGATTGCCAGAGTAAAGCTTATGTTCTAGTTTACGGTTAAATACATTAGTTAGAAGTACGTTCCTAACATTGCTTACTGTAGCATCCGACATATTACGGCAGTCAAAGTTCCTAATTTTGTCTACTGAAACTGATGATATTTTATATTTTTCAGATGCATGAATTAAAACATTGGTATAAAAAAAGTTATGCATAAATCTATTAATGCTGTAAAAAACAAATAACGGGGATTTTTTTAGCACCACGTCTGACTACCCGTTCGGAATATACACTTATGTATTATTTACGCTAATGGTTTTAGGGATTAAGAAGTCTATTTTATAGCTAATGTAGGCGCATTTGTGTTGAGAGAGAGTGTGAAAGGAAAATCCTTTCGGAAAATCCACTCTCAGTACACCTGACCGAGATTTGAACCTCTATCTCCCCGTCATCGGCAGTCCAGTCTATTGCGAGAGTAGCGCGTTAGACCATGCGGCCACCGAAATGGGTGAAATGTGATATAATATGCTGCACATCTATGAATCGGATTGGATCGGATAGTGTATTGATTATTTCAATCTATATTTAAACCAAGTTTGACAATTGAGTTAATCGATTTGCTTTTATTAAAATCTGGTTTACATTTTCCCCAAAATTCAAAGGGGAGTTTTTTTTAATTTTATTTTAAGGATTCAATGTTTTGAGTGTGTGTGAGCTTATTTTTATATTTACCGTGATATATAATATTTTGAGTCACTTCACCACGTAGAGTAATAACCAAGGAACATATGTGCAAACCTTTATATTAGTATATAATTTTTCAGGCCCTCTATTCAACAATACATAGGCTAACTTAAATAATATAGAGGAGCAAATTTGGGCCCTTTATCTTTATATTATAGAAACAATTCTGGAAACTACTGTAGTTTAGTTGGGACTTATTGCCTAATATTGCGTTTATAGCAAACTACTTATCTCTGTTATCTCACTTATTTTCACATTAAGGGGGCCGCCTCGGTAAGCGAGAAATTGCCACGTAGACGTTCAGCTCTAACGCCATATTTAATATGCGTTATTTCAAATTATGATTCATGTGTAAATAAAGTCGAAAGATTACAACATGGTTTCGTTTTATTAACAAACCTATAGTTTGAGTTTTACTAATAGATAAAAAAGTGGGAAAATATGACATCTCATTTTCAACGATATATTGAGCATATTTGTGGAGTTAGGAGACCAGTCTTTATGAAAAGGGGCTCTGGATTTAGCCCTCTTCTAACTAATAAAGTAATATTTTTTATAGGCTGACAACAGAAAACTTTAAGATATTATTTAAAATTAGCTTTCTTCTTTCTCTACCTTGAGATAAGAAGCTTAGTGGTTTTCTTCCCCTCTTTATTATTGACATAAAAAGTGTGACTGTAGGTGAAGTGTAAAAGAGATTATAAGCTTAAACAGAATTGAGAGGTAGTTCCAGAAAACCACAAAGACAGTCGTATTTTAAATCTTGAGGCCTGACAGGGATTGAAACTTTCTCTCCGACTTAGGCGGCCACCTTAAGTAAAGAATAGAAATCTTTGCCTCTACCAGGACTCAAACAAACATACTCTCTTGAGAGTTGTTGGTCGAAGTTTTCAAGTGAAAATACCTAATAATTGTCTTGCCCAAATCTCACGGCTCTCAAAGAATAAAGCCATGGTAAATTTCCAAGAAATGTTTTAGTTTGGTTAAAGGGCTAATTAGTGAGGGTTTTCGTATACAAAATTTCATTAGGGTTTATTTGAAATATTTACTGTAAAATTTAAGATTGTTTATGTAGGATTATTCTAGGCTTTTTTCTTAATATGTTTCTATAAATGAGCTGTTATTTTTTTAAGTTTCTCTGATTGAAGATTTTTTTTACAGATGGTTGTAAGGGTGGTAAATTGTATCTTTAAATGTGTGTCTTAATTCACCTATATATATATATATATTTTTTTTTTCTCCATCGTATCATAGGCTATACATATGCATTAATAATTACGCCATTGGAACAGGGATGGGAAAGGAAGAATTATAGAGGTAGTGCAGTGATAAACCATTTAATAAAAATACACCAGACTGATTCGATCCCCGATCTCCTCAACACATTGTAGTATGAATATCTAAAACCAATTAAACTTTAATCTAGTTTGAACCTTAACATTTTGTGAAATGACCAAACATTGTTTGAGGCAGCCATAATTTGATGGATACTATTACTACTCAAATATTAGGTTACGAACACCGAAGTAAATCTAACTATATATTATTAAAACATTATTTAAAAGCTGCTTCTTACTACCTGTTCAGGTTATACGCATTTATGTATTAATTACGCTAATGAGCTAAGGATGAGGAAGGTTGTATTTAGAGGAAGTGTACCCGCATTTGTGGGGTGGTAGAGTGGTAAAACATAAAGGAAAAACCACCCTCAGTTCACCTGACCAGGACTTAAACCACAATCTCCATGTAATCGGCAGTCTAGTATATTGCGAGAGTGACGTCTTAAGCAATGCAACCACCAAGCGGGTATATAACCAAATTAGATAACCGAATTGAACACACATAATATTGACGTAAACTTCGCAGCATAAATTAAAACAAATAAAGGGTTGTGTCTGTATACAATAACAAACATTTTTTGCGAATATTTTTCAAAATAATTCAAGATAATAGGTTAGGTATTAGAACCGCCGTGACGTATTCAACCAGGCTATTTGATGTACAGATATGCAACGCAAATAGTATATCTCCCAATCTACAGGAGTTTTCATTCTCTACATTTAAATTATTGCTCAAGATTTTAAAATCTTGCCTAACAAGTCTTCATACTAAAAATATATTTGAGTTTAAACATAATATTAATTAGGTACTTTTAGAGATTTTGTATTAAATGGTTCCAACAAGATTTTTGTAGGTACAATTATTACGGAATGTAGACCATTTCAGTAATGGCAAATGCAATTTTTATAACATACAACCTTTTCATGTCAAGAAACAAAATATATGTCTAAGCCAATGGAAAAAACAACATAAATTAATTTTATAAAGTTAACATGTTAAGTTTTCGTGTATTATCAAACGAAGTTAAGACAACCAATTGAATACTACAAATGAAATAAAATATATTATCACCCTAACTAATTGATGTTATTGCAGTACACAGAACAACATATCGAATCGAATTTTTAAATGCTATAGTGACTAGAAATTGTGTAGTATATTACTTTTGAAATAACCTATACATTATATAAATGTTTTGTTTCCCTCTTGAAAAGACTTTAACAACTAAGGACACCACCTACTTGAAAGTAAATGTCGGATAGATATTTACTTATTGTAGAACACGATGAACTCGTCAAAAAATATATACTCTGGTATTCCCACAGCTTATCTCATATTCATGTCTGGTAAATTAACTTTTATTTTTCCAGCAATGCATTTAAACTATCAAAAATATTATTTCAGGCACACATGGGGATAGTAAAATGTTGTATATGTTACAGACACCACACATTAACGACTACCTGAAATATAAGACCAAAATAAATTGTTTAATTATGTGCAGTCCTCGAATCAAGATTTGCACGCTTACGTCGAGGCATTGTTATAATGAACACTAGAATAAAAAAAACTTAGATTTGCTAAGTTCTTGAACAAAGATTTGCTCTTTTACGTGGTGGCATTGTTGAAATGACCACCACAGAAATAGTCAAAATTTTTGCATTCATTGCATCAATAATGTATCTCTTTTATGTGGAAGCATTGTTGAAGTGAAAACCAAAAGAAATAGTTTGGATTTACTCTATAAGGAAAAATCTAAATAAACCAAATTTACACATATAACCATAAAATAACTTAAAAGTGCCTAAATTAAGTCCCAAATGTAAGCGAACTAACAGTGGCTCTCTTAAGTGGAGGTATTGTTGCAATAGTCACCAGTTTAAATAGTTTGAATATAAGATTTAAGATACAAAACCAAACAAATTTTATTTACACGCAAAACTGTTATAAATAAAAAGAACTGGGAAAGTAGCTAAATAGAAGAAGCAAATGCAGTATTAAGTGGCGTCATTGTTGCAATTAACAGCAGCAAAGTAAATAGTTAATATTTGCCATCTAAGAAACAAAGATTAAGTAAATTGAAAGAATTACTCAATAGTAAGCGCCCTATCACACCAAACCAAATTCTGCTTTTGGCTTAGTACCAATCAAACAATAAGCAAGAATATTATTCGCAGAGATAACGCAATTAACACATCTGACAATTTTAAATACTAGAAAATAATTAATTGTAATATGTAATGTTATATTTTATTGATCTTTCTAATTGATAGAGAAATAATTTTTTTTAATGTGTTGTTTAACAATTATTATATTTACGTAATGGTTTATTTGTGTACGTCAAGCTTCAGTTTGTGAATTATTATTTGTTACGCCCCTATTCAATCACGGAATACATCACAAATACCACTAATTCTATCTACATTTTCGAGTGGTTATGGTAAAAATGTTTATTTCTATCAATTAGAAGGGTCAAATGGTAAATAACATAATGTATTATAATTTTATATACCATTTGCCCTTTCTCATTGATAGAGATACATATTTTTTAAGTATATTTATTATAATATTATTTGCTATTTGACACTTATTATTGAATGCTATAAACATTTTTATTAATTTATATATGTGTGCTTGGAATTAAATAAACTTGATGAGAAAAAGCAAGTCATTATGAACAATTATAAAATTTTAATTACTGTAGAGAGTTTTTGTGGAGCATTGAAGAGGGGAAATTAAAACCAATTGATTATGGATTTAATTATATACAACTCACTTCGGTTGCTGCATTATCTAAGGCACATCAGACTAGACTGTCAATGATAGGGAGGTTCGAATCCCAGTCTAGTGCTGAGGGTGGTTTTCCAAAATTGTTATCCACGCAAATGTAGGTACACTTCCTATAAATATAACCTATATTATGCTTAAAACCATTAGCGTAATTAGTATAGAAGTGTATAAATCGAACGGGTTGTAAGAGGCGGTGATAAGATATTTATTTATACATATATATATATACATTTAAAATGTTGGCTTTAAGCAGCCTTAGACTGTTATTTTTAGCACAAGTGTGGCGATTTTGCCCATAAAGTTGAGGATATGTTTGCAAGCGACGTCATCATATCCTAGCAAGTCGAAAGGATAAGGAGAGTGGGGCTTGGCGGAAGAAGGGAGGGGGACGTTGTTTTATCTTTAAAGCTATGTTACAGACCCCCTCTCACTCTCCAGTTAATATCTGACGTCATGTTTCGTCTGTGTATGTTGAGTGGGACGATGTCACAGGCGTGAGGGGACTAATTCATAACCAGCCTGTGCTTCATGGCACCAAGACTGTCGGGGAAGGATGTGTGTGTGTGTGTGTGTGTGTGTGTGTGAAGAGTAATAGGCTCCAGACTTGTCACGGTTGGTAACACAGGACAAACAAAGCACCATGGGTATTATAAAATCAGTGCTATTATAGGATAAAAATACATCAACAATTTTATAGGATCTAAAACTAGGTGTAGTTAACATCGACAAAAAATCTTTTAAGGTATCGCAGACCTAATTTGGTAGCCACATGGTCTAAGGCGCTACTATTGTAATAGACTAAACGGTCGAAGACAGGGAGATCTGGGCTTGATCCCGGTTGGGTGCATTAATGGTGATTTTTGGTTTAAAAAAAAACAACATATTTTCCACTCTCCCTTTAAATAAATGCGGCTGCACTTCATCTAAATCAAATCTTACTAATCCCTATAACATTAGTGTAATTAGTACAGAGGCGTATAAATCGAACGGTTAGTAAGACGTAGTACTAAATAACCATTTACCTTAAATGGTTTTTTTTCTACCTTTTTTTTTCTACCTTTTTTTTTCTACCTTCACGGGTGACCTGGTGGTCTAGGGGTAAGGTGTCAGACTTCCATGCTGGGGGTCCGGGGTTCAATCCTCGGTCCCGGCACGGATTTATCTGAATGCCAAAACCTTCCTTTACCTCTGACAGGACGTGTATTAATCACAACTTGTGAATGTGTGGAATGCCAGGCCTCCACCGTGGTTCGGATTCCACGTTAAACTGTAGGTCCTCCATTTCATCTCATAATCACCCTACCATTGCACATTAGCGTAAGTGCGTATAACCCGAACGGGTAGTAAGACGTGGTGATGATGATAATAATAATAATAATAATAATTCTACCTTCACGCAGTGTCATTAACCGTTTGGTGTTTCGGCTTCAATTCAATTTTCATAGAAAGAGCTTTTACGAAAGTAAAAAACCTATTTTCTAAGTACAAAATTTATAAAATTATAATATTTTTTTAGTATTATTTTACAGGTATAGGTAATATCTACCAAAAGTGACAGGTAAAGATCAAGATAAGTGAAAGTAGATCTAGTTTACTTTAGCTGTCAGATTAGCTTCTTCCTATGAAAATTAGACTCTTGACACTTTACGCATAAAAAAGAAAGCCATTAGATTATAATAATATCTGTAAACTAAAACTAAGGGTTAAGTTGATCGGCCACATGCTCAGATATGAGAGGTTTATTAAGTTTGTAAGATATATTGAATAAAATACTGTAAAAAAAAATCAATGATGATTCAGATAGTATAAGAAATTGGAAAAAACAATAAGATATACAATATTTTATGAATTAAATAATCAAGTTAATATATTTGTTAATTATTGTTATAGACGCATCAAGTATTTTATATTTTTTAAAGAATATAAAATACTTGTCAGAAATGGAGATCTTCAGCAAACAAATTGAAAGATTGATGACACATATTAATCAGATAAGCAAACAAAAAACTATGTTGAGGATTTAAAATTAAATAAAACAATACTTAGTAAATTTAGAGAATTGTATTAGGATTTAACCTTAATTATGGAAGCACGGGCTCAATTTTAAGGTAATTTTTTCTGGTTTGCTTTTTCCAAGGAAGTTGGAGCTCAAATCCCAGCGTAACACTGAAGATAGTGTCTCCTTTAATGGTTTGTCATTCTTATTTAACGCAAATTCGGGTATCTTCGCTCTTAATTCTACCTTCCTTCCTATTTAATTAGGGCAGATAAACGTGCATATCTAGGTCAGGTGGTAGAATGAGTTTTTCTCCATCATATAAATCCTTTTTAGGAATTGAGACGTTGTAATAGCATTTTAAATTAATGAATATTGTTTGTAAAATTTAAACTATATTTAAAAAAATCCGGTGGACTAGTCCACTATCAATCCGTACTGACCAAGAGGCCACCCTCTGTTAGCAAAGATAATAACAACTTCTGTGGATAGAGGGTGTAATTTGATCAGCACAACGAACCCTTTGGCTGCTAACTTCAGTTTTATAGACTGGAGTCGCTAATTTTTCATCCAAGTAGCTCCTCATTTGTCATAAAAAGTTTTCGCTGATCCCGTTTCATACCACTACTTAACATAAAATCCAAAAGCACCGGGGATCGAACCCAGAACTTCCGAATATATAATAAGGAACTCTATTATATGTAAGTACTTACTAAAATTATAAAATAAAACCTAACAAACATATTACGTAATTTTATGTTTGTCTACGGGAATTAATCCTGAACCTTATCTCAGGCAGTAACGCATCGACTAGAGGAGTTAAGGATCCCGGGTGGTTGGCCTTGTAGAAACCTTTATTATTGATAATACTACAGTCTCCTCTATCACAGTGATGAATTAATTAAGTTTGATTTATCTATTACAGGTTAAAGTTAGCTTGCAATTTGTGTGCTGATGTATCCAGTCAGTTCATCAAGTTGGAGTGGAGGAAACTCAAATTAAAGGTGGGAGTGGAGGAAACCCAAATTAAAGGTGGGGAGTGGAGGAAACTCAAATTAAAGGTGGGAGTTTGTGTGCTGATGTATCCAGTCAGTTCATCAAGTTGGAGTGAAGGAAACGCAAATTAAAGGTGGGAGTGGAGGAAACGCAAATTAAAGGTGGGGAGTGGAGGAAACGCAAATTAAAGGTGGGGAGTGGAGGAAACGCAAATTAAAGGTGGGAGTGGAGGAAAGGCAACTTAAAGGCAACTTTTTTTCAGTTTTTATATAAAAACATTGTTTTGGACAAAATAAATCAAATATTCCTCCATTAGAAATAAAATAGTGTAATTTTCTTAACATGATGATATCAACAGTTCTTAATATCTATCAATGGTGTCCTGGAATTTAATGACACATTTTTCTCTTAATTTAAACGTTTATAATCTAATGGTGCTATGCTCATGACATACATTCATTAACTGTTGATATCACAATGTGAAGAAACTACTCCTTTGTTTCTACTGGAACAATATATGATTTATTTTGTCAAAAAAGAATTACTTTGGTATAAGAACTGCCAAAACACTGACCCCCAGAACCAAACAGAAAATAAACAAAGCTCACGGGAATCTAGGTATAAAACATAAACTACATAATCCAACTCGCCTGGTATCGCGTTGGAGTTTTGACCAAAACTTCGGTACACCTTCCTTCCCACTCATCCCGCCCTCTAAAGTGAACCTTGAGGGGGTGAGGTGGGGGAAGGATGCGACGCCTGATTTACCTACGTGTGGGTTTGGGGTCGTTAAAGAGTGCGGTGACGTAGAAATCCTCCTCCAGACTCAAATCACCCGCCGTTCGCAATAAAGCCACCCGAAGTTTATTCATGGGGAAGGAGGAAGTATTGGGAGATCGTAGGGCTCTCGGTCATTGATGACGTGTGGGCGGTTTTATCATGACAAGAGTTGAACCCTGAACATATATCATATATTATGTGGAGATGGGGATGAACATCCGATTTACAAGGACTTGACGACGTCAAAAAAAAATGGGGGGTTTAGAGGGAGGTTTATGGAAAGGATTAATATGATTGTTGAATGGTACAGTCAAAAGGAGGGGTTGAAGTATAGAATATAATTCATAGTAACTTTAGTAGGATTTATAATTATTTGTGAAAGACGTACTGAAGCGACAAGCGACAATTGGTCCCACTTTCTATAACGAGGGCACATACATTTTGTGTCTTATAATATTTACGATCCTTAAAAAGTATTATTAAGGAAAAATACAAATAGTAAAATATCTCCCTGACCTAAGGTACTGTTTTTCTAAGTGACAATGAAAATTACCTTGGCTAAATTCTTTCTAAAAAGCCCTCGTAGCAGCCTCTGTAAAAACTCACGATGACACCAGCAGAGTAGTAGCCTAGGAAAGGTGGATAGCTAGGAATTAAATCCCAGTGAGTGTTTAATTTTTAGAAATTATAAACTAATATTATAGTTAGTAGTGCTTCGGGAATATCTCAAGGCTTGATTCTTTTACTAGACCCTAGATTTATTTGAAAACTTAGGACCTGATAATATTTTGGAAGTAAGTTTAAAATTATTCATTTACTTTTGTTGAGATTTAAATAAAATTTTGTTAAAACAGTTTAATTTAAGAAGAAGAAATATTAATATATTTCACACAATACATTTGAGCAATTTTTATTAAATATATAGAATTATATAATAATCAAACGAGAAAATTTGGCTAACTTGTTTGGATACATTTTAACTGTTCATGAGCTAAGATACAGTTATGAACCAATAAGATTTTTTTAAATATTATTTTATAGTTAAATTTATTAACTTAATTCTTTAAATATCTTATCTGGAATACAAATAAATACAATGTTAACATAAGCCTAATACATTTTTAAAAGGATTTATTTGGGTAATCTTTCAGATACAGATTGTTTAATCACGGTGGCAGTTAAGATTAAAACATACCCCATCACCCCCTGAGTCGTATGCAAGCTGCCTAACAGACTACTTTCATGGACGTTTATAAGCAATGAAAAAAGGCCTTTAAACTTCCGAGGATGGGAAGAAAAATCCATAAACTACTCAAACAAGTCTGTCTTGGCGGTGTAGGCGTTCAATGTAACCATTACAAAGGTCACAAGTTCACAATAAAATGACACGGTCAGAGACGGATAAAATAAAATAATTGTTATAAAATCAAGTAGGCCTATATCTATACATAAAATATAGCTCTAAGATTTGTCTGTACATTCAATTGTCCATTTTTTTGTTTCCAGTAAACTCAAAAATCACTCATCGGAAATATTCTTGCTGTACTCCTTATTTTTTAGGGGACCACGGTGAGCCATTTACCATAGTGTTATGTTATCAGAGAGAAAAGCATAAGTAGTGAACATACGTCGAGGCTAGTGTTGCGGGCATATAAGATGGCACGTGATTTGAGCTGGGTTATGGAAAAGGGGGCGATTTCGTGTTTCTTCGTTAATCTTCGTACGCGCATAAAACACAAGTTTAATTATTTTCTATAATTTTAAGTGTTTGAATGTGTTGTTATATTGTTTAATGTGAGGGAAGTCGCGGGAAAATGATATTAATTTATATAATATGTTATAAAAGTATATACGCTCGTAATCTATTTAGAAGAAAACTTGATCAATTATGTTTTTCAAAGGTTTTCATTAATATTAAAATTTATTTTAAAAACATTATGGTATTGTCTGACACCTTAGATTTATAGCCACTGACAGAGCTAAGTGTCCCGGGCTCACTTCTCTAAGTGACCTAAAAGATGTAACATTGGTGAAATATTGATTTTCACTTTACCAACAATTAATTAACGGCCGAGTGGGTTGGTAGGAAATTCTTTTATTGATTTAATTTCGTATATAAGTCATGTGCTGATTATAAGTAGGTTTAGAAAGTGAATGTTAAATGCCTATAATAATAATAATAATAATAATAATAATAATAATAATAATAATAATAATAATAATAATAATAATAATTTGGTACTAAAGTTTATGAACTGAAAATGTTATTTAATAGATTTTGTTTGGTCGCTTGATACACTTTGCGCCTGGGCACTTGTTGCCTATGCTTTCATGAGTAGATTAATGGACAGACCATTCACAATTCTCAAAGTGTTGCATCATGTGAATTAGACACACTTTGTAGTATTATTTCAATGGACTGTCATTGTATGTTGTGTTCAATTGTTTTGTTCGTGTGTGTGTGTGTTTGAATTTTCTATGTAACATGACTCATACATTTTTTTGAATTAATCTAGTTTGATGTCTAACAAGAGGGGTCAGTTTTTGTATTTGATTGAACAATTTAGTCAAATTTTATATTTAATAAATAAAGCACCTGACTTATTTTATTACACACAAGAACACTTTGTAGTAAAAACTCAGTTTTTTTTATAATGTAATTAATTTAACGAATAAACTTTATAAAATATAATTACTCTCACGTTACTTTTTTTTTGCCAATTTTATTTTATTTACTATTGAAAGTTAAATATGTTTAATACAGTGTGATTATTGTATAAACGTGATTATACAATAATACTGCAGAAAACAGCATGCAATAACAAAAATGTGTACGTTATCAGCGATATCCAAATATGGTGACTTAATAATAATAATAATAATAATAATAATAGGTGACCTTGTGGTCTAGGGGTAAGGTGTCAGACTTCTGTGCTGGGGGCCCGGGGCTCAATCCTCTGTCCCGGCACAGATTTATCTGATTGCCAAACCCTTACTTCACCTCTGATAAGACGCATATTAATCACAACTTGTGACTGTGTGGAGTGCCAGGCCTCCACCGTGGTTCGGATCCCACGGTAAACTGTAGGTCCTCCATTTCATCTCACAATCACCCTACCATTACACAATAGCGTAAGTGCGTGTAACCCGAACAGGTAGTAAGATGCGGTGATAATAATAAATAATAGAAATAATAATAATAATAATATAATAATAATAATAGTCAAATGTTCAATATTATACTAGTACTAGGTTTAGAAAATATTATTTTAATTGGAGAGCTAAGCCATGCAATAACAGTTTCTACCTCAGTGCTTAAAATATAACCAATTGAAACATTTTTAGGGTACTTGGGGTCATTCATACAAATATCACCAAACTTTAACGTATAAAATGTTTCAATACTTTTTTAGTACAGCAAAATAGATATATATTAAAGTGTAAAAATATATTATTTTGTTTGTGTTTTCAAAGATTTATTTTTAAAGCTATACATAATACTTATGGAAACCAAATATACTCTCCCCTTCATTTTAAGTTTTATTTCAAATCAAGACCCGTAAATTTAATATCTAAGTAAATTATGTCATCACCCGCATCACTGATACTTGAACTAAATATCAAGTTCAAGTCTTGAGTTTTCTAAAGGCGGGAATGTTGGAGTTGGAATCCTAACTAGGTGCAGTGAGGGTGTATTTTTCTCTCTCTCTACCTCTACCTCGTGGAGGGATAAGTATTGTGATCGTTAAAACAAATTGGACTTGATATTTTTACAAAATATGTTAACGTTTCATGACTCCTTGAAACTGAAAAAGTTGTTTTCGCGATTCCGTCTGGGCCGTCTCGAAACAGCCAAACCTAGGATTGTGTAATTACTAAACGCCCAAAGTTTGAAATAATATATTGATTCGTTTCTCGACTAGGCCTGAGCAGGTGGCGCGCGCCCAATTTTGAGCAACCACATGAATTCACGAGGGCAGATGGATCTCATTGACATGCAAACAGAACTGGACAAAGATTACTATTTAAAATTATCAAAACCAAATGACAAAATTTGTTTTTTGAGGCCTAAACTACCCCAACCCAACCTAACCTAACCCAACCCAACCCAACCCAACCCAACCCAACCTAACCTAACCTAACCTAACCTAACCTAACCTAACCTAACCTAACCTAACCTAACCTAACCTAACCTAACCTAACCTAACCTAACCTAACCTAACCTAACCTAACCTAACTTAACGACTGTATTTTAAACATTGGTCGAATCCGAATATAAATTTTATCAAGCAGGTTTTAACACCCTCCTCTCCTCCTGCTTTTCAACCCTATTTTTTTTTTAGCGTTTGCAATCAGGGTTGTGGATATGTAACCATATTCTAAGGTTGTGCTATCATGTGGGTGCGGTAACTTTGTCCCGATGATATGATATGATGTGATGGTTATGATGATTATTTTATACCAGTAGAAGTCATAAACCTAACTTAAATCTAATTAACCAGAATATGACGACCGTAGAAACAATAAACCTCTGGGAAAAGTACTTGGAGTACCACCGGAAATTTGTTAAAGATGAGGAAGTTTGAATTTTGAGGAAGAGTACACTCCTTTACGTGGAGGTAATGATTTGAACCCCATCCTTTTCAGTCACCGTAAAACCAGACTAAAATGAGCTTGACGTTTAGAGTGTGTGCCTACCGATGTGATTCCCAAATATTTAAATATAAATTTCTTTAGTTTTTAAAAAGAGTATACGTATAATTCGTATTAATGCTCACAGACTTGGACTTGGTAAAATTTAAAAATATAATTAAATTTAAATGGTTGGCGCAAGATAATAGGGATTGATTAGACATTTATAATTAGGTTACAAAATAACAAACTTTTACAATATTTTTGAGTGTTTTATTCTTCTTATAATTTGCGTGAAATCTTCACCAAATGATTATCAAGTTCGTAAAACTAAGTTATGTGCTATTTTCATCTGACAGAAAAGTCATTTAAACCATAATTGAAAAAAAACAACTGATTCTGAAGTTTATCTAAATTTAAACACAAGCATGCTTGGTTGCTTGGATGAAATGAAACGAACATACATTCCAATTTTCATAATAAGGACCTTAAAGAAATTCAAAACTTATTTTAAAGCAGCCAAAATTGATAAGAATTTAATAGTTTATTAATATTGTTTTTACAGATAGCAATAATATATAATATTAAGTGACAGCTGTAGATAAAATTACCTGGAATATGATTACGAAAAAGTAGATCTAGTAATTTTTTAAAGTTGTCATAAAAATTGGGCTGAACTTTTTATAATTTATTATAAATAAACACCAGAAAAATTAACTGAACAAATTGAAAAGAAAAGAAATTATTTTCCTGAATTAATCAATTTTACTTAAGCTAAATGAGGTGTATAATTATTAATCCAGTAATATCCATAGCTATACTGTAAAATTGCATTAAATTATCAATGGTCTAAACATTTTTATTGGCCTTCAGAAAGAATATCTCTACCCTCCCTTCCCCCATCCTAAAGCTAGAGATTCTGACGAAGACAAAACACATCTGAAGAGAAACAGGGTTTGAATCCTGGTCGTCATCAAAACAACCACTAGCAGATTCCATTGGCCGATTTCATTACATGATGTTTAGAGCAAGGATTCCCAAAATTTTGAGACCACACCACCCTTCACATGTCATATTTCCCGTGCGACACCCCTGTACCCTAAATTAAAAAAAAAGATTGCCCAAACTCGAGTTGGTGGCAGTTTTAAAAAGAAAATGGCTATTTATATTATTAGCTGTATTCTTTTAAATGTAAAAATAACAAAATTAGAACAAAATTACAGAACTGAATAAGAAGGAAAGAGTAGACATATTTTTGTTGTACATGATCTCATGTATACAATTTGTTCATAATGGTGGAACATGTGTTTTCTTATATGGTTTATTTCAGTCTTTAAAATATGTACGATTACACGTATTGAAAGTGTGAATGTTGCATTTAACTATACATTCCAAGTTTTAGTTTTTCCTTGTAGCCGAGACGCCCCGGACCAAGACCGGCGACGCCTCAGGGCGTCGCGACGCACAGTTTGGGAACCCCAGGGTTAGAGTATTCAATTACAAATAAAGAGATCACTGGTTCATATAGTAGAAGTAACCGGCCCCGTGGTTTATTGGTCAGTGAACCTGGCTACGAGCCTAGGGGTCCCTGGCTCGATTCCCAGTTGGTAACTTGGGTATTTTTACCGAAAGGGGAACTACCCAAATGGTTACTAGTGTTTTGTTGGTTAGGATGATGCTATGTTTATGAGTTTCTACTGGTTCCACACCCTCATACTCGATATCACCATCACCTCATCTCATAGGGACATGGAAATACCCCTTCACATAGAGGATGTATAATTAGTACGTTCGGGCGTCCTCTGGGTAAAAACACCCTATATGCATCCTACCGGGATATGAACACCTACCTCCCAGTCACTGTAAATACAGTATATCATGAGGATGATGGCTTAGACCAGAGGTTCCCCATATTTTAGGCTAAAGGAGCCCTTGCACCAGAAAAAAATAATGCTGCAAACCCACAAAATATATTTCACACTAATATTATGAAAATTTAATAACGACTGATAAAGTTTCCAAGCATGGTTTAAGGCGTCACTCTCGCAGTAGACTAGACTTCCGATGACTAGGATATCGAGGTTAGAATATCGGTAAGGTGTACTGAGGCTGGTTTTTACACAATTGTTTTCCACTCTCTCTCCACGCAGATGTGGGTACACTTCCCCTAAATATAATCTTCCTTACCCCTAAAACCACTAACGGAATTGGTACATGGGCTTATAATCCGAACGGGTAGTAAGACGCGGTGCTAAATAATAAAACTATGACGGAGCCCAGTTGTAAAAACGATTCCTTGGACAATGCAACTACCCATACGGTCTTTAATGATATTAATACGTGAAAGAGGTGGATTAATGAATGAGTGAGGTTAATCTATTTTTTAGATCTTAATGATTAGTTTTTTTTTTCATCCGGAGCTACCCGTTTTTCCTTATTGTTTATTAGCGAATTCCTGGAATTTACTCCATACGTTGGACTCTGAAAAGTTATATTGATTAAATTAATATTTTAAGTACGTACTACGCAGTAGAAATACCTTTGCCAATTTTCCTTACTAGGATTTTCCTTGTTTGATACACGAACCTTGCCATCACTAATATTTCACTTTTTATATATATATATTTTTTAAATAAAAATAAATGGTTTTTTTTTCAGTTTCATTCTGTGAGATTGTTTTTGTTGATCGAAGGCTCAGAGGGGTGCGACCTCCTCCCTCAATCCAATAGCCACCCCTTCTATTATCCTCTCTGCATCATACTTGCCAGTGGATCTGATTCTAGACCAGTCAAAAAACCCCGTCTGGCTCCTATGTCTCGACGATACAGGATGGACCAAAATTGTCACAGTTAACATGTTAAACTTTTTTCTCTCTCATATTATCATAGAAATGAAAAAGTTCATCTTAAAATTGATTAGTTAATTTTTGCCAAGTTTACGTTGGATAATATTTAAAAAAATGTATATAGTGAAATTCAAGCCAGATCAAGAAACTTAGAGTTTTTTTTTGTGAGTACATTACCAAATTTACAATTAAAAATGACGTTAAAAGTGTCTCTTTTATTTAATTAAATGAAAAATGACAACCTGTATATGTAAATTGAACCTAGGACCTCTATAGTAGAACTATCAGGATGACTCAGTGTTAGAGCCATAATGTGCATAACCAAAAGTCCCGCGTTCAATTCACGTGCCCATCGTATCATTTTACACTTAATTGAATTTAATTCAATTATAGGGATGGACAGTCTCTGTGTTCTAGTGGTCAGAATTCCTGACTAAAGATCTTGGGGTACCGGGTTCGATCCCCGGCACCTACAGTTCTTCTGTGAAGTAGTGGGTCCGGAACAGTCTAAACAAGGAGCTACCCGAATGAAAAGGTAGCATCTCTGGTCTATAAAACAGAGATAAAAGTCTGGAGGTTTCACTGAGCTGACCACATGGCACCTTCCATCCACAAATGTTGGCACTATCTTAGCCAACATGCGGCGGCCGCTCGGATGGTATAGCTCGCATGTGGGCGGATGCTATGGAGCTGTTTTATACATCAGGATTGATCTTGTGTACAACCATTCCATATCAGTTTGTGATGAAAGGGAATTAGATGATTTTTTATTAATTTAGTCATTACATGTTCATATTATACAATTTACAAGCAATTAAAAAAATAATGTTTTAACGCTCATCATGGAGGTTCACCTGCACCAATGGTCACGTGGTCAAAGTATCGTTTAGGTTGGCTTGATGGTGATGGGGAGGTTGAATCCCGTCCAGGAGTATTAAGGGGATATTTTTTCTAAATATTTTCTCACTTTCCTACGGTGAAAATCTTTGTATATTAGGGTTTTGAGATGATTAACCGTAGCTGACATTTATACAATTTACTAAAACTTCTCTTTAATATAGGCCGACAACTTAGCTCAGTCAGTAGAGTGTCAATCTACAGATTTAAAGGTCCCGGGTTCGATTCTTGACACTTTAGAAAAATGTATAATTTGTGGAATGTGGGTTTCCCCTTTCATAATGATGAATTAACGGCCGGGGGCTGGATGTTTTTTTCTGTTTTAGATTTAAATTAGTTAAGTTAGTCGTGTTCTGATATAATCAGTCTGTCCAGAAAGTGTATGTTAAATACCTCCAAACTTAAATGAAATTAAACTTTATCATATTCTTACGTCAGTTCATGTGACCTGAAGCAGTGATTTTTTTTACATAGATAATGGACTTATCAATACTAATAACATTATATTAATAATATAGAAGAATGTTAACTTTGTTGAAGGCAAACTTTTTTCCCCTAAAACTTTCTTTTTACCAGAATATTACTTCAAATTTCGTTTAAATTCTTCCTTCCTGATTTCTACTTATATATATAAATCACGCGACTAGCCAAAATGGATAATATATTTAAATACATTTCTTGATAAGTTTTAAGATATTTAAATTTTTTCATTGGAGTTAACTATTTTATTTTAAATAAAAAAATAAATATTTAAAGGTATAAGGCATTCAAAAGTTGGCTTCAACATCAATTACCATTTATCTGTTTTACCATAGTAAATTTGAGAGTTTTAATCTGTAATAATCATAATTTCCTTATTTTTCACAAAAGACTCGCAAGTAATACTGTAAGACCAGCACAACCAATATAATATGTATCATGAAATAAAATTACATTAAGATTTATGGAAAAATAACACGTACACATTTTTTATTTATAGAAAGAAAGCCATCGAGTCTCTTATTAAAAATGGAATTAATTCTGTACTATCGTTTCCTTATACAACCTTCGTGACAAAAATTATGGTGTTTCGTGCGTTGAACCTATGCTTCACACTTTTTTAATGGCATGAGAAGTTATTTTTAGACAATAAAAGCATTTGTCTTAATTCTCTCTTCTTTAATAGCTGTGAGGACTTTTAGGATGAAGATCGATATAAATACTCGCTTTGATTATTTCTCTTATTCAGATGCATTATTTAATAATTATTAGAACATCCCAGCTGGAAGTACAGTACAATTTTCACAGGAAAGGCCTACGAGAAAATAAAAACATATTTTATTAAGACCAAAATTGATATGATTTTAACTATTTTATAAGTGTTAATTTATAGATAATACCTATCATGACTTGACGTATGATTACGTGAAAGTAGATCTAGTAACTTTTTTCTGTCAAATAATGCCCTTTCTATAAAAATTAGACTGTGGTTTATTACAGCTGCTTTTAAAGTTATTATACAAGACACTAAGTTTTAGCTCAGCTACCAACTTACACCAAATATCACGTAGACTCAATGCCAAATTTATTTATTCTGGCTTTTAGTTACGTGTTCGCCTCAATGGCGTAGTTAGCTAACGCGCTAGTTTTGTGTTGAGCTAGACTGCCGAGGACGGGGAGATTGAGGTTCAAATCCTGCTAGGGTGAACTGAGATTTTTTTCCCTAAATGGTTTTGCGATTTCACTTCCTCTATATTTAACCTTTCCAATTCCTAACCCATTAGTTTAGTTAGTACTTAAAGCGTACAAACCTAACGGGTAGTAAGATGCGGTCCTAAGTATTATTATTTAGTGACGTAGAGGTCGGGGTTTTAATTCCTGTCATGTGTCCTGGGAAGGTTTTTTCCTTAAGGTGCGGCCGAAGGGAGTGAAAATATTTTTACAGTTTTTATATAATTGACATTTTTTGTCCAAAATAAATCAAATATTTCTCCAGTAGCAACATAGAGTTTAGTTTTCTGCACATGGTAATATCAACAGATCTTGAATATCTGTCAAGGGTGTCCTGGAATTCTGTCAAAACTTTTTAAATAAAGAGAAAATGTTTTGACAACATTCCAGGACACCCTTGACCGATATTCAAGATCTGTTGATATTACCATGTGCAGAAAACTAAACTCTATGTTGCTACTGGAGAAATATTTGATCTATTTTGGACAAAAAAGTGTAATGCTATAAAAACTGTAAAATTACTCGCACTCCCTTCTGCCGCGCCTTAATAATTGTACCACTTCTCCTCCATTCAAATGTGCTTAAATCTCCTATAAAATTCTACCTTCCTTATTCCTACTCCGTATGCATATAGGCAAAAGGTATAGTCCGAATGCGTTGTAATATTCAGTCAAAATAACAAAGTATATTCACTATCTGGTAATGGATAGAAAAAAAAAGACACGATAAATAGTGAAATTATTTTAACAACACCCGGTACTTTGTCGATTCACAAACCCCTACTCCTACTTTGCTAACAGTCCAAAAATCTACCCGTAAACAAGTCCACAAATCTCTCATGCCCTCCAACCCTCCACCCCCCTTTTCGGTGAACCCAGAGATACCCTTCACCACCCCTCTATCCCCCTGAAAATATTTCGACAGAAAAAAATATTCAGAGACTGCCTGACAAATATTTGTAAAATGGCGCCGACACGAACTGTATGCCTAAACATGAGCGTAAAAGAGTTTGTTTTAATCTTTACTGACTAGACCGCTGTTATTACTATTTGTATTTTATATATTTCTTAATCCGAATCTAAATTTTCTTCAAATTTAGAATCTTTAAATATGTACAATTTTATTTAAAGGGGAAGTATTTAAAGATTAATTAAAAAAAAATTTGTTTAGGGCCACTGACATATGTTGTTTGTCATTAGTATTACGTCAAAAAGAACAACAGAACAATTCTTCTATTAATACAATTTTGTTCTTTTTTATAAGTTTGTTAACCTACAATATACACAAGCCTAGATATAAACCCTTTTACCAATTGCTTAAAACAGTTATTCGACTTCAAGTGCTTCATAAATTGTAATGGATAAACTTTCTTAGATTTTTAAGATACCATAGGATTCAAGGAATCGAGGTTTCAAACATTCCATCTCTAATTTTTTTATGTTTATTTAAAATTTTATTTTATCTTGCATTTATTTATCTCTTCATTGTTTTATCTTTTACTAAAGTTGTTGTATGAAATTATAACTAGGTCATGAGTAGTTCAATTCTTTGGGGATTTTAAAGGTATCTTCATCGGTGACCCCGTTGGTTAAGGCGTCAAACTCCCATATACTGGCTTACCGGTGGTGCTGATACTGAATTGGAATTCCGTGCACTGAGGTGTTTGCTACTAAATTATCATCATCTTTCCTTCCAGGCAAATGATGGTACATTTTACCTAAATTAAATCTTACTTATAGCTAAACAATCAATATGAATATTTTAGGACAGGTAGTAAGTAAAAAGAGGTATTGAGAAAAATTCAATCGCTTAGGGTAAATGATTAATGGATTAAAAATAATCTAATCTTTTTATGATTTAAAAAAATCATGACAAACTTGAGATTGGTGAATGAACCGATAATTGGTTTAGTAGTTCACCGGAGTGTTGAAACGTCATCACTCAAATTGATAAATAGCTTCAATAAGGACGTCTTTAATAATTCTAAACTAATTTTTTTTAGTTTCCAATTATTTTTTATGGCTACCTGGCAACTTTAGAAATACGATTTAATTTGAATTAGTATAAATAATCAATTATTGTAACATCAAGCTTTAGTTTATAATATATTTTATTATAAAACTGTATGATTTTATTGTAATTGTATCAGTAATTTGTACCTCTTATTAATTAGTAAATTATTTGCAAAATATTTGATGGCTATATTATTTATCATATTTTAGATGTATTCAAATTTAAAGTAGAGAATATAAATCAGAGTATAGTGAATCAACCAAAAAAGATTGGGAGGAAATTCTTTTTTATAAAAAAAAATTACACCAAAATAAATAAAATAAAAAGTGATATCTAAATTTTAAATTAATTTAAATGTATTATATAAAAAGAGATTTTAGCTCAAAGTTGCTTAAAGATAGGTATTTAATTTAATATTAAGCTTATAAATACACATATTTTCACTTTTTTCAACCATGGCAAGTAGATTTTTGAATAAAACACAAAGTATACAGTACACAAAATAACGGGGACAAAATGTTCAAAACGTAGAGAAAATTTATTTGTTCATAAATAATATGTCAAAAGGCATTCTAAAGTACAAAGAGGATAATATCCATAATGAGTAAGAAAATCCTCTTATTTAGTTTTGTACCTTGTTTATATGTATATATATGTAGTGCAGCTTTTATGAAAAATTGTCGAGGGTCATTTTATGTCTGACCTATTTATTTGCTCTATTTGCATCTTCATTTATACTCGTACAATACTTAATACGTGGTTTCTGAAACAATTTAATAACATATAGTTATGATTAAATAATGGTTTAGTCATATCATTAATCAATTATAATGTTTGTATAATAGCCTTAACCATATTTTAAAATATTGTAATAAGACTTTTTTGCTAACAGGTATGAGTAATTGTAATGTACAAGGCGTCAGCCCACAATCTAAATACAACGACCAAGTGATCGCCATCTGTTGGTGAAGATAAGGATTTTTTTTTCAGATATAGGATGTCATATGGTCACCACATCAAACCCCCCCGGCCGTTAATTTCAGTTTCCTAGACCGGGGCTGCTACTTCTTCATTCAAGTAGCTCCTCATTTGTCCTCTCGAGTCAGAGTTGAGCTTGTCCCAGACACACTGCTTGGCAGGAAATCTGGAAGCACCGGGGCTTGAACCCGGGACTTCTGGATCTGTAGCCAGGAACTCTGGCCAGTTGATCACACATAGTTGTAATACTAAAATAAATTTAACATAGGAATTAACAAACAAACGGTCATAAATTTATTCTTTTTGAATATGAGCATGTAAGTTTTCAATTACTGTGAATAGACTGCTGAATACGGGGAGCTTAGGGCTCGATCCCAGTTTGGTGCAATGAGGGTGGTTTTCCATTCTCCCTCCGCGTTAATGTGGGTGCATTTCCTCCAAATTAAGCCTTCTTAATCCCCAACCAATTAGTGTATTATTAAATAAACGTGCAACCTGAACAGGTAGTAAGACGTGGTCTAAAAGAAAATAACAAAAATTAAACCAGTCTGATTAGGTGTACGGACTAAAGGTCAAGGTCGTTTAGTCTGATTTGACAGTGACTGGTAGTTTGGGGCTCGAAACAATACTGGATTCATTGAGGCTGGTTTCTTACACTCTCTTCATTCAAATTCGGGTACATTTCCACTATATAATAGCTTTATCACCCATACCTCATTATTATATTTAAATACAGATATCCCAGATAGATAGTAAGAAACTGTTTAAAAAAATATTTCAAGTATTTTTTTCCCCACAAACAAACAAACATCAGCAGATTATTTTATAAATAAATCGAAATTAAAATAATTTATTATTATGTAGATTATTTAATATTTGTAAAATTCAATCAAGAGTTTTTAGTAATTATGAGAGCATCAAATATTTACTATAGTTTGCTAGAATTTTTTTTAAATTGTATAAAATAAATTTTTTGAAAGCATTTTTATAAATTTTATCTTCACCACACATTATATTTCGTTTTTTAGAAGCATTTAATATTTTCTAAATATTTGAACCACTAAAATTATATATAATTTTATATTATTCATAGGTATTGACATTGGTTTATTTTTGTTTCAACAACAAATTGGATTAATCGTAGCATTTCATAATTTAATACAATACTAGAAATTAAATAGATTATTACTAACTTTTTCCTTTCAAGCCATCAGTATGCATCAATTAAAAATAAATAAAATGTAACTGTGTAAAAATCCATAGAAAAGATTTTTCTATGTTGACGAAAAACTTAAAAATTTGATGCCAAACAATAATTCTTTATCAAAATATACAAAAACAATTATTGCTTTAACAAATAAATAAATATATATACACACACATTAAAACAATTATATATGGGTATTGAAATGTATTCTTTCAATAATTCTAAATTTTTATAAATCATAAAATAGAAGGAACCAACAAAACATTTGGGAATAACTGATTTGGGACAAATTAGAATTCAGATAAATAAAAAAGTATGTTTAAAACAAATATTAAATAAAAATAAGTATATACACTCTGTTTACTCTTCCAGCTGAACTTATTTATGTAAACAATTATAAATAAATAGATTAAATAACGATTATAAATGGCATTATAAAATAATTTTATTTATATTAATATTTGTCAATAAAGAGTAGGGCTATCTTTGAAGTATTGTGTAGAAATCTTATAATATATATTTAAATGGTATATGCCAAAAAAAATTAAATATCAGGAGTAAATAATTTATAATCTAATAGATTTGAAAATTTCATACGATTCCTTAAATATAGTTAATTTAAAAAAACATTGATCAGAACTATAAGCAGCCAAAATTATCAAATATTCGAAAAGTACGTTTTTATAATGATATTAGATATAACATGTTTCAAAATTAGTATAAATAAACATTAGTATGATGAAATTATTAATCATAGTTGAACATAGTTTTTTAAAATAACCAATATTTTTATCATTAAGTTCTTCTTTATTTTATTACATTAATTTTCTAGGTGAATTGAATCACTGGCCTTTTATTCTAAGTTTTATGAGTTAAGATCTAAATTCATGGTGTATTATTGTTTAAATATTGAATATACTTTTTAAATTTTAGAATAAGAAATTTACCTTTAATCTAAAAGAATAGTGGCCTATTAAATTTGTAATTTAAAAGCTAAGCACTTTTGGTTGAGAAGGAAATATATCATCAAAAATATGTAAACCACAGTTTACATAGGCTATATTAATATATAATAAGCTTAATTTATCTAAACTATTGACCAACCTATTTATGAAACAACTAACTATACATTTTAAAATCTTAATAAATATTTTGACAAATTATCACAATGACAAATGTTTCCAGGATCGATTAAAATTATTAAAATGTTCTCCAAGCTCTTAATATATAAAATAGTAGATCTCCTAGTAACTTTTCCACAATTTCGTTACTAATATATATTACTATATATTTAACTTATATTCCAAACTCTAATTTGGGCTGTGAAAATTATTTTAAAAACTCATGAAAAATTGATTTCATTAGTAAAATATAACATTTCAAACATTATTCATAATACAATTAATCTATATGTTTTATTTCAAAGACAAAAAGTATATTTTATTTAACTTAAATTTTTAAATGTTATATAATATAGCTTTATTTTATTCTTCATAATTTTGATAAAAGCTTTAATTAAAAAAATAATTAATACCCATGTCACGTTTACTAATAAATTATTACTAATTCTTTTATAATAAATCTTTTCGTAGTACTAGTTTTCAAATGAGGACTCTGAACAGAATCCACTAAAATATAAAATATACTGTATATACATAACTATAAAAATGATGTTTCTGCACAAAGCCAAAAATAGACATAGCCGGGCCTCAATTTTTTGGAAGAGTTCAAGAGTAACACCCTTTGATATACTTCCGGGATTATTCAGCTAATAATCGCTACGATTGATACAAACTGGGAACACATACAAATGCACCCCCTTAATAAAACACTTTTACAGACTGACCTTAATGATATGTCGATCTGTACCCACAACACGTTGATGAAAGATGTCAAACGTCGTTGATCAGCTTCGTTGATCAGAGGACGATCAGACGTCGACCAACTTGATGAGCGTTGAAATACCTTGTGCAGGTGTTTTTTTATTATGATCGATTACTTTGTTCAGGTCGATTTTGATTCGTAGGGCTTGGCGTTAGTCGAGCCTGGTATGTGTGGGTGATTTCCAGACCTCTCGTGGGGTGCGTGGGTGCCCCTACAAAGCTCCAAACCCCTACTTGCGCTCTCCCCTCCCTTTTGGAAGACTTTTGAAACAGTGACCCGCCCTCAATGCACCATTTTGCTGCAATAAGATCTCGACGAGCCGTAAACCACACCTAACTTTATATACATCAATTTAAAATGTTAGTAAATCTGCCAAAACTCAAAAGAAGGAATTGAAAATTAAGCTTGATAAAAATAAATAATTCAAATAGGTTATTCACCTACAGCTTCTATGGATGTTATCACCGGTAATAAACCTCTAGTTCAATTGGAGGACTGTCTTCTTACTGAGTTAAAGGCTCCGGGTTCAATTCCCAGAGTTACAGAAAAATTGATCATTGGTGGAATGTCTATTTCCCTTTTTACAATGATGAATTAACGGCTGGGGGCTGGGTGTTGTGTCTGTTCTAGATTTAAGTAATATTATATATATCGTCTACGGATCTAATCAGTCCGTTCAAAACGTGCACGTTAAAAACTTTAAATAACAGGTGTCTGGAAGCTTGGGTTATTTCATTCGAGTCAAGTATGTCAAAGAGCTCCCGAGCTACTGTTGAGTTCGAAAATATTAATAGTTAAAAAAAATTTAAGTTTATATATTTGTTTATTTTTAAAGTTAAATAATATATTTAAAATGTCAAGTCAAAACAAACCTAAAATGCAAATACCACATTTTAAAAATATGAGCTTTCATAATTATATGAAAACAAAACATGTTGTTAAAATAAGAATGACTCATTTTTATAAATAGTAAATACTTTTGACAAAAAAAAAGTTTAGAAAAATATAAATATTGTTTTTTAAATTTAAAAAAATAGCACTTTAAATAAAACATAATTAAAAATAATAACAACACACAAATAAAATTAAGAGTATAAAAAATAATTAAAATAGTTTCAACACTCATGTTTATATTAAAGTTCATAAAATTGAAGTTTTAATAAGTTAATATTTTCCCAAAATAAGCCTCCGTAAATTAATTACCCTACTTGAAAACGCGAGAATATCAAGCAGTTAAACATTTGAAATGTTTCATATTTCGTTTATTAGTCCTTAATTTAATAATCTTACATGATCACTTCTTCTGTACAAATTCTATTCATATATGCGCGGTTGTGAATGCGCCTTATATATTCTCACTGGAAATCATTTCATTACGAAATTTATTTCAGTTACATTTTTAATGCTTATAAAAGTTGATACTATAAAATTATAAATAAAAGGGTTAAACTATTATTTCTAGCAGACAATATTAAATAGTCACATTTAAATTTGGTAAATTTGTTTAAATATTTACTGCAATGTTGATCAACACTGATTTTAGACAGGTTAACCAACGTAATTCTATAAAAGAATATTAACTAATGCTAGTTCTGTAGTTGATCGTATTAATACAAGTTTTAAATATCTTAAGTTCGTAAACAATTAATATGTATTCTCAATGTTATATTTTTAATTTAACATAAATTATAGTTTAATAAAGGGACCTTGTAGAAATAGTAAACATTATTTTCATTGAAGTATTTAATTATCGATCTACCTATTTTTTTCATTTCATTGCCATCGCACTGTAACTTAAATATAGGATAATTCAACATGGGCGAAAATATTGACTAAGTTTACCAGTCAAAAGTAGTTTAAAGCTCTATTACGTTATTAATGTGAAATTTGATATATATTTTTAACAATTTGTTAAGTTATCAAATCATTTTAAGTGAGACTATCGATATCATCTAAAGTAAACAGCCTATAATTAGCAGTGCGTTTTAAAAAATTAATTTGTACGTAAATCAAGAGGAAGATCGATAGTGCCGAGCCTATAAAATTTTTGATCTCAATCCCGAGCTTTAATTACAAGCTTGGCTCAACGCTCTAAATTCTAGTATTTTAAACGTCCTATTAGATAATAAAAAAACAGGCTTGAGACACTAGGAACATTATAAATTCCATAAATAATAATGATCTGAAAACGGGAGCTGAACCATGGACCATTAATTTTTCAGTGCAATGCTCCATCACTTACCACCCTAATTAATTTCGTCTCTAGAGCTGATCCCATTTGACTACACTCCTGAATAATCTTTGGAAAATACAAGCAGAGAATTGCTTAATTAATGTTTTTCGTTTCTTATTGCTTTCTGATTAGAGACATTACTTCAATTATCTGGTATGTAGGAAGTGTATTTATGGATGTAAACCACACATAGACCTCCATTTGACAGAAATGTAATAGGTTTACTCTCCTGGAATCTTAGCAAGCTATCTCAGTTTTCTAAACCCTAGTCGCTACCGCTTTATTCAATAAATTCCTCAAATTGTCCTTACGAGGCTAAGTTGACCCTATTTAAGTCCTACTACTTCACAGAAAAAAATTGGAATTGCCAGGTATCGAGCCCAGTACCTCTGATCAATAGACCACAGAGGTGGTCACCCACTTCTATGATAAATAATATAGGTAGATCTATTTCCAAAATCTACATTAAATTTTAAAATAAATATAATAAAATATATTGTTTGAGGGAGTTATAATGGAAAAAAAAACTAATGTTATAAAATCAAAATCATATTATTCCATTACTGTGAGCAACTTATAGTTTGAGTGTTAATGAGTTTAAATATTTAGGAACAATTCTAACTAGTAATATTTTACCATGGAGACCAGGAAAAGATCACAGCCGGGATACACATGCTATTACTAGTTCAGTAAGTTGTTGATTTCTCGCCTGCTGTCAAGGAATGTAAACTCAGAATTAAAAAAAAAACAATAATACTACCAGTTATTCTCTATGGATGTGAAACGTGACCTCTTACTTTAAATGACGAAAATAGATTTTGGATGTTCGAAAAAAGGTGCTTAGGAAATTATTTGGTCCAAAAAGGGATGGGGCTACTAGGTATTGAAGTAGATAATATTATGATGAGCTACATACCCCGTAACTCATCACAAGACATTGTTAGGATAGTCAAGTTTCGTAGATTACGTTGTGCAGGTCATGCAGCGTGAATGGGAAACTCTAGAACAATGTTCAGGGCATTGACTTTGAAACCCGATGGGAAAAGACCATTGGGAAGAAATAGACGAAGCTGGGAGGATAACATTAGAATGAACATAAAAGAGGTAGATTATAATGTGGTGGACTGGATGGAACTAAATCAAGATAAGGATAGGGTGTAATGAGGTGGACTGTAAGAACTAGCTCAAGATAGGGTTAGGATGTAATGAGGTGGACCGAATAGAACTATCTCAAGATAGAGATAGGGTGTAATGAGGTGGACTGAATAAAACTAGCTCAAGATAAGGATAAGGTGTAATGAGGTGAACTGGATATAACTAGCTCAAGATAGGGCTAGGGTGTAATGAGGTGGACTGGATATAGCTAGCACAAGATAGTGATAGGGTGTAATGTGGGGGACTGGGTATAACTAGCTCAAGATAGGGATAGGGTGTATTGAGGTGGACTGGATAGAACCAGCTCAAGATAGGGATAGGTTGTAATGAGGTGGACTCGATCGAACTATCTCAGGATAGGGATAGGTGAAGTACCTTAGTAAGTGCGGCAGTGAGATTTAAATTTAAAAATGCCATAGAGTAATAGGTAAGTATAATAATGGATATACCATAAAACAAAGCAATGAACCTATTATTTGAGTTTGTAAACTCAGTGGCCATAAAACAAATATGTATCTGTCTAGACCGGATGTCTGAAAAATGGTTTCTTTGTGGTGGTAAACCATTTCGGAGTATTAAATGTTATCGATGGACCAGAAGTAATAAAATTTCACATAATAAAGCTATCATACTGTAAAAAACTAGAATAAAGAGAATTTGTTTCTTTCCTGCCATCAGTCTGGGATATTACTTTACTATACCAAACTTTCAAGTATAGTATAAAGGACTTAGCTCATCCATTAAAAATAGATTCATGTGTAGAGACGTTTGAAATAAATGTTTTACGTGAATAAAACTTTCAATATATTTAAAAGGGTCTAATACAGTTTTGTACATATTAATTTTAGTACAATCGGTTCAAATATTGTTAGGGGTTGGTCATGTTTTCAACATATTAAAATGATTTGCTCTTAACTTTAAGGTTTACTTTCATATCTTAATTAGTTTGTAAGTTGTTTTCTACTTACCTTTATAAATTAAGCTCAACTTCTCCAGTAGAATTAATATTCTTAGCAACCTAATACATATATAAATAAAAAAATTAATTTTTCTAACATATTCACATTAAATTACATATCTATATATACATTTGGCACCACGACTTACTACCCGTTCGTGTTTTACGCTTATATAATAATATGCTAATAGTTTTAGAGATTAGAAAGTCTATATTCATAGAAAGTGTTCCAGCATTTACGTGGAGGAAAAGTGGAAAACATTTTTTTAAACCACACCTCGGCACACCCGAACGAGATTCGAACCTTGATCTTCCCACTATCAGCAGTCTAGTCTACTATGATATTAGTGCCTTAGACCATTCAGCCACTGAACTGGTTATTATATAATTAATGTGGTTAAGTAAGATTGTTATTGTTAAGTGTATTATAATTTGTTAAACTATTCTTGATTTTATTCACCCAATCATTGGATACAAAACTACAACTTATAAAAGGAACAAATGTTTACTCAATTAATAAATTAAAATTATTTAAAAAAATTATTATGAAGAACTTCTTGTATCGTTTGACTATAATATCTAATCAATGAACATGAAACCAATTAAAATACACTGCTATATAATATATAGTTATTAGCACTTTTATTTCCATATTTACCTGCCTCGGTGGTGTAGTTGGCTAACGCGCCAGTCGTGTTGAGCTAGACTACCAAGGACGGGGAGATCGAGATTCGAATCTAGGTCGGGTTAACTGGGGTGGTTTTCCTAAATGGTTTTCCACTTTCCCTTCACGCAAATGCGGGTTCACTTCCTCTAAATTCAACCTTCCCAATTCCTAATCCATTAGTCTAATTATTACTTAAGCATATAATCCGAACGGGTAGTAAGACGTGGTGCTAATAATATATTTCCATATTTGGTAAGCTGTGACGTCGATAGTAGGATAGTATGATAATGAACTTGAATGATGTTGGGTGTCAAGTTAGGTACTGGGCGGGGATGTCTTAAGATACGATTGATTGGCGAACATACGTTCTTGTGATGCTGAACTTTCAAATTCATTCAGGTGGGAATTCAGGGTACGTGATAAAAGGTAAGTGTTTTTGCGGCTTTCATATCCATTTTTTTTTGTCAAAATAAATCAAAAAGTTATCCAGTACAAACATAGAGTTTACTTTTCTACACATGGTGACCTGAACAATTCTTGAATATCTACCAAGGGTGTTTTGGAATTTAATGAAACTTTTCCTCTCCAATTAAAAAAGTTTGTCAACAAGTACAACAACACTCATGACAAATATTCAAGAACTTTGATATCACTTTGGAAGAAAATTAAACTATTATGTTTGTACTGGGGATATGTTTGATTTGTTTTGACAAAAAAAAAGTTTTATATAATAAAAACTGCAAAAAAACATTTTCTAGCATTTCCTACATCCCCGCCTTAGCTCGGTGCGACAATGGTTTCTTGATTTAACTATTCATAAATTTGCCAAGCCAAGGCTTTATCGGTGTTTTTAAATTCAGCAATTTTTATCTCCATGGTGTGACTCACACAGTTGCATCAACTGTGCAACGAAGCCTGTTCCTTATACGTGCCTTGAATTACTACCCTCTTTGGGAACTATAATAAGGACTGTTGGGTTTGAATCTCAACTCACAAGTAAATTGTAAGATTCTGCTCCCTATTATTGGTACTTGAGTGCTTCTTTCTCTCACAATAGCAGCTCGAAAACTATTAGTTTCCCAAACCTGGGCTATGCTTAAAGGCGCTTATGAATCTTCTAATTATGCTCACCCTCTTGGGTTTTTACATACACGGAACGCTTACTCTAGCACCAAATCGTATACCTCCGCATAACATTGATTTAAATTAAATAGTTGTTACTTTTATTTGATTATGACTTTAAGCTCATTGTTACATATATATTGAGCTACACGCTTTTAGGAAGAATAATGCGGGCCCTGACTCACTTACTCACTCACTCACTTATCACAAATTCTCATACTTCCCACGAAACTAGAGGGATGAAATCTGACAGAGGTGTTCTTTATACGCTAATTAGGAAAAATAAAGATGTTTCATTCCGATGTTTTGTGATTAAGTAGGTGAAATCAAGGTAACTGGCCTGATCAACAATATTGCTTAATAAACTCTTTTTAAGCGTTTAGAGAGTAATAATCCGATAAGTTTGTTCTAATAATGCCTTATAAAAAATATAGTAACTATTTTAACCCCGTAGATGCTTCTAAGGGGTGGAACAAAATGGTAAGTTTCTCATAACATTTATTTAAGGTTTTATACGGTAACTCGTCCGTTAAAAGTTTTCATTTTCCTTTTTGCTTAAGATTGCAACCGATACAATATAATAATTTAACCCTCAAGCAACCCAATAGTATTAATCATCATGGGCAATACAGTGATTATTGAGTTTCTACAAATTATCCAAGGACTTGTGCCTCATCGTGTGGTTAAAATGGCCAGAGATGGATCCTACCTTTTCCATGCACTATCGTACATTTTGTGTGAAAACACAGAACATGCCCAAAACACAAGGCTAATTGTTTCACGCGTTTTGGAAAACTGGGAGAGGCTGAAGGTTTGGACTGACAGCGGAAGGGGTGACAACTTTACAATGCCTGCAGTACACAGCAACGAAATGCTTAAGCTCTCTACCTACGGTGGTGCTTGTGAACTGATTGCTGCTACTGAACTGCGCCCTTACCTCTTTGAAGTGTACCAAAACAGACAGAAAATCTACCGTTTCGGACCAGTAGATAGGCAGGTCGGCAAGCTTCGGTTCACCGGGAACAACCTTTGAGATGGATATTTTGTTGTATGTGTTGCATTAACCACCCCACATGTTCAAGATCCCAAACTAAACCTAGACCCAGTTATCCTTTTAACCCAATTAAATACCTTAGATTCAGATAGGTGACCTGAACAATCAATGATCACCACCTACGCCAGATAGGGATCATCATCGGGGAACAGCTATCAAGAACTCGCTAGCCCAAAGCGAAAGCGGCATCGCGTTCGACGTTGGGGTAAATCTTCTACTACAGCAAGGCGTAAACAGCTAAATGAAGCCTCAGCAAAATATGCGAAAAAGAATCTCAATGTCAATTTAAAGGCTGGTTAAAAAAAACAATAAAAAAAATCCTCACATACATCGAGTTGCCCGTTATTTGAAAATACATCCCGGGGTTCACAGAGACGCTGTTGCCCGGTACTCAAAAAGTCATCCCGAGGTTCACAAAGACGCTGTTGCCCGGTATTTACAAAGGCATCCAGAGGTGCATTGGAAAGCTGTGTCTCAAAATGACCCGACTCACCAGAAACGTTTGCAATGTAAAAAGGTACCTTCGAAGAAAACTTTGATTTCAGGTTTTAATCACGAACCCCAATATCAACTATGAGTCAAACACAACCATAAGTATTGGTAAGCAGGATGTGATCTGTCAGTTCTATAAAGTTCTTAAATGGAAAGACGAGCCTCGGGGCTTATGTTGCAATGGGGGTAAATTCAATCTGCTTCCTTTACAGGACCCTCCTGAGCCCGTTAAAAGCCTCTAGACTGGTGAACATCCTGAGAGAGAACATTTCTTGAACAACTTAAGGAAATACAATAGTGCATTCCAAATGATGACCTTTAGTGCCAAACAGATCTTTGAGGGAAACTTTATGCCTACTTTTAAGGTGCAGGGTCAGGTGTATCACTTGATAGGGAGTTTGCTGCTCACCTCCAACGAGGATTATAATTTCCTGCAAATATACTTAATAGGTGATGAGAACAGGGAGGCAGATAAAAGATGTGCCAACATCGAAGGCCTTAGACATTGTTTAGTCCTTTCCTTGCAGCGATTGCTACATACCTGCAACCCATACGTTAGATTTGAAAACTTCGATTGAAAATGCTTCTGCTGAAAACCAACAGTTCGAATTTGTGATACACGCAAACCAACATCAAGGCTACTTTAATGCTCATACCACTAAGAGGTTGCAGTTGTTATCGTTGGTCAAACATTTGAAAACTGGGAAATTGTATTGCAAAGTCACGATAACAGACTTCAGAGGATTAACGAAACTCACCGATCATACGATGCTTTACAATATCCCCTTATGTTTTGCCTTGGGGAGGAGGGTTACTCGATATCATTACCTCAGGTTGACCCTAAGACTAAAAGAGACCACGTCAAAAACTGTGTCTGCTGTTGATTTTTACGCATATCGTTTGATGACAAGAGAAGACGCCCATAATTTTTTGCTCTACAATCGCAGCTTCTTAGTCGGTATGTACTCAAAAGTTGAAACCGAAAGAC
Organism: Timema bartmani; assembly: GCA_902151455.1. Lineage (NCBI taxonomy): Eukaryota > Metazoa > Arthropoda > Insecta > Phasmatodea > Timematidae > Timema > Timema bartmani. The sequence goes on along the minus strand of CABFWB010000117.1, from coordinate 53,010 downwards.
TAAGGAACATTAGGAACAACCAACAAAAACTCAGAGCTGACAACTACATCAACCTAAAATACACTATTGCTTGAGATGATGCTGTAGATGCTCGAGAACTAGGCCAAGCTGTGATATTTCCATAGTCATGTACTGCCGGCACACGATTCATGTCCCATGTGGTGAATTGAACTGAAGTTCACCGTGCATGTCAATTGGAACATGCACCAATAAATACCTTAGGTCTCTCGTCAAACACAAGCAGACCGGCGACGATAGCTATCCTAAGTACAGGCGGTGATCTCCCAGTGACGGTGGTTCTAATCTCACAATAGAGAAGTGCTCTCACGACATAGCTCTTGATAACCGGTGGGTGGTTCCATACAATCCTGTACTTATGCGCACGTTCTATGCCCATATTAATGTTGAATATTGTAATTTGGTTAAGCCAATCAAATACGTCTGTAAGTATGTGAACAAAGGTAGTTATCAGGCCACGTTTGCCGTTGGAGACAGACTATATGAAGTCCTCAACTTTCAAACTGGCAGATACATCAGCAGCTCAGAAGTAGTTTAGAGACTACTTTGTTTTTCAATTAATGAAAGATTTCCACCGGCAATTCATCTTTTAGTTCACTTGGAAAATGGTCACCGTATCTAATTTACTACAGATAATGTTGTAGATTAAGTCACCTGCCCTAAAAATACAACACTCATGGCCTTCTTTGAACTACGTCGAACAGAAAACTTTGCTAAGACCCTTTTACACAATGAGATGCCTGCGTACTATTTATGTAGGAACCATAAGCTTATTAAAAGGAAGAAAGAAACTCCCGTCCCAGAACATCCTGGTGTAAAAAGGACAGAGGGATTGGCAGAATTTACACCGTGCATCCAAACAACTCAGAATGCTACCACCGCCAATTTTTTATCTGATTGGGTCATTTGAACTATTTTTATGTAATTAAGTTAGAGGCTTTCCTTTTACCCAACATTTTGACTATAGACGAACCAGTGACAGCAATATTTTTAATCAGATCGCGTCATGTAAACTCTTTTTAAGTAGGTAATTCCAAACCCTTCCTTTTCCCTGGGAAACTTTTATACGAAAAATCGATATTTATTGAATTATTTAGATTGTTTGTTAGGTGTTATGGCAATTTTGTATTGTTGAAAGTGTCAGATACGCCATTTAAATTTTCTATTTTTTATCTGATCGGGTCATGTGAACTTTTTTATATAAGTAAGTTCAAGCCCTTCCGTTTGCCATATATGTTGCCTATAAAATAGTCAGTGACAGTGAAATATTTTATCCGATCATAACATGTAAACCCTCTTTAAGTAGGTATTTCTGTGCCCTTCCTTTTTTCTGTGTGAGTCTTAAATGAAAAATCGATATTTTAAAATTTATTTTATTTGGTTGTGAGGTGTCTCTTGCAATTTTATAGTACTGTAGTGCAAGAAACATTATTAAAATTTTCTAATATTTATCCGATCGTGTCATGTGAACTTGTAAAACATCGTAAATATCGATGTACGATAGTCTATCTTGACTTTCAAACAAGTGATATATGTATAGGAGGGATTTCTATGTATGGGGAGCTTAGAAGACGTAACAGCAAGTTTTCTGGTATGTACGGTCATTCGGAAACAATTTATTCCCATTTACTAGCAAATAAGATCCGTAGTGATATTAGTGAACACGCGAACTAAATGTTAATCTCATCTAGTCTGTTTTTCAGGCTACGGGAAGGTCGGGGTTCGAGTTCCAGCTGAACACACATGATGGGAAAAGTTTCTACTCTCTCTACACGCAAATGTGGGTATATTTTCTCTAGATCTTTCCTGTTCATTTCTAATCAATTAGTGTAACTAAATGCGTGCTGTACATTACATGAACGGATAATAAGACGAAAAGCTAAAAGAAACAAATGTTTTAAGAAAAATAACTATACAATTTCTGTTTGCTGCAAGCAATAAACGTTAAAGAAACTCTTATTTCCCACACTAGATGTTCAAACAACAAACTTGAAACAATATGTATACGTATGCACCTCGCTATACGCATCCAACTTCCAACAGGGACATTGAAATAGAAAAATCTTCGTTTCACATCGCTGTTTAAATTGAAATGCTCTTCATAAAACCCTAGCCTGAGTTTGGCCATTATAGCAAACAGTAAGTAGAACAAGATTTCATCGCATCAAACGTGCAACAATCATTAAAAAAAAAGCATCAATTTGATTTATTGGCCATGGCCACTAAATTTTCCATATAAGACTTGGTAAAGATTTAGAGTAGTTGATGTTTTAGAGGCTAAACCACTCGTTTCTAAACTAAGAATACAACATTCTGCAACCATCGAGATGGCTATAAATTATTCATCGACATTTTCGAATACATGAAAAATAGTTAAAAAGTGTTTGGAAGCAAAAGTCTAATAAATTTATGAAAACACTCATTTTGTCTACTAAGATAGTGTAGTACATTACATAATGATGAGTTAAACAATATACATAGTCTGTGCTCATCGCAAAACATTGCTAGGATTTTCAAGTGTCTCAGATTTCGGTGAGCGGGACATGCAGTGTGGATAGGAGAAACTATAGCCATGTTCAGAGTATTGACTGGCAAACCAAATGGTAAAAGACAATTGGAAAGACACGGATAGGAAGATAGCTTTGGAATGGACCTGAAAGAGATAGGGTATAATTAGATGGACTGGATATAACTAGCTCAAGATAGGGATAGTGTTTAATTGGGTGGATTGGATAGAACTAGCTCAAGATAGGGATAGTGTTTAATTGGGTGGATTGGATAGAACTAGCTCAAGATAGGGATATAATTTAATGAGGTGGATTGTATAGGACTAGCTCAAGATAGGGATAGTGTGTAATGAGGGGGATTGGATGAAACTAGTTCAAGATAGGGATAGTGTGTAATGAGGGGGATTGGATAGAACTAGTTCAAGATAGGGATAGTGTGTAATGGGGTGGAATGGGTTAGAACTAACTCAAAATAGTGTTAAATAATGTTCTTTTGTAAGAGTGTTAATGAACTCTCGAGTTCCTAATGCCATTGAATATGTGAGTCAAGCTAATAAATAGTAATTTCTCACTGCGTCTTAGTGATCGACGGGGAGTTCCAAATATTTACGTTAATTGGTAGCAGGGAGGAAGGTAGAATGTGGAAGAAGTGTACACACTCTAATTTGCTTAGAGGAAGAGTAAGAAAAACCATCCTGGCACAGGATTTAAACCCAAGCCTTCCTGTTGGTATAAAGCCACCTTATACCATGTGAATTCTGTTGCAGTAAATATTTTTTATTTTATGACAAACATTAGAAAAGCCCTGTAGCCGACATATTATTCTGTGATAGATTCTTTTATATTTTCCTTTTGTTATATTTAGCTCAGAATATCAAGTGGATGATCTATTTTCAGTTTGGTAATGTAATTCATGAATTCTGGCACGCTATATGTGGAAAGATACGTTTATGAGGCAGGTCACGTATAGTTTCTTGAACGTGAACGTCAACATATGGTGGCTGCCATTAATAAACCAGAAAATAAGTAGATTTTTTATTATTTTCACTTCCATAACATGTAAAACATACAAATATTGGTACCATTTCTCTACTAAAGTTTGTACCTTTACATTGAAATAGTTAATATTATTTTATATTCTAATATGGGCAACGTTTTCAATCTATTTTTTTCAAGATAATATCAATGGAAGTGTTATTAAATAGTTGTATTTTCTTCTATAGCTTTGTAATACCTAGTGTGACATTTTCCCATACTATTAAACTCATCTTATCCTTACCCCTAGCACGTTATTTTGTGATGGCATAGTATTTTTAAACAAGAGTTCTTCTGAATACATTTATTTATCACTCAATTCAGTGGATACTGACTTTGAAAAGTGTAGTCTACATAATGTAATAACTTATATGTAGATGAACAAAATATCATGCATATCAAAGCTCACCTACCGTATGTAGTTTGTCAAAGTCTATGCATAGGCCTACATTATTTACCCGTCAAAGATCAAAGAACAAGAATCCATTTTTAGAGATAAAAATGTATCTCTTCTAAAACTAATTTAATCTAGGATATCAGAATAATTAATCTAACTATTCCTTTACATTTGTTTAAAAATATAAAATTCTTACAAAGCTTATAGAGTTTTGACATGTTGATGAGCTTATAGCCACGAACAAAGAAAACATTAAACAAAATTGTATTATTTGACCTAAGAAATAATTTTGTTAAAGTTTTAAATGCTAAGAAAAATAGGTTTAATCTTAAATGCATACATTCTCAGCTGAATAAATTGATTTAGGAACTCCAAAACTATTTTTAGATGTATAGTGTTAGAAAAAAAATTGTAGATATTTTACGAAAAAATAAAAACATTATCAAGTAAATAGTTCTAAAACCACAAATTAAGAGACAATTTATGGTTACTACGCTAAATAATTGTATCATTTTTATAAATGGCTTTGATACCAATTGGTGCCTAGTTATATAATATAGGTCCAACTAAATTACCTCTTTTTAATAGTTTAGTTTAATGAGACACGCCACACCCGTTTGAATTTTCGAAAAAGTATTTTGTAAAGAGCTATTGCAATTACTCGTTTTCTTGACTTGCATTGTCTAGCTAAATTTTGTTTTACATATTTAATTACAAATATTATTGAATATAAAGTTAATGATAAAGGTTTATCATATAGTCAAATAGCCTTTATTTAAATTTTAAATAAACCATTGTATCGAAAAAGAAATATTACATTTTGTAATTATTTTTAATTTAGTAAAAAAATTTATTGAAAGGGTTTGGTGAAAGATTGTTTATAATTAATTGAGTTATATTTCCTCAACATATTAGTTCGACAAAAATTTTATGGGTCTATGACTAAATTAACTCTTTTTGTATTAAATTTTAATTGTAGAAAAAAACATGTTTAACGTTTTAAATATTAGCTTTTCTAATTAATTAATCAAGCGAGGTGGTATAAGATCCATATATAGAAAATCTTCGAAATCTAAAATATCTGGAAATAGACCTACTATGTTACATATGATGTGTGAGTGAGTTAATTAGACCTATCAAATCATATAAACATCTAATTAAGTTCAAGTTATATATTATATTACAGGTTTAGACAAAACGCATCACTGATTAAATTGTATTTTCTCTCTTACAGTGATGAATTAAAGGTACGAAAACGTGAAATTTAAATTATCTTAGTAACAAAAATATTTAATCGATAGATAACTGGACGGTAGCATAAATGAAATACAACTCCATTGGTGTAGGATATAGGAATGTAAACTCCCTCAATGCACTCAGCTGGGATTTAAATTCCAACATCTCTATCGACAGTGACCAAGTGCAATGCAACTCTAGAGAATTAGACCACACGACCACCACTACAGATCTCAAAAATAATAAATCACACTAGCAAATAAAACAAGACGTAACAAACTATGGCTTATGTTCAGTCTCATCTTCTGTTAAAGTTAATTTAAGACAATGGTAAGTGTGCGAAATCTTCCACAAAGAAGAGTCCTTGAGGCTGCTGAGAACAAGAGGGTGAACACCCCCATTTGGTGTCCCTACAACCCCTCCCCATTCCCTCCCCCCCCCTCCACACACACCCTTTCACCCGGGAGTTCCCATTCATAGAGTAAACCTTAAGGAGTTCTCAAACTTCGCTTTTTGCTCGAGGGAGGAGGTAGGGAGTGTGGGTGGCAAAGAGGGAGGGTCAAATTGCCCCCCTATCTTCCCCTGCATCTTACAGATCCTTCTCCTACTCCTCAACCTCGGGTGACCCGGTTCATACACCCCTTGAATCCTATTTTTAGCTCTAGTTTTAGGGACAGGGCTGAAAGAAGGAGGGAAGAAAGAATGGTGAGGTTTGTCCTCTTTGAAACAGTAGGTAACATAACCTTATCTACAAGATAGCTTGGCTCCCTAACATTTACCAATTTCAGATTAAATGGTTGGTAAGATAAATTATTTTCACTAGTCATGCTACTTTAGAAAAAAAATTGTACGGCGCACCGCACAGACTTTCTCTTTCTTTCTATAAACTCGTAAGATTTCTGAACGGAATAATGTACATTGTATCATCACCACTCCACATAAGAACACGCATAAAATAATATACAATGATATAGAATCAATGAGAAAAGAGGCGCATCTTTGTCCACCTAAGAACATTTCAAACAGTTTAATGTCTTCCACAAGGGTCAACACTTCGTATTAAAATTTCGATTTCTGGTTAAAATTTTAACATTTTATAAGGTGTTGCAGATCTTCAAGTCATCGCATTGATATTTAATTATTCATTTATACATTTTGACCAATAAAAAATGTAAATATTGACTATTGAGTCTAAAATGGAGATAGATCATTGCTATGCAAACATTTCTCCTAAGAGCTTTAAGGAAAAATAACATACTTTTTTAGATACTTATATTTAATTACTCTATGGCATTGGAGAATTATTGCGTTAAGACTTAAGTAGTATATGTTTACAACTAAAGCTCACAAAATTGTATTAATATATTTGCAAATATCTCAGAAACTGTTGCTTTTATAAAAATATATGTCAAATAAAAGTTTTTTATTTCTAATAGTCCTACAATTTTGCAATGATAAGTTGTTTAGTTTCTCAAATAGTTGTGGAGATACGGAAATTAACGCTTCTGTAAAGTACCCTAAAAATCATTTTCATAGGAAAATGAAAATAGCCAGTTTATTTATAATCTTAATCAACGCCTAGATACGAATTTTAATCAAAATCGTTTGAGCAGATTTTGAGAAAACCAAATTTTTCTCTTTTCGCCCTTCAGTAAACTACCCTTAATTTTAAGTTTTTATAGACACACAGACAGACGGCATTGCAAAGACTATTTTTTAGGGTTCGGGGGGTCATGAGACGTCGACATCCATCAACATTTCAGGTTAGTTTTTTTTTACGGTCGCAATACTTAAACTTTAATGTCCAAAAAGTTAAAAAAATTCATATAATTGCGTATAGATTGAAAGTTATTGATTTTATAAAAATATGTTTCGGATAAAATATCTGTATTATAAATATATATACATATTTGTAATGCTAAGTAATTTCATATCTCAAATAGTTTCGGAGCTATTATAAAAAATGTTAATTGACGCATCAGACCGGAGCCCTTAAAGCCATTTTGCCGAAATATTGAGGGTAGCCATTTTGTTTGGAATATTTATTAATGTTTATAAATGAAATTTAATCAAAATCGTTAGAGCCGATTTTGAGAAAATCGACTTTTTCTCTTTTTTCCCTTCAGTAAACTACCCTTAATTTTAGGGGTAGATATCCCATTCCAAAAATCCCTCGGGGCAACCCTATGAAAACCCTAGATATTAAGTTTTAGCTCAATCGGTATAGTAGTTTAGGCTGTAGTTGGAGGTACAGACAGATAGACAGACAGACAGACGGAAATTCAAAAACCACTTTTTCGGATTCAAGGAGTCATGAAACGTCAAGATTCATCAAAATCTCGAGTTCGAATTTTTTGACGATCACCATACTTTCTCTACCTGTAATATAGAGAGAAAGTAAAAAAGTATATTTTCGATTAAGGCGAGTCAAATTGGAGCAGTATCCACATGCGACAACTTTATTTCTAGCTGTATGATAACGTTGAAACTCAATGTATAGGTAATATTTAAATAGTGTTATTTTATTTCAATATATGGTCCACCAGAAAATTTAGTTAAAGTAGTCTACACTATACAATACGCTAATAACAGCTGTATTGATGTGCATTACCAAACTCGGTAATAACATTAACATCTAGTTTTCATCCTTTCTGGAAAACTGGATTTGTTTGAAATCTTTAGATTGTTTTATGATGAACATTGAGAAACATTCTACGGGATTTCTATTTCCAAGAATTAGTTCTCTATGCATTTGAAGTATTACTACTTACTATACGTCCATGACTTACAGGATTAATTTGTTCCAAAGGTTTCGGTGCAAATTGAAAAAATACATAAGTGCATACGATGTATTTTTTAAACATATAATGTTCGTTTCAAAGGACAATTAAAATTAAAGTCAGCCTTGGGGGTCTTGGGGTAAAGTGCTTGCCTCACGTCTAGTTGTTCATGGGTTCAAACCCAATCGGGATCAATCGATTTTTCTTTAGCGATAAAAAAAACACCATAGCACTACTTTCTTCGGAGGGTAAGTAAATGCGTCGTTCCCATGTCAATTGTCGCATGTACAATAACCCTGGAAAATATGTGAAAATACCTTTTCTGGCAAAATTGGAAGGGTTCTTTCGCTGTCGACATAATCAATTGGTTCAGAAAGTGTACATTAAATATCTAAGAAAAAAAAAAAATTAAGCTAAATTTTTTTTTACATTTTTTTTTTACATTTTAACGTGTATACATTTATTTTAGACTTTTCTTTAACTTGTGTATGGTCAAGTTGTTGATTTATTATTAATTTCATGTTAATTACTTATATTTGACTTTTTTTTTCACTTGAAGTAAAGCCTAATCATACATTTTGACTGTAATTTCCCTGATCAAATCTATAAACTTATTAACTGTTTAAATTATAATATCAAATTCTTTATATATATATATCTAAAACAATCTATCTAAGTCTTAACTTTTAAATTATAGCCACTCCTTACTTTCAACCATTTTTTAGAATGTTTTCTAAAATGTTAAACAAGTTCTTCCCATGAATAGAAAACTTTCAGAAAATGTCTTGTACACACGTTTAAAACAAACCAAATCAATGGTGATGATACTATCAGCCAAATTTCAGGTTACCAGTGGCGCCATATATTATGTTTAAAGTCATGCTTAAAAAATGTTGTTGCTAGTCATAGGCCGAAGTATCATAACAGCTTATCATGTAGTAAAATTAATTATTTTAAGTGGGAGGGTGAGATTTTATTAAATCTAACAGATTAATATAAATATTCGGTGGACCAAATCTCATGTACTCTCAAACTCGATGACAAATATTACAAATATTTAACTCACTCTCTGTGAGAAATCAAACTTAAGGTTGTTTTTTTCTCGAAGTACCCATTATTAATATAAGTCTCACCACGTCTCAGGAGATGCCTCCACGTTACCATGGCAACATCAGCGCTAGTGTGGGCGAGATGTGTAGATAACAAATCTAGGAGCAAAGTCTCAAACATTCAAACTTAAATGGAAAGCTTGATAAAAGGTAACGAAGAAAATATCTACATGGGTAATCAACTTATTTTCTTAAAAAACAGAAAAGTTATAATCTTAAAACTACATTTTATATTGCCAAAACATTTGATATTCCACTATTATTTTATTTGATAAAAATTGAAAAAAAATTATGGGACAGAAGACTCACTTTTTTTTTCAATTTGACCAAAATGGACCAAAAATAATGGGCCAGATAACATACGATTTTTTTTATTTGACCAAAATTTACAAAAAAATTATGGGGCAAAATATAATCTGAAACCTAGACTGAGGCTGAGGGACTACACCCAATATCACCTCTGAGGGAACTTTAGGTTTTATGGGTAAAAGCTTTGTATTCGCTCTCTCTCAGTCAGCTGTTGCCAAATTTCCTCACTTTTAGTTAAGTTTGAAGGTGGTGTGCTGAGGCAAGAAGGTGTTGCAGGCAACCTTCGACGAACCAGCGTTGCTAGACTTTTCTTATATTTGATGGAAGACTGACCACACAAAACAAGAGAATGACAACGCTGCTACCCAAAAGTAATCACGCAGCTACCTCAGAGATGATATCCAATAGAGTGTTTCTAGTATGCAAGATATTCTTTAATTTACAGAAAGTTTTTGAAAGATACACAATTGTCACATTTATTCTAATTAAAAATGTTAGCGATTTTTATGCTTATATTTGGAATTCAAATGTATCAATATTATAATAAGTGTAGGTTATGCAGATTTTTATCAGTTTTTTTAAGTAAGTAGCTTATAGTTTATAAATCTTTGAAATAAATAAAAATTGGTGAGCTCAAAACTAAAAATATTTTGAAAAAAAAAAGTATGAAACATACAAGTAAGATAGCTTCACTCAATGTAAGCTGACCTTGATAGTATAGTATTATTTTTATAAACATGGACTTTTTTGTATGTTGTTGCCGGGGTAAACGAGACTGTATTAATAAACGGTTAACTCCTGCTCATTAACAATTTGACCAACCCCACCTAAATGAATGTAATGAAGCGACTGTACACTTTTAGGCTTTATAATAGAAGGGATATACTGAATGAAAGGAATAAATGAATTAGGATACAGTCCCGTCAAGACTTCCTTGTCTCGGAAAAAAAACAACACAATCCCTCACTGAATAAAACACAAATTAATGAGAATACGTGCGTATAGTTGTATAAAATACTCTTCTATGATTATAATACCCTGATTTTATTCAAGTGGGATGTTTATAGTATATTGTAAAATCAATTATTATATGAGTTTATCACATAATTTTTCCACTATAACCTATGGTGCTAGGGTTGTTTTTGTTGGATTGGGTGGACATTTTAGCTTAGCTTAGTTTGTAAGTCATCTAATAATATGGTCCTATTTAAGAAAGTGCACATTATACTAGGTATTATGTTTTATAATGAAATAATAGCATCCTGTATTTGAAAACAACACATCCCGCTCTACACAATTGTATGTAATGTAGTATAGTTTATAAATTATGGCCTTATTAATTTTTCTTCATAAAATATATTTATGCAGGCAAAGGGAAATTTAATATAACAACTAATCTTAAACAAACAAATTTTAACAAAATTATAAAACTAAGGCAATACTGACCTTAAAATAATTGTTAGTTAAAATATCAATAATCAACCATATAAACTAGATTTAAAAATTATTAAATATAGTTATTATATTTAAATAATTATTTCCTTGTACAGAACATTCATTCTTTAACTCCACCTACCATATTTATTTATACCTATACATGCAGTTGTAGATTGTATTTCTTAAAAGAGCTTTTGAATAGTTCGTATCGTACACAAAGTAATTGAGTCAGTAGCTAAAAGTCGGAGTTCCGAGCTAAAGACTCATAGTTGCCGGGATTGATCCCGGGAACTTCCAGAATTTTTCTCCGAAGCAGTGAATCTGGAAAGCAGCCTCCTGAGTACAAAATGAGAAGCTACTTGAGTTAAAAAAAAATAGCATCTCCGGTCTTGAAAATGAGATAAACTACCCTGGAGGGTTTGTTGTGCTGACAAAATAACACCCTCTATCCTCAGATTTTGGCACTTTCATCACTAACGCCGTCGGCCGCTCAGTTGGTATAAATCACTTATGGGCTCACACCATAGAATTTATTTAATATACCTTGCTATTAATTTAGCTTTTGAAAGTATTTACTAGGGATTTGTTGCGGTGATTTCTGATAGATCATACTGGGTCCAATATGTCAGTAAGATAAATGACAGGGCGCAAAACCGTAATTTATGTAAGAGAATACAAAACTCCATGGCATCAACCCACAATCGAGCCATACTGACAGACCGGCAGCAGTCTGTTGGCGAAGAGATTGCCAAAATATGCGGATATACGGTGCTGTAGTCAGTACAACACAACCTCCACCCATTTATCTCAGTTTTCTAAAACGTTGCCACTACTTTTTGATTCAAATAGCTTCTTATTTGCCCTCATAAGGCTGAGCGGATCCCATTCCAGACCTACTGCTTAGCAAAAAATCTGGAAACGCTGGGAATTGAACCAGGGACCTCTGGATCTATTGCCAGGAGCTTTGACCATTAGACTACAGAGGTGCTATATATATACTCATGTATTTAATAATCCCTGTATTTTTTATTGTTATAACCACTTTTATTTAGTAAAGTCAGTATTTTTTTAAATCTATCTGTTTAGGGTGTCATGGCTGGAAGGCAGAGCACGCTTAGCCGAAAATTAATAGGAACATTTTTAATTATTGTTTAAAATTGTTTCCTGGCTTACAGTTTTATACTTCTAGTTTTGCTTTATTTAATATTCTTACCTTTTAGTCATTTGTTTATTTCTTCAGTGGACGAGTTTTTATTATTTCTTCTAATTATTTCAGAGGTTTCTCAGGAGGCCATTTGGAGCATGTGTGAACACGCTTTGTTCGCCCGTTTATGGAATGCAAATTCGCGCTGCCAGGAAGATGCAAAATAGGCCATTGCCATCCTTTCGATGGATTGCAAAATTTCTAGTTTTAACAATAGTAGCTAGTAAAATAATTGGAGGGAGTTTTGTAGTTTTGGCGGCCCACTGGGTACCGTTCAAAACGTTAATTATGATTTTTTTTTTGTGTTTAATAATGGGAAATATTTATATAAATTTTAAACTTCATACAATGTTTTAATTGTAGTTTTTCTAGGCCTAAAATCTGTAGTGTAAACTTAAGGGAGAAACTTGCCGCTTTTAGGGGAGGTGCTCAGGGATGTTTCCGGCGAGTTTTGAAAGAGAGGTAGCTGGGTGAAGGATATATATTTTTTTCTCTGAGACATGGAGGTAAGAGGACGTCTCGATTTTTGAGTCCGCCTCTACCCAAGACAATTCCCACATATTTCAAGATATATTTTTTTTATGAAGGTGCGGACCAAAGTAAAGACGGGCAATGTGGTTTTAGAGATTTTTTCTTTTTTCATTCACAGAAATAACACCTAATTCTACGGGAGTGCAAGCGTGGGGTTTGGATACCCTTGGAAATTCTTCTGACTACGTATGGTGAGCCCTTTCCTATTCAGGACAGACTTCATTTTTACTGGTGGCAATTTTTCCTCCTGTATTTGTTTATTTATTTTTTATTTGGCCTACCCAGGAAAATAAGTATACGTTTGTGCCGTAAGGTTAGCTAAAGTTATCAACCGCTAAGCTGCTCACCAAGGAGATATCGACGTTCAGTTTTTTTAACCTCCATTACTGATGACCATACATCTCTCAATTGACTTAAATATATAAACAACTATATATTTTGTTTGTCATAGGTAGCCCATGTGGAACAGATCCTTAATAGTTGATGTGGTTATAAAATGAAGATAAAATTTCTAGATGGCTATATTTTGAATGGACTGTACAGTAAACTCTCGGCTATCCGACCTAATGTCGTGGTCGGCCGGGTCGGATAGCAAAAAAGTCGGATAGGCCGGAGCCATAGGCATATCAGCCCCTGCAAGTTTAATAACCACCACCCTACTGCGTTGAACGTAATTTACAGTATGTAGGCCTACTGTACTTGTTACTATTTTGAGGCTTAGGTCATATTAATTTGTCTTTATTAATGATGTACAGAAATTACTGAATTAGAAGGAAACGAAATAAAAATGCGTACGTACCTTTCACGAAACATTTATTTGAAGGACGAAACGAAATGTGTAATGAACAATAAGTTGAATAAAATTTAACATGAGTTTTCATTTAAAAGAAAGTTTTCAGTCAAATCAGCTGTTAATATACACCAAAATATTATAACCTAAAACTACATTGCCTAAAGCCTGAAAAAGTCTCAAATCGAGATCTGCTTCTTTCTTCGCATTAATTTCCTTGCCGATATGTCCTTCCACTTACGTAAACATATGTTGTCTGCTGGTGTTGCCTCTTGTTGTTGGCCAATATACTCCAGCGCTGTTTAGATCGCCTTCAGGCCTTCGGAGTGGGTTATACGATCGGAGGGTTGATCATCTACTGGTTCCTCTTTGATTGGCTGTTCATTTAACACCATCGCTATGATATCTTCTTTTGTAGTTTCTTCGATTTTGTCGTTTTCCATCCATTCTGTAATGTCTTCCAACTAAGCTTCCTTACCTCCGGGAACTTTTTATAACAGCGAAACAATCTCAGTGTTTTCAGTTGCATTTTCCACATCGCATTTAATCTTATACCTCTTCCCAGTTCTCACCGGCTCTGTGATCTAGTAAAATTTTCCATGATCGCACAAGTGTTACAAATGGAATTTCATACCATTTCTCGGAAACCCATCTGATAACATCAAGCATGTCAACTGACTTTAATGCGACCGTAACTTCTGTAGACTATTGTTATCAATGGTTGCTATGACCTAACTTAGTAGCCTACATCGATATTCCTTTTACAAAGATTCCAGCACTTCCTGATCTATTGGATGACATACAGTTGTAACATTTGCAGACAAAATCAAAGCTTTTAAATCTACATCTTTTAATTGGTAATTTGCTAGATGCGAAAGAGCGTTATCCAAAACTAGGATTGCTTTCCTTGGTATATTGTTTTCAGCTAAATGTTTCTAACTTTTCGCATAAATTCCTGTTCAAACAATTTTTTGAAAATGTCTCCATTCATCCACACTTTTTTTTTTGTGGGCATAGTACAGGGGCAAATAATTTGAATCCATAAGATTTTTAAAAGATCTAGTCTTGCGAGATTTTTCAATCAACGTCAGTCTCAACTTATGGTTTCCAGTTGCGTTACATCAAGTTAAAACCGTAACTTGGTCCTTAATATTCTTGAACCCTGGTGTGGGCTTTTCCTGTTTAGATGGCAACATCCGGTAATTCAACCCCGTTTCATCACAGTTGTACAAGTGTTCTCCGGAAATACCTTCCTTATCAAGCAAGTCAAAAAGGTGTTTTTTTTATAAAGTCAGGGACAGCGTCATTGTTTGCAAACAAAGCTTCACTACTAATCGTCATCTTTCAAACACCAAAACGTTTCTTACAGCGACTAAGCCACCCATCACTGGCAGTAAATTCACCATCGTCTCCTTCGATCTGTTTTTTTTAAACTGAATTGTTTTTTCTTGGAGAAAGGGGCCTGAAACCAGTATTACTTTCCCCCTAGCATTTTAATACCACAGATATGAAACCTCTTTATCTTCCATGTGTTTGCTTTTTTTTGCATAGTTTTTCTAATTTTCATGCCACTTGCTTGCTTAGAACACCATTTTTCAATCTCTGAGCGATTTCTTCTCCAATCACCCACCGTAGTTTTTCCAACTCCTAAACTCGAATGCAATTTTCTTTGCCGATTCACCAAAATCCATTCGTTTTATTGCTTGCAGTTTTTCTTCCAAAGCTACTACAACTTTTTTTTTGTCACCCATATTTCACTTAAAAAACGAAAGCCATCAACAATACACTGGACTGTATATACATTTTATAACATAAATTAACAATCCACGAATGACACAGACCGACTTCTGGATACAGGCCGATGGTACACTTGCTAGGCACACGCTCGTTTCTTGTTGAGACATGAATCATCGCGTGGTGGGTAAATTGTGCTCGGCATGACTGTGGGTCGAATAGGCCGGAGGTCAAGTATTCGGGAGTCGTATAGCCGAGAGTCTACTGTACTTGCAAATATTTTTATAAAACTTTTTTTTTGTGATATAAAAAGTTATGCTTATTTTCTTCTTCTTCACTAATAATTCCATACTGTTTATTATTATTATTATTAAAATTGTAAGAAACTTTAACAGACCCCCGAGAAGAGGGAGAATGTGTACTTAATTTTGAACATTACTGGCCGGCTTGATAGGTAGGGTACCATACTGTTATTACATATAAATAAACCAACCATCTTTATTATTCCATTATATACATGATTTCCCCCATAGTTTGTTCAAACTAGTTATAATATATTATCCGAGTATCTTCTTTTCAGGGCAAAGTGTATTTAGTACAGGTATGATTGTTTGTTTCATGCTCTCCGCAAGATAAGTTGAGGTAGTACCCTAACAGGGAGATTATATCTCCTTGTGAATATTCCAGAACGTCGAGGACGCAATGAAGGGTCAGGTAAGGCTGTGTCGGTTAAGTTGTACTTTGCCCCTGTCTTATGGTCCAACTCAGTTCCTCCACATATTACCCAGCAGAAGTTTCCTCGAATCTCTATTATTTTTGTCCTTTAAATGTATTTATTTTTCTTGCTCTCATCGATTAATAATCATATATTTATATTTTTTAACGAAAGTCATATATATATATTATTTTGACCCACAAAATACTCGTTTAGCTAAAACATATATGTATATTTACATATCTAATATATTTTAGGAATAAAATAGTTGTCCCAGGCACCAGCCAGGGACAGGTGTCCAAGGTAAATTTATGCTTGGGGCAGGTGGCCTTGGTAAATCCTACCGGGGACACATATATGAAATTGTTTATATATGCTATAGTCATATACATACATGTAAAACATATAAAATAGTATTTCTAATATATTTTAAATAAAACAGGTGTCCCAGGCAAAATTCTTCCAGGAACACACGTTTGAAAACGTTTCTCTATGCTATGGTCAGGTATCATCAGTACATACACGTAAAATATATAAAATAGTATATATAATATATCTTAAATATAATAAGTGTCCCAGGAATCTGCCATGGGCAAGTTTCCCAGGTAGAGTTCTGCCAAGCACAGGTGTCCCAATTAAATCCGGCCTATGACCCGTAAATTAAATCCTTTATCTATGCTATGGTCAGGTATCAGTACGTACATATAAAATCTATAAAATATTATATCTAATATATTTTAAATATAATATTTTTCCCAGGCACCTGCCAAGGAATGTTGTCCCATGTAACATTCTGCCAGGGACACATGTCTGAAATCCTTTCTTCATGCTATGTTCAGGTATAAGTACATTTATGTAAAATATATAAAATATTATATGTATATACATATGTTATATATATGTTTATACATATGTATGTCTATACCTATATATATGTTATACATACATATGTATGTCTATACATATATATGTATGTCTATACATATATATGTATGTCTATACCTATATATATGTTTTACATATATATATATATGTCTATACATATATATATGTGTTTTATATATATACACCAAACTCGCTACACTTAAGGTCATTTTACCATCAATATTGTATTGCATAATTTTAACAATTAGTGTGTAGCTATAACTATATATAGCGATTCAATGATTTCAAATTATTACAGTTCACGAGGTGTAAGTGGTCAAAATTGCTATTTTATGCTTTATTGCTACCATTGATAAGTTAAAGTATTTAATTAATGGATCTGAAATTTTGTAAAACTAGACATTCATGTAGGGTGTACACAATGATAATCATTAATATTAATCATTAATGATAATCATTAATATTAATATTATAAATATTTCAATGAAATAATATTATTAACATAGATTAATTTAAAAAATACATACTTATATTAATAAAACTTAAAATATTAATATCATAAATTTTATATGAATTTTTTATATAAATAATACTAATATCATTAATAATATAAATACTATAAATATTTCACTCTGAATATCTCATATTAACGTCTAGTTACACTAAAATTCAGCCTCACTCATTAATTTCTTTACCTTAACAACGGTAAGCAAAAAACAATAATAGCAAGTTTGAACCCTTACAACTCGTGATCCGTAATAATATGAAATAATTTATTCACTAATTATAGCTCACAATTATACGCTTCTTAAAATTGTGCAGTACAATTTTGTTGGTCGAATGAATTGAAGAAGCTCTAAAGTTCATGTCTGCCAGAACGTAGGCTCCTCATTTAACCCTATCCTGAGGCACCTTCATCCAAGGCGTAACCTTACACCCAACTTCCTTCAAATACATTTTCGTATTATCCTATCTTGGCCTTCCAAACGGTCTTTGCTTCTTTAGTTCTTCCATCTAAAATATTGTGAACACGCGGCTGTCATCAAACATACGTGCAACATGCTCACCCCAAGATAGGCCAGTATAGATTTTTGTAAGAAGGATTTTAAAAACTAATCTTATTGACTGGTTATGGTGACAATACTATTATTATTATTATTACTATTATTATTATTATTATTATTATTATTATAATTATTGTTAAAGGCTGTGCCAGCATTTTCAGCCCTTTGTTAGCCTATATCTTTAACATTAGCAAATGGAACTTTTCCTCGTACATGGAAACAATCTGTTGTCATACCTATCTATAAAAAGGGGGTAAAAACAAATGTTTGTAATTATAGACCAATTTCTCTCTTAAACACTTTCTCCAAAGTATTCGAGAAAATCATACATGAGCATACTTTTCACCACCTTAAAAATAAATTTTCAGATAATCAACATGGCTTTATAAAAAATAAATCTACTGTAACTAATTTAGTAGAATTTCTTGGGCATGTTGCCCCTCAAGTCTCTGCCCAAGGTCAGGTTGATGCTATTTATTTTGACCAAAGTAAGGCATTTGACTTATGTCAGCATAATATTATTCTCGCTAAACTTGGTAATTTTGGACTTTCTCACTCATATGTAAATTGGTTCAGCAGTTATTTGCATGAAAGATCATTCATTATTAAAATTGATTCACACAGCTCAAATACATTTTTAGCACCCTGTGGCATACCACAGGGGTCTAATTTAGGTCCTCTTCTCTTTAATGTGTTTATTGATGACATTGGTAAATATTTGAACTCTTCTAGTTATTTACTCTTTGCTGATGATGTAAAATTATTTAAAACTATCAATTCAATTGCAGATTGTATAGATTTACAAAATGATGTAAATGGTATTCTACAATGGTCTTTGGAAAATGGAATGTCTATCAATAAATCTAAGACCAAATCTATATCTTTCACTAGGAAAACTAATCCTTTCTTTTTTACTTATAAATTGGGCAGTGATAACATAGTTCGCACCCTTTGTATTAATGATCTTGGTGTCCTCCTGGATAACAAACTTTATTTCCACTATCATGTTGACCATGTCATTTCCCAGTCATTGAAACTACTTGGGCTTATTAAATTTATTACTTCATCATTTAAGAAAGTTGACTGTTTTTTATGTCTGTATTATGCCCTGGTTAGATCTAAGTTAGAATATGCTACTGTTGCTTGGAATTCCATTACCTTAACTGACTCTCTTAGGTTAGAAAACGTTCAAAGAAAATTTGTTGCTGCATGCTATGATAAATACTTTAGTAACCGGATTTATTATGATTATGATAGAATTCGAAACCTATTAGGGCTCCAAACTCTCTTCTCGCGTAGACTTTATTGTGATGCCCTTTTTGTTTTTAATATTTTCAATAACATAATTTCTTGCAAATTTGCCCTTGATCATGTAGGCGTTCTTATCCCTTCTCGGGCTTCTCGTAATCAAAAATTATTTTTTCTTAATAGCTCTTACAAGGTAAGCCCTATAGGTCGTTGTATCCATAGTGCCAATTCTAGATTTGTCGAATTCGACTTTTACCATAAAAGGAAAGCTAAACTCAGAGAGTTATTTAAGGATATCCCATATCAATAATTTATCTTGTAGAGGTTCTGCCTATATTATTTAATACTATTTAAGTTTACATTGTTTAAGTTTACAATATTCTGATCTATTTTTTGCATAATGTTACTGCTTTTAACCACTATTTGGTTATTTATTTTTAAGGTTACTTTTTATTCTTATCATTATTAACTACTTTTTTGTCTCGTGGTTGTTTATCGGTATATGGCATTATTTGGCCATTTTTTGTCTATCATCTTTTCTTATGTAAATGTATGTATTGTAGGGTATGTACTTGTGTGCTTTTCAGTGCTGGCCTGTTATAGGTCTTACGACTGTTGGTCGGCACTATAATAAAGGAAATTGAAATTGAATTGAAATTATTATTATTTTAAATGTGTTATTCTTAGAATAATTAATTTTCAATGTGGTTCTTAAGAGCAAACGAGTCCGACGAGTCGTAGTTCCACCAAAATACTTTATTTCCTATGACGGGGAGAATGGGGTGCGGATATTGGCCGGGTATTCTGAGGGTAGTTTTTTCTAAATAATTTACAACTTTCTCTTCAAGCAAATTCTGGTATAATTCCTCTAAATTCAACCTTATCCTTGACCAAAGAGTGTGTATATGCGAATAACCAGAATGGGTGTCAAAATGTGGTGCAAAAAAACAAAAAAACATTCTTATTTTGTTCAATTTATAACTTAAAAATCAATCGAGGTTTTCATAAAATTCTAGTTAAGAGTCCTGGGTTCAATTCATGGTATGACCGAAAAATTTACCATTTGTGAAATATGAGTTCCCCCTTTCACATTGATGAATTAATTGTCTAGGGAGTGGGTGCTGTGTCTGTTTTAGATTTAAGTTAGTTCATAAGTCATGTACTGATACAATCAGTCGGTTCAGAAAATACACGAAAAAACCTCAAGCAAGATAAATATTTTTTTTAAATGAATAAAATTTTCAAATACAAAATATAAAAGCAAGTGGTTTTTTCGTATAAAATACGAACTGTTGTATTTAGCTACTGGACGGCTACATTGGTACGTCTTCTAAATAAGCCCATCTCCCACCTGTATCGACCCTGTAGGCTGCGCAGTGAGATGTGCGCAGTGTCGCTGACGGTAAGGGGCAAGTGTGGGGAGGGGGAAGGGCAACACGTGTGGGCGACCAACAGATAGACGGTCATAGTTGTAGATTGCGTGGGGGTTGTTTTTCTGGAACTGTCACACGGGGATATAAACTCGTTTCATGCTTATACGTGTGGTTTCCTAGTAAAGTACGAACTTTTTTTTTATTCCCATTACTTGACGCAGTCAAATACCAAGGGAACTCTTGGACACGTTTCATTCCAGATGTAGAAATGTTCGTAAGGAGGAGACTAATTAAAAAAAAACTATTTGCAAAGAGAAAACAAAATATGAATACAAATATTGAAATTGTTGAGCAAACAGTTGCTAAAATAGAGATATAATTAATTTAATGCAATTATTTTATATCAAATTTATTATGGAGCTAGTTCAGAAAGCCTTACAAAAACTTATTTGTAAGTTATTTTTAAAACGTGACCAGACCTGTACTCATATCACTCTCTGCGAATATTTGCAATTTTTTTTGTAGTTTTTTATATATATTTATATATAGATATGATTTAGATATGTATATATCTAAATAATTTATGTATTTGTGAATACAATACATAAGCTCACATTCTAAATCGTTATCTTTATATGACTGGTTTGACTTGATAATAATTCTACTAGCCGATGATGGGTAGATCGAGGTTCGAATCTCAATCTGGTGTATTGAGTTTATTTCCAAAATTGTTTTTCATTTTCCCTCCATTTAGGGGTGTGCGAAGTTCACTTTTTCAATTCGAAGCAAACTAGAATCGAATAATTAAATATTTTCGAAGCCGATCGAAGTTTGAATATTTATCATATTGTGGTTATTTATATTAGTTTATGGACTAAAATTTCTTGGAAAATGTTTTATTGCAGAATTTTTTGTAATATTCCGTTTTACTCTGACAAATCAAGTTATTATCACAATATGCAATTTAATGTCTTCAGATTTTTTCCATAGGAATATTTATTTGTAATGAAAAAAAAAGCTCAAAATAGCTATAATTGAACATAGAGAGAATATATTAGCTATCAATATTTTGACTGACGAAACCAAAATTTGTTTCAAAGCGAAGTCGAAGCTGATGTTTGTTTCGAAGCTTCGCACACCCCTACCTCCATGCAAATGCCGGTACGCTTCCTCCAAATATAACCTTCCCAATTCCTAAAACCATAAGCATATTTACTATATAAGAGTGTAAACAGATTGGGTAGTAAGATTCTTGATTTTTAAAAATCCATTCTCTCTCTACATATTCCTTGAGGTCCTAATTTTTATAATCAAACTAATCAGATATTTAATAAAATTAGACAATGTAAATAAAAGTTGTTGATTTAATCCACAAATTTTAATTAAAGGTATAGCTCTTATAGATTATAAAAACCAAAACTCTTTATAAAATATCAAATATTAAAGAACTATAACTAATTAGTCTACCTTAATCAACCCTCTCTCTCTCTCTCTCTCTATATATATATATATAGTTAATTATATGAAAATGGTTGGTAAACGAATCATAATGAGTTTAGGTTTTAATACTCATCTTATGATTAGGCCTACTATTCTTAGTAAAATAATTATTCTTCATAACAATTTTTCATTTTATTTGTAAAGTGAAACAATGCATAGATAAGAAATTAAATAAAAATTGTTAGTCCTGAATTTGATAAAATCGATTGTTTCTCTTTTCACCCTAGTATAAGCACTGTCCTTAATTTTAGGGTTGGTTAAATAATACCAAAAATCTTTCTGAGGAACTTTATGAAAGCCTGAGTTAGCCTGATTGGTAAAATAGTTTCGATTCTAGCCACAGTAACAGAAAATACGACATTGCAGAAAATAATTTTTGAATTAAGGGGTTCATGAAACGTCGACATAATTATCTCGAGTTAGATTTTGTTTATGATCACAAAACTTTATCTATTTGATGGGTGCAATTGAAGTGTTTATTTTCTTTAAAACCTTTAGTGATTTTACGTCAAGATTATTATCCTTCTTTATTTGTACGACACATCATTTCAAAGATATGGATTTTTTTATTTTGACTTCTTTATTTGTAAACCTGTTCACAAATTAATTATCATTTCAAGCAAAGCTATACATTTGTTTAATATAATTTGGATTCTATTTAGAAATACATTTTGGGTGTAATTTTTTTTTATAGACAAATTAGAAATTCTACAAAACATAGTTTGGTTAGAGTCTTACATAAATATAGCCACTCTATATAAAATAATTTTATATAAATTAGAGTTGTATGGAAAAAAACATTTTAAAAAATGTGTAAACTTGTGAAAAACCAAGGTATATCTGGCCATTTAAACACCCAATAGGTGGGCCTTATGCATCCAGTGCCTATATCTGAGTTTCGAACCGATTAGGACTTAATTATAATATGGACACGATTAATTACTTGATTATTCAAAGTAAACAGAACCAAAGGTCAGACCCTGAAAACACATAAACCTTCACTGGGAACATTAGCGTAATTAGTATATGAGTGTAAAACCCGGACGGGTAATAAGACACGGTGCTAAAAAAATAAGAAAATTACACCTCACATATATTCCAAGAAAACTTACTTTTGTATATCAAACCCCATAAAGACCCAATAAAACATTTTTTTTTATAAATTTAAATATGACAGATTTATTTTAACTCTACTCTCAAGTGTATTATAAAGGTCACATAATTGTCTAACACATGGCAGCACTCAATTTGAATTAATATTAAACTTTCCCCTTCATAGCCTGTGTCCTTCATATGCAATGGGTGATATTTAATATATTTTTATTATTTGAATAATAACAGGTTTTTATTTTATAAACACGTGTTGTGTGTGGGGGCAACATTGTTTCAACGAACAGAGTGTTTTAGCCGTTTGCCCAATCATTGAAGGGGACGAACCCACACACACATTTAACTAATACGGACCCGTTTCGGTGGCGTAGTTAGCTAACTGGTTTCGTGTTGAGCTAGACTACCGATAACGGGGAGATCGAGGTTTGAATATCGGTGGGATGAACTGGGGGTGGTTTTCCCTAAATGGTTTTCCACTCTCCCGCCACACAAATGTGGGTTCACTTTCTCTAAATCCAACCTTCCCTATTCATAACCGATTAACGTAATTAGTATTTAAGTGTATAACCCGAACGGTTAGTAAAACGTGGTTCAAATAATGAATGAATGAACGAACTAATACGGGAAAGATCTACTAAATTAAGTTATTTTAAAACTAATCGTTTTATAAATGTTAACGTAAAATAGCCTATTCCTAAAATATTTCTAGACCACGCAGATATTTTAAGCTCCATTCTCTGAAGAAGTACTGGAAACATCTCGCCTGTTACTCACTTAGTTTGTCACTCACTTAGTTTGTCCTCTGATGAACTCCGGGTCATGAACCGGCCGTTCATCCCTACCTGTAAGTTGCATGTTCACTGAACAAGAACCTTTGTCTCAGATTGGAAAGGTGAACTAGAAAACTGTACTACGACTTCCGATAGTTCCTAGCTGCTACTATTCGTTTATGTATCTGTCAATTCTACATTTTTAATACACTGATGTGTTAGTGATTAGGAAGATTGGATTTAGAGGAATTGTATCCTCATTTGCGTAGAGGCAGAGTTGAAAACCATTTAGGAAGAACAACCCTTATTAAACCAGACTCGGCTAGAGCCATGATATGCCCGTCATCAACAGTTTAGTCTATTAGGGTGACACCTTAGACCGTGCGACCACATTCTGTTATATAAGCTGGTAGTATTTTTGGCACCAAACTTTTTTATTACCGCGTCTTTCTAGGTCTGTTCAAATGATACGAATACATGATAATTACTTTATTGGGGTAGGGATGTGGGAGTAAGAGGTGATCTATCCATATTTGTGTGGAAGAAGAGTGTATAACCATTTAGATAAAAACAACTTCAATAGACCCGACTGGTATTCGAACCCTGATATCTCCGTTATCAGTAGACAAATCTAACACGAGAGTGACGCCTTAGACCATTCGACCACTGAAGTTGGTCCCGAACATTAATAAGGCAGTTAAAGGACTACCCTTTGAAGGTGTTTTTACACAGATATATTAAGTATATAGGAAATATGGTAAATGGTAAAAACTCTCACAGTTTGTGGTATTATTTTTATGCATAAAATGTGCCATTTACAAACATACTGACTATACCCCCACAGGATTTACAAACTAAAACAATTTTAGGAGAGACAAAACTATCAGTCATCCTCCAGTCCGTGAATTCATCATTGTGTGAAACTGGAGCCTCCAATGGCACATTTTTCTGCATGTAATGAAACGAAACTGGGACCCTTATCTCAGTAAGTAGAAGCACTGTTGACTGAGCCTAGGTGTCATACTCACTCACACGCGTACAAATAAAGGTAAAAGCGTCAGTTAAACTATAGTTCTTATTTTGTTTTCCACTTGGTATTCTAAAGTGGACACCAAAAAAAGGGTTTACACTATTGAAAGGGAAATGAACACTCAATGGCGTCAGCCCACAGTCAAGCCATACTGAGTATAGTTCCAGCTTAGGTGGATAAAGGGTGTCGTGTAATCAGCACAACGAACCCTCCAGCCACTAATATCAGTTTTATAGAATGAAGCCACAGCTTTTTCATCCAAGTAGCTTCTAATTTGTCTTCAAGAGGCTGAGTTGACCCCGTTTCCGAACCACTGCTTCATAGAAAATGTATATGCACCGGGGATTGAACCCGGCACCTCGGTATCTGTAAACATGATGTGTGACCATTAAGGGAAGGGAAAAATAAATGAATCAGGTGAAAAGTCAATTGAGTTACTACAGTAGAAATCTTCTTTATAAGCAGTATATCAACAGATTATAGGCCTGTACATCTACCCTATTCAACTATTCACTACATAATTTGGTTGACCTCGCTGGTCCTGGGGTAAAGTGCTCGTCTCAGGGCCCGATGTTCATGGGTTCAAAACCAGCCGGGGTTTACTGATTTTTCTTGAGGTAGAACAATCTGTAGCACAACTTCCTTCGGAGCAATAGTCATCAATCATCACCTTTGTGGCCCCTTCACTAATAGGTGTTAAATGGGACTGCTATTGAGGAGAGAAGTGCCCTTGAAGTGTAACACAGTGCTGTTTACGGCCTACTTTGTACCCATTGTAACATATAGAGCAGAAACATGGAACTGAGTGTAAGAGAAATTAGGAATTAGGGAATGAAGTTTGTGAGAAGCATGTTGGCTGTCACGAGGAGAAACAAGATTAGGAATGAAGCTATCCGGGAAAGAGTGAGTACATGAGTTAGTAGAGGAAGCAAAACTGAGATGATATGGTTATGCAATGAGGATGGAGAAAGAGAGGATTAACAAAAAAAAAGATGGAAATAAAGTGTGTAGGGAAAAGTGCGCAAAGGATACCAAGGGAGAAATTGGAGGAGCATATAACAGAAAGTGTCCAAGTGAGAGGAGAAGAATGGTGTAAGAATAGAATAAGAGGAGGCATTTTACTAAACAGACTAGACCACTGGTTGGAAATACTCGATTATAATGATGATGATGAATTCAACAAATAATAATTATATGATTCATCATGACTAGAACAATTTCATCCCTTGCTCAAAATTAGTTAAGTTTCAAGACGTTATAACAAATCTGTAATCTGTCACTTAATTAGCAGAATTGAATGTATTCACTGTGGGATTGCACTGTTTGGAATGTTACCGATGTGATGTGTCGAGAATATATTCTAAGTAATACCGGCACTATATATTCTTGGAAGAGTAATCCATTAACGTTTATTGGTTGAGACTTTCATAGAATCGGCATTTCATAATAATGCTTTGTAAAGTCCAATAGTTAAAAAAATTAATACATTTTATTTTTTACTTTAAAATCAAGAGAAAATTATAATGAAAATATCAAATATATTTCTGGAACATTGTTAATTAAATATTACAGACAAAAAAAAAAGACAAAATACAAAGCAAAATTTTACAAGAGCCATAGGTAATTCTTATTTACATTCCAGCTTCAAATTAATGTTTATTATTACTACGGCTTT
Organism: Timema bartmani; assembly: GCA_902151455.1. Lineage (NCBI taxonomy): Eukaryota > Metazoa > Arthropoda > Insecta > Phasmatodea > Timematidae > Timema > Timema bartmani. The sequence continues at coordinate 26,553 of CABFWB010000117.1, read as the reverse complement.
TTAACGTTCATTATCTAAATCTATTTATTGCCAACTTAATTTTATAAATGACACAACACCAAGTCTTTCAGCCTTCACTTTATCGCTGTGAAATGGCTAGCGTCAATTTCAACAACTTTCTCAATCAATGATAGCAGTTTAGTCGCTTTTAGATTTCTGTGATAGCCCCACCAGTGGCCACGCAGTCATAGACGTACGTCTAAAACTATACTGAATCTATGAGGATGACGGTTCAAATCTCAAATGAATGCACTGCAGGCAATTTCCCCCATGTGAGTTATAACTGTGACTTTCCTATCTCTTTTCAACTTTAATACGGATGTATTTCATCTCTCTCATCTGTGCGCTCACGCATAAAGGCATCTGTCTCGTCTAGTATGGCTTACCGGTGACGAGGAGGTTAGGGCTCGAGTCCCTGATGGATGTACTATTGGGTGTTTTTTTATAAACATTTTCCCATTCTCTATCTCCGAGAAAACGCGGGCACATATCCTCTAAAATATAATTTATTTATCACCCACCCTATTAGATTTAATAAGAGAATATTTCGGATGGGTAGTAAGAAGTGTTACAAATACACGCGTAATGTCGTTGAACATATTAATAATTAACTGCTACGCTGCACTGCACAGACTTTATCTTTTAACTTAAAAATATATAGAAATTTATTCAAAACTAGTAATATTTTTGAAACGAAATAATATACATTGTTACAAAAACACTCTACCAAAGAGCATAAATGAAATAATATAATCTTTTACAGAAATATTGAGAAAAAGAGGAACGTCTCTGTCCACCAAATAACATAATTTAATATTTTAAATAGCACCTCCCCTTTTATAGACAAAGCTAGGAAACTATTGGTTTTATAAAAATATATTTCAAAAATAAAAGTTTAATATTTTTATAAGTACTACATTTTTACAATGATGATTTATTTTGTATCTCAAATATTTCCTCAAATATGATCAAAATTGGATATTTCCGCTATGTAAGTAGCCTCAAAATAATTTTTATTGGGAAATGAGAGTTGCATTTTTGAATGTTAAACAGTGCCTAAATACAAACATTCATTAAACTACCCTTAATCTTAGAGTTAGATATCTAATTAATAAACTCAACAAGGGAATACTTTGAAAACCCTAGATACCAAGATTTAGCCCGATCGGTAAAATGGTTTCGGCTCCAGGCAAAGATACAGACAAAATGGCATAATTTAAACAACTTTTTCGGTTTCAGGGGGGTCTTCTTACGATCACAATACTTCTCTCTCTAGGGAATAGATATAAAGTAAAAATACCGTGTTAGTGCCATTTTCAGATATTTACAAACTCGTTTGTATTCATGAACCACCGCAAAGTGGCTTGTCGTTTTTCATCTGCTCCATACCCGCACATCAAACCTCGTGACCCACCTCGAACGTGCCAAGTTTTAAGGACCACTCTACAGCTAGCTACACGTTCGGTGTAATGGGAGGACATAAGTGGGGTACCCCCCCCCCCCCCCCCCCC